>VZTO01007774.1:45180-104375 GCA_013400615.1 Syrrhaptes paradoxus
GTTATATTATTATAAAGATAGTAATATATTAACTACTGTGCTACAGCCCGCTGTGAACAAACTGCAGGTGTTCATGTTATGTGATCTGAAAAATATCTTTGGGTAGTTAATGGGGTGTTTTGGATTTTGAAAGTACATACAGTTCTGCAAACCGAACTCAAACAATGTAGCACCTTTTAATCAAGAGTCACAGAGAAGTCACATGCAGTAATCACTGTTTTCTGGTAATTATTAGGTGCACTATGGTGTCTCCTCTTACAGTAATAAATACCATATCATGATAAACAAAGATACGGTTTTGATTTGTTGTAGAAACAAGACGTGCCTTGATAACAGAAATGACTTCTCAAGTGTGACAAGATTTGGTTTCCATTTATTAACCTAATAAAACTGAAGAAGTATTGCCTCTTCATGCTGGTATTGCCTGTGTAAGTGGTGGAAATAGGAATGGCTGAATTCTGCTCTGTATACCAGAATGATCAGAATGATTTCCACAGGAAAGGTGTAAAAAGGTGTGAGGTTCTGCAAGCATGAACTAGGTTATACACCTTCTGCTAACCTCTTCGTGTGCTTGAGATCCTGCCTACACACATTACTGCCCCTTTTGAACAGGGATAATTTAAGACAGGAGAGGGAAATCTTTCACAATCTTAACAGCCAAGAAATAAAGTAAAGGACGATGAGGACCCGTGGGCTGGTGTCAAAATTTGAGAGGTTGACCCCCCTGTGTCTCCCACAGCTCCTGCCTTACACACACACCTCTGTGCTTGTTGTGTCACAACTCCTAACACAGCATTGCTTCTGCTTATTGCTGTATCTTCAGCTCAAACTCAATTTAAAGAACTTTTGATTTATTGGTTAATTAGCTTAGTAACAGCAGGGTTTGGTTCAGAGAGTGTGGTCCCAAGTACAATAATTAAGATGAGAATAATTATGATATCCCTATTTATGTGAATATTTCCCTTGAAGCTGATAGAATTACAAGTATGGTTGAATAGAAACACATTCAGGCTAAATAATTGAAGCTATATGCAAAATATCAGCATTTTAAAAATGAAATATCAGTATTTTTCTTCCAGGACTTTTTCTTCCAGAGAAATATTAATTTTTTGAAATGTGATTCATAACTTTAGAATAGAAGGTATTTATAACCTGTGCTTTAGCACATGTCTGCAGTTCAGAACAAAGAAACAAGGGAAGGCACGAGATAATTAAATGGTAAAATTCAAGGATTAATNAATCAAAAACCACATTGCCATAGAGAGTCATCACTCAGCTTTTAGCAGTTTTGAAGATGGTTTTCTTTGGGTTTCCAACTCGAAAGTGGAAGGGTTGGGAGGACTGCCGGGCACTCCGTGCTCACTCCGTTGTACCTAACAGAAGTGGTTAATGAATGCTTCTTTGTACATTACCTGATGTTTCTTCGTTTTTGGAGTGACAGTAAATACTGCACAGAGTTTGTATTGATGTATCGTCACTACTACCTGACACATTCCCTTTAATATTCTGTTTTTTTTTTTTTGCTTTATTTTTTGTCTTTTGCACTATTTAAGAGGTTAATAATGAGAAGATGTTGGCACGCATGGTGAAGTAACAGTATGCTGTTACTGTCAAAAAGGAGGGAGTCCCTGGACCTGCCTACTGCAGACCTCTGACATCCAGCCAAACCCCATCCAGATGCTGATATGTGATCGGATGTTTCTGTCTGCTGGATCTCACGCAGGCAATGAAACTATCAAGCCATGCAGTAGATCTACTGAGGAGAAAACATATGTACACATCTGAAAAAAAACCAAAAACCCTAACCCCAAGTACAACCCTGTGATGCTCACTCTGTTTTAACTGAAGGCGTTGTGCTGCTGAAGGGTGTGAGGAATGCTGTAACAGTATTTAGTAGTGTTCTTTTGGAAGGGCACCTGCTTGCTGCAGGTGAAGTTGTTGTTATCCTAGGCTGTATTGCTACAAAAGTAAAATGTAAGGATAACTTCTTGCATCCTGGTGGCATATCTGATTCTTATTCTAATGTTAGATTTAAAATGTTATTCTTGTTATGCTAAGAGGACAATCTAATTTTACCCCTTCTTGTGGAAACTTCTGCTTCAGCCTTGACCTATGAACACTTTTTTACTATCAGGTAGATACTCAAGGATCAACAGCCTGAGCTTGCTGTAATGGTTAGATGTTTTGTTTTTTTAATAAAAGAAATGAAAANTTATTCTTAGTTACCATTATTGTTATATCTTCCTACTGTTGCTGCATTTTCATCGCAGAAGAGCAAGACATTGCTCAAAGGTGCTGGTTTTCCTCCCCCCACTTAAGGATTTCTCTGTCCTTCCTCCCTCTCCTCCATGTCCTCAGATTATTATGCTGAGAAAACTTGTCTCTTGTGTCTACAGAGATAGCCTTTAGTTCAGGGTAAGGTTTCCTTCATAGCCTGAAAATGGCTCTTACTCCTTGATCTGAGTCACTGTGTTACAGTACGGTCACTTATAGATCAATTTATTTTTAGAATCTCAAAGAAACAGATTCTATGGGGAGTATTTTTTTCTGATTGAGAGATGACTCCAAGCTGAAACATGCTGCTGGAGGGAATATCCTTTCAACTTGACCCTTAATATAAGGACCCTCTGACAGTTGTTTCATGCCTTTTGAATATCTGTTGCAGTTTTCTGCAAACTTTTTGTGATTAGCTTAAGGAAAAAACTGGGCAAATGTAGAACTCCCATGCCCTGTGAGGCGTGTGAGTTTTTGTGTGCTGCTTTTCTTCCTAGATACAAGATAGTTTCTTCAGGGGGTGGAAGGTTTTGCTCCTATTGGTGCTCTGAATTTTTTTTTTTTTTCTAACAGGGCAGATGGGTGTGGGGGGAGAGAATTTGAATCAAAAACCACANTAAGAGGTTAATAATGAGAAGATGTTGGCACGCATGGTGAAGTAACAGTATGCTGTTACTGTCAAAAAGGAGGGAGTCCCTGGACCTGCCTACTGCAGACCTCTGACATCCAGCCAAACCCCATCCAGATGCTGATATGTGATCGGATGTTTCTGTCTGCTGGATCTCACGCAGGCAATGAAACTATCAAGCCATGCAGTAGATCTACTGAGGAGAAAACATATGTACACATCTGAAAAAAAACCAAAAACCCTAACCCCAAGTACAACCCTGTGATGCTCACTCTGTTTTAACTGAAGGCGTTGTGCTGCTGAAGGGTGTGAGGAATGCTGTAACAGTATTTAGTAGTGTTCTTTTGGAAGGGCACCTGCTTGCTGCAGGTGAAGTTGTTGTTATCCTAGGCTGTATTGCTACAAAAGTAAAATGTAAGGATAACTTCTTGCATCCTGGTGGCATATCTGATTCTTATTCTAATGTTAGATTTAAAATGTTATTCTTGTTATGCTAAGAGGACAATCTAATTTTACCCCTTCTTGTGGAAACTTCTGCTTCAGCCTTGACCTATGAACACTTTTTTACTATCAGGTAGATACTCAAGGATCAACAGCCTGAGCTTGCTGTAATGGTTAGATGTTTTGTTTTTTTAATAAAAGAAATGAAAAAAGACAAATGTCTTTTCTTTTTGAAGAAAGAAATAGAAAGGGAAGGAAAAGAAGGAAACAAAACCAGCCATGCCTTTTCCTCATGAACAGAAGTGCAGAGACACGTTTGTCTGATACATATGACTTTTGAAAGAGATTGTTTTCCTTAGAAAAGAAAGGGAAGAAAACACCTAGAGAAAGTTTGCTTACAGATTTTCCTTTAAGCACATGAGGGAGAGCACATATGGATTTGCATTCTTGTATACTAGCCTTTTGCAATCCCTCTGGCTCTCACATAAACTATCCCCTTCTAGTTGTCCTAGTATAAGTACCCAAATGTGTGGATTGAGGACCATGCTGGGGGCTGCCACATGCTGACAAGCGGTCAGTAAGGTTAGAATGAAGCACTTGAGCATCATGCAACACGTGCTCTGCAGACAATCCGGGAGGAATTTTGGCTGTTAGGGTTGTCCTTAGGCTATCTCTATAGCTTACTCCCTATGCTCTTTTCAGCTAATTGTAAGAGATAATGCTCTCTCTAGGCTTTTAGTCTTTTTGTGTATCCCCACAAGAGAATCTAATTAATGCCTATAATAGCATTGCCTTTGTGAGAAGTCATTTAAATGAGCCCATCAATCTGCTGTCCAGCTGTTACTGATCCAAGCTGAATTTGAATTGACAGCAGAGCCTGAGAGGAGCTGTTTATCTCTTTACCAGTTTCTGATACATCACTTTAAAAGTGTGTGTGGTGATACATAGAGTTCCCGAATCTATATTTAGGGACTTGACTTCCAAAGGAGGTGAACATCTGCAGCTTTCATTGAGTTGTGTTGAAATTGCAGATGATCCCCCTGCAGATCAGGCCTGTTGGAATTCTTGAATTGGGATTTCAGAACTGTGCTCTGTGGGCAACTACATCCAGGAATCCTTCTTTATCACCATTGCCTCTAATATACACCAGCAGGCCTACCACAACCACCTCCTTCCCTCCACACAATTTAAAATGGGAACTGAGATCCCTCAAGAAGCAATTCAACTTCCCCTTCAGATGACTAAAGCTTCCTTGATGCAATGGTTGCCACTCATAGAGCAGTGTGACCACCTTCCTTCCTGTCCATACTTCATTAAGGCCTCCTGTCACATAGTATGCTAATTTTTTAATTATAAGGAAAATCACAGAGGTTTAAGGAGGTCAGGGCTATAAGCCAGCAACTGTAGTAAATTTAACTCTAAACAAAGACAACGGAAAGGAGATCCACTAGGATGTGAGAAATAACTGAGCAAGGGAAAGCTCTTTGAAGTGTATAACAAGTTAATGTACTTACAAAGTTGTCTGTATTTTGGGCTGTAGGGGGTGGGAGGTGGGAGTGGAGGAGAGGGAAGGGTAGGAAGCTCATGAATTCTTTAAAAAAGATTTTGTTCTTTCCTAGACTGTGGTATTTTTCAATGATCAAAATTCAGTTGCCACCCATGTGCTAGTGCTTCAAGCATATGGCATTAACCTTTGTCTTTTGCAGTGATACATTTGATAACATCTGTGATCCTTTTCTGTCTGTGATGTACTTCTAGAGTATCACTAATAAGCTGTGGGACTTGCTTAGGAAAAAAATCCTATAACATCTTCAACTAGGGACAGCTTTTGAGGTAGTGCTGCTGGTTGAGTCTTGTTGGTCTGGCTGTGATCTAAAGCCTGTTGAAGTGAATGGGAGTCTTTCTACTTACTTCAATAGGCTTTAGATCTGTATCCCTCTTGGTAAGTGGAGCTAAGTCTAAAACACTGAATACTGGAAGAACTGCAACACAGCTTAAATTTCCTGGCTCTGGAGTTTCCTTTATGTTGTCCTCAGGTCAAAACTTGTCTTCATATTCTGTCTCTGCAAATGTTTATTCCCACAAAAGGAGATAAAGGTCTTTGTTCCTCTAGAAGTCCCTAGATGACTAGGTTGAACAAACAGAGCAGTAGTGTTCTCACTGTTTTCCATCACCTACTAAAGTGCAGAACCTTCTCCCTCCCCCAGCGTTTCCATTTCCTCTGTTTCCTGTCTTTGCAGATTGGGTAACAAATGCTGAATATTTCCTGAAGTTGACTAATGACAGGACATTGTTGTCTGCAGCTGAGCAGTCTGGCTAATGCTGGGTTGAATTCTTGACTGAAAGGAGGTGCTACGGCTGTGTTTGTGCAGCCACCCCCCAGTATGCTTCTGTCTTTTTAATACCTTTAGGGTATTGTATCAACCTAGTCTAAGCACCCTGCAGCAAGCATACTTAAATGACTTTTAATTTATTGCAGTATTATTGTTGCCTTAACAAAAAGAAGATTATCATAGGCCGAACCAAGATACAATACTGGGATTATAAATACTTTTTCACATATTCTGCTCAACAAAGACCATTAATGATTGGGAAAATCCATTATTTGAAATGAATGGCCTTTAAAATTAAGGGGAAAATATTATAAGATCTTCCACAGGTGGAAATTAGTTTGGGTTTGGCTTACATAAGGTTAGGTTATGCACCCCCAAAATTAAGAATGTTTAGAATTGTGTTTCTTACATCTCCCAGCTATCTTTTTTTACTGAGAGTACAACCGCCAAGAAGAAAAGGAATGTAATGAATTATATTTTATAGCTTAGGCTTTTCCTCTGAAATGGATAGACTGTTTCTCCTCTTGGCTGGGGGATTTCTTTCTCATTATGTCATTAAAACTTCAATTGCTCCATTCCTTTTGTGTCGACTGAGATGCGTAGATCAGTGTTTCTGTATGTATCAAATTGTAATGATATTCTATGAAAAAAAAGTCAAATATCCCTGTATCCTCACTATACATCCCTTGGCCTGATTAGTAATGGTATTAATGTGAGCAGAGAGAGACCAGCAGCAAATTAAAATAGACTTAAAGATTTTTCCTTAGCTGACATGCAATGGCTGTTGATTCCAGTGTCTTAAAGCGCTATCACATGTGGTTGCTTTGGAGCTGGAAGCACATCTTCAAAGTTGGACAAAGATCAGTAACCAAAAAAGTGGACAACAGAAAAATTTAAGATCCTAAACAAAGTAGGTGGAAAGATGGGGTAGAAATGCGTTGCGTAGTGATACGAGGATTAAGAGGAAGGAGGAGTTACTCCCTTGTGGCAGCAATGCAACATGGATCTCCAATCTAGAATCAGGTTATTCCTTTCTGTGTGAATCTAATTGATGTAATCCACACCTAAATAACTGATGGGAAATATACCTGTGAAAAATTGTAAAACAAGTGTGCTCAACTCCTGGTATACTACAAAAAATTATTTCTATAACATGTATGCTTACTTTGGTGACATTGGCTTATTCTTTCCTTAAATAGGATTTTAGCCTTGTTTGGTAAATTAAAGTAGAAGATATATTTGGGTTTTTACATAAGTAGTGAAAGATTTTCTATATTTCAGATACACATACAACCCTTATGATTACTTCTGGGGCATCTTTTTTTTTTCTGTAACCACTCATCATTTTTCAAAGTGAATAATATCTTTGCTTTTAAATAAATTTTTGTATGTTGAATGTTGCAACTCTAGGAAAAATGAGCAGTTCAATAAAAAAATCCACACACCATAAAACCCACAAGCCTTTTCTTCCTTTTCTCCATCTCTTCCATTACTGTTATTATTTTTTTCCTTTGCTGTGTTCTGATTCTCCAGTGTGGAGACTTTAATATGAAAGTTAACAGATGCTATTCCATGCAATCTGACTGCTCCTGGGGGGAGCTTGTTCCCACCAGACGTTTTACAACATCTGTTTGAAGCTGACTTTGCACTCCTTCTGTTCCCTCTCAAATTGGAAGCCCCGATGAGAAGAGATGAGAAGGTACATGTACCGAGACAGGGCTTTGATCCGCGATGCCACACACTGACTGACATTTCCACTTACACTGAAACATGCTGCTCTCAGATATATGGTAATAAACAGGACTGTTCAGCTGGCTAACAGAGATGCTGTTGAGAGAGCAGGAAAAAAAAATTCACCTTTGTTAGTAGAAAAGTGTTTTTAAAAATCTAAAACTCAGAAATATATTACATTGTTTATAAAATCTGTTTAATCTTTTGTATTTTATTCACCTACAGCATGAAATTTTGGGATTTTATTGATATGCTAGCATGCTTTTCCTATTGGGCTCCTGGAATTCCTAGGCAGAACTTCAGGATTTTTCCCTATACCCAATTTTATCACTTCAAATGTCTGCTGCTATAGTGTGCAAATTTATTTTTTTTCTTCATTAGAGCAATGCAAACCTTTCTATTCATATTAAACTTTGTCATCCCAACAATTCTGTCTTTCTGTTCTTAAATAAAATCTCTTGCCTTTGAAATGATACCATTCAATGCTGTCTCTTTAAAAAAATAGGGAAACAAAGATGCACATTTTTCAGAGGGGGGAAGATATTGCAAAATTTTTGTCACAATTGTTCGATACATCTAAAAATATAACACTGCAGAAACAAAGAAATTCTTTCAGTTTTGAAGATCTGAAGTTATCTACTAATACTGACGAACAGAGTTCTCTAGAGCTCTCTTTCTTTTTTAACGTGTTATCTGGGAGAATAAAGACATTTTATGCAGCATTTTAAAAGTTTTGATAAAATAGAACTTATTTTCCTTTTTTGAAAATTGTCGGAGTGGGTCCAGAGGAGGGCCACGAGGATTGTCAGAGCAGTGGAGCACCTCCCCTGTGAGGACAGGCTGAGAGAGCTGGGGTTGTTCAGCCTGGAGAAGAGAAGGCTCCAGGGGGACCTTAAGCAGCCTTCCTGTACCTGAAAGGGTAGGAATTTTACCTACAATTCTCCCTGCCCAGTGATCATCTCATCTCTCATTCTGTTCTGGCTCTTCAAGGTTTCATAAGCTGTTGAATCTCTAGTCCTCTGAGACAGGAATTTAGGAGTAAATTGGGTCACTTTTCAAAGTAGTAGTCTTGACCAAGTAATAATTTTGATAAAATTTCAGTGATTCTTCATGAGATTCTCAATATCTGTGCTGAGAATATGGCTCCCATTCAAATTTGGCTTGTAATGCTTGAGACAAGATGGCCACACTCTGCAGGACAAGGAAAAGTAATTGGGTGGAGGGAAGAGCAAGAGTGCTGTTTTGTCAGATTCCAAGAACAAGCTTCTGGGAGACTGAGTTAAATGTCATAACCAGCTCACACATCTTACCTTTCAAAAATGCTTGGAAGGGAAACTCACAGAGATTATTCCTTCCTTGCTGAACTTGAAGTATCTCCCAAGGATATAATTTGGGGTTTTCAGTAAAAATAAAGAAGATATTCATGTACTACTCAGGTCTGTTTTAGTCCTTGTTCTTTTCTGACGTCAGTCACCTTCCTGACTTTTTACCTGCTCCACTGTGTTGTGTTAGTGGCTGCTGGAAACAGGGCTTAGTCAATGAAATAGCAACTGTGCCATGCTCATAAGAGTTGCCATAGTTTCAAGACTCACAATAGTTTCCAATTGTCTCCCAAAAGGTTTGAACACATCCTCAAGGCCTCCCAGTTGCTTATATACTATATTGCAGGCGTCATGTAACAGTGATTGACTGAGTATCTACTTGAAGGTCATCACTCAGTCTCAATATGGTCGACACTGAGGGACACAGGAAAGCCAATGAACTCTCTTACTTTGTTCAACCACAAACTAAGTATTGGCACAGTGGTATCTCACAAGATCAGTAGTGCCAAATCAGTGAGCCAGGCAGGGGAGGTTGCTCCCAGATGTGAGAAGCTGGTACAAGAGTTTCTAATATTTTAGGCTATTTACATTTGCTTTTCACCTCTTGGGAAAGAGTTGGAAGTTTGGTTTTGAAAGCACCAAGCGTCTTAGTGGAAAAATCTGACAGGATGAGGCCCAAATGAATTTCTCCATCTTCTTGCAGACTTCTTGTGAATTACAGTATCATGAGAGAGAGAAAGCATGGGATTATCTTCTCCTTGCGATTCAGCCTCCAATTCCACAGCTCCTTGCTTTCCTAGATCATTGGTTCCAAGAAAGACTGGAGGTTTAGACAGTCTGGTCACATCGCTTCAGATTCATGGTGGTAGGTCTAGTGTCAGTGACATGGATGAATGACTTCAATAAAGAAGTACAGTGGAACAGCATCTTCCACAAACCTATTTGTACCATATGTTATGCCCCAAAATGCTGCTTGAGTAGAAGCCCCAACCTTGGGGCCTTCTGTTAGTTATTAACAACATTTGCTTTCAGTTCCTCACCATTTTTCTTGGAGGGGGCAGGAGATAGAGGGGGGGGAAGCATGGAATATCTGAAAACAATAACTCTTGTTCATTGACATAAACCGGCTGTCAGTTCCTTGTGGGACCTGGGCTGATAAAAAACAGGGAAAAACTATTTTATTTGCAATGTAAGGAATTTTAGCCTGTGGAGATTTTTAGTTCAACAGCAGTAAAGGTAGGGACAGCAACCACTGAGGCTGTTAAAGGTTACGTTCTCTCCCACCCTCTCTTTTTCCCAGTCCCCTGAGTCATAATTAAAACTCCAGAAAGTGAGAAGCCGTTACTAATGCTAACATACAGTTTGGCACAACAGAATTATGCATTTACTGACTTGTGTTTTTTATTTCACTTCATTTTTTATGGGTCAAGCTGAAATTTTACTTTACTATTTGGTTTACAAAGGGCTTTTTCTGAATCTGAAACTTTTAATTTGATTTGAGAGTTTCCCAGGTATAACAATTATGGAAACAAACACCTTGTTCAGCAGCCTGACAATAATAATCTCCTAATGGAACAGTTAGGCTCTTTAATCAGATGTGACTTTAGTGCTCTCAAGTTGAAAATGCTGGAGGTGGTCTCTTGTGCTTGTACCGCTTAGGATTTTTCCCAAGAGAACAGCTGGACATAGAGATGGGCTAATTACCATTCATATCTTTTTGAGAGCTGTCCAGATGTGATGGAGCGATTACATAATAATGATATTTATATACCATCTTCCCCAGGACCTATACAGGGTTACTTAGAAGACCCCTACTCAGACAAAAGTTGGTGAATTTGGTGGCTAAATACTGAAAAGGATTTTGTAGTGCCACTTTCAGCCATCTCCCTAATGCTCAGAAATGTTTTGTGACCCATTTGTAAGAAAAACTCTCTGTTAACACAGGACTCCTTCGAGAACCTGTCGGGGAGGTTTAATTACAAGTCTTTATATCCATTCATATCTTAAGTTAACTACTCACAGGTCTTAGAAAGCCATTCCTCAGCAGGAGGTGATTATTTTTCTATGACAAACTGAGGGGGAAGGGTGTTGCTCAGCCCTGAGACTCTAGTGTATGAGCTTATACCTCCTGTGTACAAATACGAGGTAATTTAAACTGGTTAGTGCGATCCTTAGAAAATCTCTCCATGAACGAGAAATAATTATTGGCACCTGTTGGAACACCATTGACATTTTGTAAAATGCATAGCCCCTTTTAAGGTCATCTGTTAAACTACTGGCCAACCCAGACCTTGCAGTCTGGTGTGATCTCAGCCCAAGGTAATGTGAACTGATGGATTAAAAAAAGTCTCCCTCCTGCTGCAGGTATGTTGCAGTGCTTAATAGACATTTGTATTGTCTTTTTTTCTCCCTTTCTTGTCTATGGGCTAATCTGTATTTGGTCTCAGAAAGCCTGGAAAGCCTTGGACTTCAGTTCACCTGAGGGCATACTGTTCACAATGGATCCCGATTCTTCTTGCATATTGAGATCATAAAGTTTAGATCAGCCATTCCCTGTTTCCTGGTTTGGTGTTGCTGTGCAAGACATGGCTTACTGCAAGGCAAGAGTTTTCTTGGACTTACTGCAAGACCCCTTGCCTGTGCAAGAACACAGACATGCAGATGAAAAAAGTATGGCATCACTTGAAATGGAGCTATAATCCTTGGACAGTACTTCTTCAGCTGTATTCTCACAGTATTTCTTGATTTCTTGAAGTACTTCTTCTCACAGTATTTCTTGATGCTGGTGTCTCTCCAGTATGGCACCAGAAATGTGAATTGTAGAGAAAACTTGCCTTGTTTTCTTTCAAAGGCTAGCAGATGAGGGTAAGTCTTCTCCATAAATTACAAGTAAACAAAGACTATTAGATCAAGCTGCTTGCGGAGGACAAGATGTTGGAAATTGTGCAATCGAAGAGTACTTCCCCTCTAGTTGTCTAGATAACATACCAAAGTGTATCTGTAGCCATGTTTAATAACATAGATCTGAAATTTTGCATTCAATTAGAAGATAGAAGCCTAAGTATAAGTGCTTTTTATTAGCTTAGCTACAAAGATTGGGAAAGAGAATAGAATTACTTGAGAAATTTACCTATGCTGTTGCTTCTTGGAGTACTATTTTCTCATGCTCATTTTCTACAAGTATTCAGTCACCCATTTTTAATAAGAGTGAAACTCAAACCAGGATACCAGCTTCCAGATGCATTTCTTCTATCTTGGAGAATGTTTATTTTCGTTTTGAAACAAAGTGAACTTCACCATCACTGAATATTTTAAATTCAAACAAAAAATCTAAAATGGTGTATTGTCACAGTGCACTGGTTTCTAAATCCTCAAAAGAAGCCAAATAAGTATCCATACTGAGTAAACCGATTATTTACTTTTTAAGTATTTTTAGCTTCTGGTACTGCTCCTAGTTTGATCTCTGTCTTCTGATTATTGAATCCTGAGGGCAGGGTCAGAGAGCCAGATGTCCTCTCTCTTGCTTTAGGTCAGGAGTTGGGAATACTTTCATGTCTTCATGGTTTGTGACCTGTAGACACCACCATAATATAAGTAATAATAAACACACTGATGTGCGCCTGCTGGAACTTCTCTGAAGCCAATGGGGTTATGTTAGTATACAATAAAAATTAGACTGATTATTTGCCTTAGAGGCATCCTACACTTCTATATATCTGTAAAAACTATTAGCAATTGCTCTCTGGGTAGTATTCACAGCTGTGGTCCTGTGGTGCAGCTGCATGAGCTTTTTCTGATGGTTTTCATCTTTATGTCGAAATGATATTTAAATGTATGCTGTCATGGAGGATTATTAGTGCATCCCTAATATTGCTGAGCACCTTCTTATTCTGTAATGCAGCAGCATTATACATGGCAATCTCTAGTGCCATTTACAGTAAGTAGTACATCCCAAGCTCCCAGGACGGTTTGTCCACATGCCATGACAGGAGATGGTGCTTAGATTGACATTCCAACACCTTTCTTGCTCATACAGTGAAGCTCTGGCATTGCCAGCTGACACTTTCTTTTCACACTGGAATTTAGTAGTTATAACTCAGTCCATTTGCACATCTCAGCTTCTATTTTTAATCACTGCTAATCCTCAGCTAAGGGTTGGCCTCCATCTGGCCTTACAAGGGTGCATGGTGGTGAGGGAGGTGTAAGGAGCCTTCCCAGACCTTGTGCAGTCCTCCTGAGAGACAGACGCAATTGCTACCTTAAAAGCGGACACAAACAAGATGCTCTTGCCTCATCTCCCTGTTGATGGCAGAGATGGCAGCAGCTGGAGGAACTGTGCCGCACCACCTCCCACGTGCTCCAGAGGAAGAATGTTCCTCCTCTGACGGACACTTCTCAAATGGCAATGTGAATCTAGTGCTCTCTTGTACTGCAAGTGTTGCCTGAACCATGCAGCTGGAGTTTGAGGTGGTCAGATAAGTTTTTTTTAAAACTGTGAAGGCCCTCACTTTATGTGCTTTTCCTCAGGGTAAGAGTTGTCAGGTCACTCAAGGAAATCGGGGCTGTAGTCTACGCAGACCTAGCCTTGCTTTTGTTGCACGTTTCCCTAAACAACAGGACAGTAGAGATAAATCAGAGTGGAAGTCATGGTACAAGCTGAGTGAGCAGCCTGCGTGCTGCTGAGATGGGTAAGGAAAAAGTCTTCTGCCTGTCAGAGGGATATTGTTTCCAGTGGAAAACTCTGTTGGGAAGGAGTCAGGGCACCAAGATGGGGGCACTTAAACAAACAAAGAATTGTTTGTTTGAGAGGACCCTACTCTTGTTTTTCTTTTGTGTGGTTTTGCAATCCATCTCCTCTACCAGCTCAGCAAGGACATGGAAGGAGACTTTCCTGACACAGACTGCTCTGGCTGCCCAGCTGCTGTTGCATCCAAATAGACTGTGGAGACTGGAGGCTTTGTTTTATAGTCTTTTGAAATAGCTCCCTTATTGAAGTAAGCCTGCTCTCTTGTTGCTCCTGGAAACACTGAAGACCCTACAGATAGGGAGTTAGGTTCTGGTTTCCAAAGAAAAGAGGGTTAGTACGTGCTATCGCTTCCTGGTGAAGGCTCTTGTTTTAAGTAGCCAGCAGAAATCTGCTAAATCTTGAAGAAGATATGGCTTTAGCGTGCTTTTGCAATCAATGTAGTTGAGAATGATGTGGTCTTTTGGATTTTTTATTCACCTTCTGTTTACTTGATATCCCTTATTCAGGTGTTGAAATCTGTCTCCTGTTATTTCTTAAGCAGTCCATCTAGGTCTGGAGCTGTGTTATTTTAGCAGGGCAAGGCCTTTGGCTAATAATAGCAGTTGCAAGAAGGATGGTGATTTGGAGGATGTGCATAAAGAAGATCTAATCAGTAGTGATATCAAACAATGTCAGCCAAGCCAGCCTTGTAGGAGGTATGGTAGCTATAAGACACCACACTTACTGTGCTGAAGAGGCCCATACCGTTGCCATGCCTCTGGGTTTAAAAGCGTCCATCCATTAATATTAACCTTTCTGTCAAAGTAAAACATTGAATTAACTTTTTATTTCAAATTAGGATTTGCAGTTAAATGGTTTATCATCTCTCTTCCTATTTGTATGTGTTAGCGCCCACTTTCTACCTGGTGCCTAGATCCCCAATATCTTTTAAGACCAGCTGGGGAAGTCTGCCACAATTTGCTAATTTCAGTTAAGATATTTTCTTGAGTAATGTTAAGCTTGTATGAAATTGTCCAAGTTTGGACCTGAATGAAACACGCTCATTAGTATCAGCATCAAACCACATTCTGTGGTTTGTAGTAGCACATTCTGTGTGGTGAGTAGCACACAGTATTTGGAAAGCACCAAGTATTGAAACTTCATTTTTAATTTTTAACAGTAGAAATGAGAAAAGGAAATAATTAGCAGTCTGTGTATGAAGAAGCTATTAACAAATTTTTGTTATTTATTATTTTTCTTTATTATTAGAGAAACAGAATATACTCTACATTTTGTTTTGCCTGAAATTATATAGGCAGTAAAAGTTTGTGAACACATTTTGCACTAACTCCACAGTGCCTCTATTTCATTTTACGATTTTTTTTTAAATTTCTCTTCTGAGAGTACTTCTACTAAATTCAGAGAACAGTAGGAAACCCACCTACTGGCTAATCTAACCTGTAAAAATTGTCTCTCTGCAAGGGAAAAAAAAAAGAAGTAGCCTGCTGACTATTTTACATATCTTGTTTCTGTTTCCAAGATTATTAATTCATATCCTGTTGAACTTGATTTTGTTTTGGTTTTTTTTCCTCCATTAATTTTGTAAGGTATTTCTGCTACTACTCTAAACTAGGAAAAAAGAGTGGATTATTTATGTGCTTAGAAAATCAATCAATGACTTTGCGAAAAAGATGACCTATACCTCTAGATGTGAAATCTGCAACTTTTTTGATGGTCAAATGAAATAAGACAAAACCAGATTGGGGGTGGGATTCTGTAAGCCAAAGCATTCTAAAATAGAGGTATGCAATCATTTAACCGTATTTTTGTGTGGTTGGTCTCGATGTTTACATAGTGAGCCTTCATTGACATGCCTGCTTAGCTAGTAAGACATCTTTATATGGCTTAACTTCCCTTTTACCAGTTGTCTTTCAAACTCCCATGTGATGTATTTTTGATCTGTTATAATCCTGTTTGATGCTTATCTGAAAACATTTCTTCTTATTATTTAGAAAGTCTGATTGGAAGGTGACTACAGTCTTTTAGTTTACTTCACAATTATTTTACTCAAATGTTTACTTCTTCTGAGCAGAGTTTTCTTGTAACTATTTTCTTCATTCAGTCACTGTAGAGTATTATAATCATATAATCACAGCTATGGAGTTACAGAGCAAAGGGATATTTTATTTTAATCCAGAAAGAATAAAGATTTGAGTTTTGCATTTAGTTGACATCTTTACACATGCCTTTTCTATCACTGTGCTTAAGTCCGTGATTCCAATTCATTTAATTTATACTTCTGACAAAGATGTATTTTAGGGTGAATTATGGCATTGTTCCCACCTAGGCTTTATTCTTTGCTTTTACTGTGTGTCAGACCTCTTCCTTTTGCACTCTAGGACAGCCGTGGAGCCGGCCCTGCTACTTTGCCTGTTCCTTTTTTCAAGCACAGGTAAAAGCTGATGTTTTGTTGATGGTTGAGCATCTGGCCTGAAGGCATGAGACTGAAGGGAATGGTGTTTCTCCTTTTTCCCAGCACTTTGTCCTGGGATTGGGTCAAGGTAAGCTTAGTTTAATAGCAAAGGAGCCGTGCAGAAAAGCAGTCTGCCACTCTGGTATTCAAGCACCATAGAACAGTGGGAGGTTTCATGTTTTGGCTGTCCACTCCACCTGATGTGCAGAACTTATTTTCTTTCCCACCTCTCACCTTCAGTCCTTTCAGTTATTTCGTATAATATAGCAAGCCTTTTGTGGCACAGCAGATGGTAGGCCAGTCAAATCAACAGTTTAAAATCTGGGATTAAGGGGAATGTGGTACCTAATTTATCTACAGAAGGATTCTGTGGAGAGAAAAAGTTATCTGAACGGGTGCTTAACATTGAGAATAAAGTGCTAATTGTTGGTCTTACAAAAAATTACAGTGGAAGAGCATAATTGCCACTCTAAGTGGTGTGAACTTCAAATGTAATCTAGCAGAGCCCTGCCAAAAAGCTCCAAATACCAATACAAGGATTTGACTTGTAGTCAATTGATATTCAGCCAGTTTTAACTCAGAGGGTAGAGTGCTACTGACTGAATTATTGACACTGAGCATCTGGGTTTTCCTAGGAGGCCACTAAGCCAAAAATGTGATCTTGCACAGCAGTGCAGTACCTAATGAAACATGATGAAACCATAATTTCATATGCTGTGATTTCCTTGAGGCCACTAACTGTTACGTCTTAGTTGGCCATCAGATCTGGGCTAATTAGACTTTGTAGGCTATGAATTGTGATGACTGCAAGATTTGCTTTTCCACTATTTGTAGCTGTTGTCCAGCTATGGCTATTATCTGCAGGCTGGGAGCATCCATTCTGTGGTTCATGTTACTTTCAGCAGGTTGGCTGAGCTCCTGTCATCTCTGCAGGCTATGCCTCATGGAGGTCAAGCAAGTAGTCCATACTAACCTCCTTACTGTCCTGACTGTGTTGCTTACAGAGCCCGACCTACATAGCATCAAACCAATTTGGCATACTCTGTGAGCTACAGTCAGTGCAGCAGAGACTTAATCCAAGACTATGGTAC
Source organism: Syrrhaptes paradoxus (assembly GCA_013400615.1). Lineage (NCBI taxonomy): Eukaryota > Metazoa > Chordata > Aves > Pterocliformes > Pteroclidae > Syrrhaptes > Syrrhaptes paradoxus. The sequence continues at coordinate 62,200 of VZTO01007774.1, forward strand.
GAATTACTTGGCTCAATCCCAATGCCAAAATAATCCAAGTCTGACATCAGTGTAGCTTTTTACCTTGAAACATTTACTTTTAAAACCAGTTCTTTGCCTTGTCTAAGCTATTTCTTTACTGTCTTTTTATGACATGACTTTTCAGCTATCAGTGCAGGTGAAGCTCATGTTTGTGTTTTGTGTACTGACATATATCCAGTATCTCTTTCTTCGTAAGGATTCCTGTGCAACCTGTTTGACAGCTTGGGCTTTTTTCCATACCCTGCAGAATAAGTGACTAGTATGAAGGATCAGGGAAACACTGATCTTCCAATACAGCTCGCTAGATTAATACGTAAATGATCTAAAATAGAGCCTCAATTCATACCTCCTACTACTTTAACCTTAGCATCCAGAGATCTGGTTCAGACTGTGCACCTGTCTCATGTTGTGGTGATGGTGGGATAGCTTGTTGTCATTTGAGGCTCTGAGTTTTTGCTTGAGTAGTTCATTATGCAAAATTCTATCCGTCCAGTCTCCTGTGTAATATAGTGGAACCAATCAGCCATCTCAAACCGGCTGGGTGGATATATGCTGGCATAGCTGTTAGCGCAGTCACAGGCTCATTCACTGAAATATTCTGCGAGATGTTTTTATTGTGTTATTATGTTTGTAAATCTCTTTGCACACACTAAACACTGATTGAGCAGAATGATCAACTGCTAGTTATAATTTCCTGGCTATTTACTGAGCAGGTATAAGAGTCTGATTTATGACTCTGTCATGCTTTTAAATCAGCTACTGCTAACATCATTCACTCTGCACCTATCACCTCTTTAATGAACAGGCACAAAATAAGGTACATGGACAGGACTGTGTCATGTTCAGGTTGAGCACTGCCAGTAGTTACTGCATATGAAATAATACAACATGATGCCAATCTTCTGGCTCACGACCATCTCTGTAGGCAATTGCCCAACTGCATGCTTCCCTGTACTGGGAGTCCAAAAGTAAACCCAATTGCAAAGACTGCATCAGAACATTTTGCAGACATGGATAACAGTGGCTGCCACTTTCTATCCATAAGGCTTTTGAAAATACTTCTGAAATATGCCCCCTTGTCATGCCTGGCCCCTGATTGGTTTTTGCTCTGCACCTAGAGCATGTCATGCGTATCTTTTCATGTATCTTTTCCTTTCTACCCTCTCTACACCTTCTTCATAATGAATCATTCAGATCTCACAGCTGTGCTGGAGGGCTCTGGCATGCACCAGAAAGAGCACGTTTGCACTGATTCACACAGAAATGTAGAAGATGGTATCAGATAGACAGCTAGATGAGGTCTGGCCCACTGGCCCACAAGCAGCTCATAGTGCTCCCAGGGGGAGTTAGGCTGGGTTTCTCAGGCTCCAAGCTGATTAAAACAAGAGGTAATGTTAAGGCCATATCAAGTCTCGATTCTGGAGTTAGGGGAAGAAGCTGACAGCTGTCTTGCAACTGGAGGTAAAAGGGGCACAGATAGCAGCCGCAAGTATGGGAAAATCAGTTTTAGGGAGAGATAATAAAGAACAAATTAGATTCTAGTATGGCTTTGTTTTTCTCCAGTGTATGCATATATTCACAAAATGGTAATTAAATTTCTGAGTAGCCTTACAAGGTCAAAATTAGGCACTAGAGTGCTATGCTTACTGTCTCTTAGGGCAGTTGCAGTAAGCAAATTTTGAGAATTAACAATACTAATGTACTGAAGACTGTGAGCGCTTAGTGTTGTAGAAGACGCGTCATAGACAGCCCCTGCCTTAAAGAAGCTGTAACATAAGTAGCATCTGACACAAAATAGAGAAAACTCACTGGGAGTAACTAGGATACATAGTTATATGTGGCAGTGTTTATGTACTTTGTAGTTGTGATTAGGATTGTCACAGGAGATCCTTTTGAAAAAAAAAGTAATCTGAGTGATTTGTCCCTGGGCATCATGTAAAGGTACTGCTTCTTTCTGAGGGGTATGGGTAAAAGGAGGCAATGTGTTAAGAAGTGGAAAGCAGGTACTTGTTTAGGGAACTACAGACATGCTTGTAGGGAAAGTAGGCTTGGATAGTGGGGCTTTTGGCATATCATAAAAATAGAGATAACTGTCACAGTAGAAGCACAAGCACATCATCACAATAAAATCTAGACCTCATTTCTTAAGTTTGCAAAATTCATATTTGAGGTTTGTTGAGGTCTTTTTGACTTAAAAACATAGAAGTCATAGAAAACTCAGATCCAAAAATTTACTATGACATGGGGTTTTTGTAATCGCCTTTCTTCTCTACAGCTCTTCTCCTAAAATGTCATCGTTACATTGCAAAGTGCCTGAGAGCAGTTACCAAGGGTCTGGGCAGAATTTTAAAACAAGTAATGAGGCCTGTTGAAAATATATGAAGGAGATTTTCTGCTTACTTTAGCTTATGTTAAGTCTTGTAGGTGAGAATCTTTTTGAGAATTTGTAATGCTGAATCTGAGAAATGTATGAAGTTCAGAGGACTTTCAGAAAGGATTTTGATTCTATAATGTGAAGATATCAAATCCCATTTGTCAAACTCCTCAGTTAGGTACTTTCTAAAAGTCTCATCAGTGACTTTAGTCCATAGGACTTACTCAGAAAGTTAAGCATCTCTGAATTTGATCCCTTGTTCTTTGTTTCTTAAAAAGTTGGTGCCTAACTTTCTTATGATGAACCATATGATATAGCTCCAAAAAGGACAATAAATTAACTGTACTGATAAATAGCTTGCCAAAGACTTGCTCATTTTCTGAAAGTGTTCCTTCCTAGCTGATTTGCCAGTGTTCTTTGAATTTTCTGCTCTGAAGTTCATTTTTATAGGTAAATTCAATATTGTGAGATTATTGTACAGTTTGCAGTTACGGATAGGCTGAATTCACTTGGACTGTAGTCCTGGGCTTAATTCATCACCCATATAGTTCAGGTTTAACTGCCAGAAAATTAAGCAGTGCATTGCATAGCATATGATCTGCTTAATTATCTTACCTGGTCCTTTAGCTGACTACATAATGGAAAAGAGGAGGAATATTGACTACCACCTCTTTCCACTAGCCTCTTGCTCCTTGGCTACTTATTCTTTATCAAATGAAGTGCCTTGAGCTGCTGAAAATGAACACAACAGCTTGAATGTCTTTCATAGCAGGTAGATCAGTAGTTCCTCTATCAGGTTACAGGGTCTTAGAGAGGTTCATAAAACACTTTTTTCTCCATTCTGTAGTTCAATAAAATCTGTCCACCAGTGATTAAGCAAGCTTCTTGTCATCTCTTTTAAAAACAAATGCATTAAAAAAAAAAATTCTGTAATCAAGCCATTGGATCTAAAGATTAGTTGTTAGTGTAACGGATTGTTGATATTAAAAGAAAAATAAAAATATTTTGGATAATTTGAGTGCAGATTTCTACTGTACTTTCCATGTACTTCTATTACATACTTTAAGTTCCAAAACACTTTTCAAACTGTGGATGAGTGTTGCATGCTACATTTAAGATCCCTTTGACATTGAAATATGAGTAATTTAGTGCTGCAAACACTGTAACAGGATCACTATTATCATCACTAATGCTCCAAAATAGCATACATGACAGGTAACAGGAACTCAAGTAATAACTATAAGAAATTTTAGGAGAACTTATGCCAGAGTGTGTAGTTTCCTGAGCTGGATCTGAGCTGTGGTATCAACCAAGCTGTCTTAGCAGAGCGCTGTAACCATGGCGTCTATTTCTACGTAAAAATAAATTTTCTCAGGAATAAAAAGAAGCCAAAAATTTCAGTGGGGTATAGCTGGCTTCTCATTCAACACCCAACAAACAGTATTGCGGTGTCAATTTTCTGTTGGGCTGGGGAAATAAATCAGGACATTCTTGTAGAAAGCAAACTTTTTCAGTGAAAATGAGAAACTGCAAAAGTTCTAGTTTTTCAAAGGCCCTTCCCTCTCCCCAAATTTAGTAAAATATTTTTAACCATCCCTTACCCACATTGTTATTCATATTCGCATTGGTTCTTTGGAGATCAGAGAGAGACTCCGTGGTGTCTAGTGGACAATGTGGATTAAATGTTTTTTTTTTCTAGCTTAATATCTTTTCTGATAGTTTAGTATCTTTCCTGATACTGTGCTCTGAAAGCATAACAAATGTTTTTGCCTAGTCTGTGCATGTATGAGACTGATTGATGTGGCTGGGATTTCTCTCAGAAGCAGATGTGAGCAATGGGAAACACTGCTGATGAGAACTGTTGCCCGCAGGGATGAGATGTACATATTCTGGGGATAAGGGAGTGGCTAGGCTGCTTCCTTAAAAGGGAAAATGTACCCTAAAGTGATTTTCACAAGCTGTCATCCTGAAAGGAGTCATGCCTCATTTAGGAAATAGATCTTTAAAAGCAAGGAACATGGGGGAAGGAATACACCTTGGACTTTGCAGAGTATTAAAGAAGCTAAAATAGGGCTGAGAGACTGAATGTTGCTTTGAAGAGCTTGGGAGTTTTTGGCACTGGTGGAACTTTTCTAGAGGCTGAAATAAATCTTTCTCCTTTGAAAATGTGGTGCTACAAATGTGGTGTTACAAATGTGGTGTTACTTAGTTAACGAATCTTTGGGAATAAGGAAGACCTTTCTCTTTTACAAGTTGCACATTGACATGGTGTATGTTTGGGAGAAAGTAATTACAGTCACGTCATACTCTGGGTGTAACTTCACTGGAGAGTGCAATAGGAAAGGGTGGTACCTATTTCTTGAAAAACCAGCAAGCACAAGCACATTGGAGTTTTAAAAAGTAAAAAATATGCTGCTTTTAACTGAGACATCGTATGTTGGAGTCTGGAAGCATAGTAATTGATTTGTCATTTTATAGGTGGTCTTGTACATCCATGTAAGCCATTTCGTATGTGTTGGAAGCATTTTAGGCATGCTGTCCCCTTTGCATTTGCAGAGGGAGCAGGCAGTGGCCTTCCCATGCATGGACTCCATCGCTGCCTGCAAGAGCGACTATCCACAAAACGTGAGAAGCACCAGGGGCATGCGTGCTTACCTGACTGCTTTGGTGTCTTGAAAAATCCCCAGGAGAATTAGTCTGACTTTCTATAAGGCAGTTTCCAAAGTGCATGTTCTGGTATTCTTTGTGCTTATTTTGAGGATTTTTTTCCCCCAACCACTATGAGGATAAAGCTATTCTGCAGGACAAATTGCATACATGTTGGGGGGGAGGAAATTATTTCAAGGGCTCATAAAAAACAGAATATTATTGAAGTGAGTTTGAGTTAGAAGAAGCAAGAACTTTCCTTGCACCTTTCTGGTTATTTTGTTTATATTAATTAACAAGTAATTGATTTATATTTCCAGTCACATTTTATGCTGAGTGGACTCCATTTTCTCTCTAGCATGGCAGTATAGTTCATATTTTTCTGTTGCCACTTTCCAATTGCCACCCATTTTATGTTATAAGCTTTCCAAAGCACATTGTAAGATAAGACATTTGTATTAAAACCAAAGCAAGAATATAAAATACACTGAAAAAATGAAAATTGTGAGCAAATTATAGTTGCCCCTGAAACAACAGGCAAACCAGCCAGCTGTGAAGGAAACTAACATGATGTACTAAAGTAGAAACACAATATAATGGGGAAATGCGGTTCTTTGTTCAGATCCGTTTCCTATTAACACTTATAATGTTATGCTTGTGCGTGCCATCCCCTGAGGACCACTTGGTCAGCCTTAAATGAATAACAGTGGAATATGTAAAAACTGCTAGATGCATAAAACTTCTGTGCACCCCTAGACTGTTGTGTGTATGCGTTCCTTTTAAAGGAAATCTGAGCTATTTATTGCATGGAAGTTTAAGTTAAAATGCTGTTGTGTTGCCAGGGGCCAGCCACTAACAGTGCTTTTAAAAGGTGAGAGCAGAGTGAGATTAGGGCAATTTGAGCATGATACTTAAGGTCTCTCTAACTATTAGTGAGGGATAAAACTTTTTAATATCAAAGGAGGGGAAACAGACTTTGTAATGCCATTTGGCCGGGCTGATAGCAGTGAGAGAGGCTTCTGCCAGGGGCTGCAAATTTGATGCCCTATTGAAGTCATCTGTTCCTTTGCTCTGTAGGGTACTGAAGCAGATGCTGGTCAGGTGCCTGATGGAGGTTCATGGGGAAGGTTTCTGTGAAGCACTTTTCCTGATGATTGGAAGCTGAGGTGGAAAATTTAAAATAACAGTCCATATGTCAGATCTTACATCCTTTGCCTAATTTGGGGATAGTTGTTGAAGCCAGAGGAGCAAACATTTCTGTTGTATGAAAATATATTTAGTTGAGGGAGTGTGGGCATGCACACAAAAATAAGATAATGTGGATAAATGTACAAAGAATTGTTTTATTGACTAGTTTAGGTGCAGAAGTTCCCTCTGGTATAAAGAGATCATCATTTCAGTATTTAAGCAGCTAGCATATGTAAGAAAATGAACACAGTATTCAGTGAGACTGCAAAATAATTCTGAAAGAAGCTGAATGTAACAATTTAAACTATCATTGACACAGGAGCTGGTGTTTGCATTCTAGAAAGGTAACTTGAGTTTGTTAATTGTTGCTGCATTGGGAGTATGTTCCTCTGAATGTGGACTGTCCCCTAAGCCCGTTTAGTGTTTGTAAGACTGTCCTGCTCACGGCATCACCAACGCTGCTTGATCCAGAGCTGTGGTCTCCCCCAAAGGGCTCTCTGATCAGTACAAGAGGATATAATACCCATGGTCTGGATGTAAACTGTTATTAAAAGGAGAGTATTTTTCTGTGTTAGATAGCTGAATGGCTTACTTAAAAGAGTAATTGCCAGCCTTCCTCCTAAGGAAAAAAGTATAATATATTCAAATAATAAAACCTAATTTTGCTGTTCAGTTCTATCCTAATGAGGGAAGGAACTGGGAGAGGAAACTAGATTTTAATAAAACAACAGACCCTGTTAAGTGTAACAAAACCGGGATCTCAGGATCTATATGGGCAAAAGAAGTGCATTTTGTGTCTCAGCTTGTTAACTACCTTGTTTATATCCCTTCCAAAAGCACAGCTTCAATATGGCTGTAATTAAGCAGAACTACTCCCCTAAAACTCTCTCACCACAAGACATCATCTTTCTGAACACTCATCATGTCCATTTCTCCACCCTGAGGTCTGACTAGTTGAGACTGATGAAGTCTGAACACAGACTTCGAGGGCTTTCTAATGGGATAATCAGGAGGTGGGTGTTGAGCTTCAGAACATAAGTCATTTTCAAGCTTCAGTGTTTCTTTTAAATCCTAAAGGGCACCTTAGGATTCCTAAAAGATTATCAAACAGGGCCTCCCAAATCTGTGCTAATGCTCTTTTTTTTTTTTTTTTTTTTTTTNACAAAATTGACAGCACTGTTGAGAACCTGTCAGGTAAGAGAGATAAATACAATGGGAGAGCAAACAGCGGGAGAAAAGAGAACTTCTGTGATAACATATTCTCCCTGGATGTCATAGACCATGTGCAAATAATGAGCACACTGAAAGAAAGGCAGAACCTGGTTAAGTATTGTGTCAGGAGAGCCTGTGATCTCAGGCTATTAAATACTACAGCGCTCTTTCAGAGCATAATAATTCAAAAGGAAGGTGACAGTGTGGTAACTGTGAGCTGCTGCCGAGCATCAGGCTGGAAGGAAGGGGGAGGGGCAAGATCAGAGCAGGCTTTGGGATGAAAGGGGGTTATCTCATTTTCATAAGGAAGATCGCTCAAATACCTGCTTTGACCCCTTGTGTCAGAGCATGAATTTCAATGAAGGGATAAATGGTGACATCTCACCCGTTAGCCAGTTTTTGAGGATCGGGTTTTGTTATATTAAATCGTGCTTGGAAATCTCTGGTTAATACATTTAGAGAAACAGCTTTCAGGAACATCTACATCCCTTCCTTCCTCCTTAAAACACTAATGAATCCAAATTGCTAATAAAACATAAGAGCTCAAAGATGTTGTACACAGGGCATGTTTCTGGGCTGGTTATTTTTTTAATGTCAGTTTTCCCACAGCTGTTAAAATGTTACAGCCATTAAGGTATCAAATCTGTCTAGCCAAGAAGAAGGGGGACTTTTCTTTCTTTAGGCTCTTGAATTGTTTGAATATTTTGCTTAGAAGGGCTCCATTCTTTGTTTCATTCTGTGGAGAAAGTAAAGCTTGTAATCTGTCTGTACTGTAAATCTCAGTTAAGAGCCATTCATTGAAGAATAAACTATGCCTTCTCCTGTGAGGCTATTTTTCTAACAAATGTGACTATGTGCCTGCAAAGTAACAAAGGTAATTAGCAGATACATATCCTATCTAAATTTGGAAACTGTTTTCCTAAATCATAGGAAAAGTGCATTTTAATGTTTATAAGAAATTTAATTTACTGCCATTCAGGGTTGTTTTCTGCTTTGACACAAGTTGCCAAGCAAAAGCTGAAGGGCTGTATTGTAGTTCTGAATTAGAAAAGGAATTGTTGAAGGGATCAGGAATATTTTGAAATATATATATTTACTGCAGGAAATGAGGTCCTTTTCTCATGAGCATGGGGAGCAATCAAAGAACCAAGAACGGCTTCCCCTCTGCAGCCCCAGACCCCTGTACTCGGCATCCTGACCAAAAAGCATGTTTTTTCTCAGGGCTACATGCCAGTACTGCTCAGGCTGTGTTAAACCTTTCTTCTTCTTATATTTATACGCTGCTTCTTCATCTCTCTCCAACGTGACAGTGATCTACCCACATGGCCTTCTCCAAAAAATAACTTGGCAAAAACCTCTTCCCCCAGATCATCCAAATTACTGAGTATCTTTGTACTTTTTTGCCTTTGTTCAAAGGAGAAAAGAAAAATAGGGAAAGGAAGAGAAGTTTCAAGGGTGTATAAGCTGGACTTAAGCAGTATATTCTCTGGGCCTATGTTCATCCTTATCTTTTTTAATGCAGGGTGCAAGAGGCCCCATCAGCTAAAAGGGTTATCAGTTAATAGCAGCACTGTAACTTATGCTTCAGGGGGGAGACCCAAACTGCCCTGAACTCAGCAGCTAACCAGGTACCCTATTGATGAGGAAGCCTCCAGGAAAAGTTGGTGTATTTGTTAAGGTCTTATGCTTCAGGGAATGTCTTCCTCTTTCTATTTTCCCCTCTTTTCCTCCTTTCCTTCTTTAAATAAAAAATGATCTGACACTTCTCCAAGCATTGTCAGATTCTTCATCGTTCATGGCATTGCTTATTCTCTCAGATGTGAAATTCGGCTCTTCTCTGGGACTTTTCAAGGAAAGAATGGTGGAAAGCTCTGGTTGTGCCTATATAAAAGAAGAGCAAGATCACAAGATTCGTTTTGCATAAAATTTTTAGAATGTGTGGTTTTTGCTATCATCCCCCTAAAATCACGGCACAGTTGTTTTAGGCTATCAAATGTGATGCATTTTAGGTTTGTTTTTTTTTTTTTTTGTGGGGTGGAATTATTAGTCTTTTAAACTTAATATAAATGGGAAGAAATCTGTAATGCCAAAGCTATAAATCTTTTGCTTTCATAAAAATTATGTAATCATTGAGCCATATGGCTGGAGGGGACTTCAAGTGTTCATCCAATCCTCTGCCCAAAGTAGGATTAAGTAACATCTACATCATTTTTGACAGAAATATCTCTAATGTGTTTTTGACAACCTCCAGAAATGCAGAGCACATCCTATTGCTGTGCTTAACTGTATTGGCTTTGAGACGGGTTTTTCTTCCAGTCTAACCAATCCTCCTTGATGCAAATTTAAGTTCCTTTTATTTTTGGTTCTACTTACTATAGGTAGGAAGAAAGATCTTATTTCTTCTTCCTGTCTTCAGCATCTTCTTCTGTATTTGAAAACATATTACGTCCATGCTCTGTCTTGTCTTCTGTAGACTACCCAGCTTTCTCAGTCTGTCCTTAGTCCTCTTCTAGACTTCAGAGTGTTTCTCTAGATGTCCAAAGGCTTCTCTCTGGCTGACACACCTTTACCTAGGGGCAATACCTAAAAGTGGATATGGTACTTCAGATGGGACCTACTGATGCAAAGGAAAAGATTCACACACCTAACTGTGTAAGCACTATGTTTAAAAATACGGGTAGGGGGTAAAAAATTCACTTGATGTCGGTGAGGACCGAGAAGCCCAGCAGCACTTACAGATGGTTCCCATTTGAAACAAAATGTTCACAACTGAAAAAGCTAGAAATAAATTATTTCAACTTATCCAAAGTAAAGGAGCTCTGCAGAGAGAGGACTGCTCAGCAGGAATGACTTCTTTAATTGCAGAATCCATAACATCACTAATAAATCATGACAGTGTGACAAATGACCAGCCTCAGCTGAGGGATCCTGCCTGAAATCCCATTTGGTTAATTGTGTTGCACCTACCAAGGTTTCCTTTGGAGTGGCTGGTTCAGTGCTGACTCCAGGGGAAGTGTGCCACCTACTGAATCACCAACTCTGCTTCCTGAAGCACCCTGGGATTTCCTTGGAGGGCTCCCAAATGCATTTGGCCAAGACCAACCCTGTTTAGCTTATGAGAGCAGACCAGATCACAGCCTGAGGCTGTTATGGCTGCTAGCCATATTACTCATTGGGGATGTTTAGTCATGTATCTTTATGAAGGGAGACCATATTGCATTAAATGTCTCAAGTTAGTTCTGCATATATTGTTTGTAAATTGCTTTCTGACCCTTTCTGAGTGGAAAGAGCTGCATATGTATAAAATATTAAGACTTAATGGAGTGTATATAACATGTATGGATACTTTAAGGTAATTTTTTTAATAACCTTTCATGTTATAGCTGTATGATTGAAAATGTAATAAAACAGACTGGGAAGGCAGCCTCTTTTAAGTTCTGCTTTTAAGTTCTAAACCAGAATTATTCTGATTTCACTGCTGAAGGTCTGGCTTTGATACTTAAATATTGGTTAATCTTCACCAACATGGTTCTTAAATCTAATAGTAGTGAGTACTAGGATCAACACTATCCAGCTAACATTAATTGGAATACAGTTCCACTTGACTGCAATAAGTCCTTACTGATATTTTATTATTAATAAATTTACAAATGGTAGATGGCTTTGAATAACACGCCTCATGTTTGCATTCTAGGTAAGACACTCCCCTCCAGCAGGTAGCTTACAGCAGTGTTGTGTCACCCAATATTAGGAGGGGCTGTAATCCAAAGAGAGTGCGTTGCTGGTATATGGTATCAGGAATTTACTCCCTCTCTTCAGTTTTTGTAGGGGAAAAGATCTAGGCAAAACAGACATTGGTAGATGAGTGTCCTCACTGTAGGCTGGACTACTGTAGTTGGTCTGGTTTGAAAAGTACAAATAAACCCCAAACCACCACAAATAGGCATGCTTTGTACCTCTGTACAAATTACTAAACCTGACTTTCATATTTTTTTTCTTCCTCTTTTTCTCTTGAAGGTACTAGTGTATGCCTGGGATCTTGTTCTCTAGGAGTGGTCTCTGATCCTGGCATTAATACCCCTTATGACTTCCCTTTCTGAAGTCTTTGCCTCATTGTACCCCTTCTTCGAGTGTATACAGCAGGAATTGAAAATAAAAAAGCATTAAAGAACTGCTGGCACCTTGTGGTAAATGTCTGAAAAACATTTTTAGCAACAGTTTAGACCGTAAAACATATGAATTCTGAATTTTCTCAATCATTAAGACTATTCTGATGAAAAAAAGGATACTTATTATTTTATTCTATTTATATCCCTCCTGTGACTCTTCAGTCCTTTTTCTACCTGCTGCCTAAAATGTTATCTGGCACATAATAAAAACATGTTTTTTAAAGCACTTTGTAAAGGTATGGTGGGCTTGGCTGTTTCCAAATGAGATAATTTTGTTTGTGAGACTAAGTGAGAGGCAAGACTACTGATCAAGAGCAGATTCATATGCAGGAAAGAAAGCTTAGCTCAATGGAAATATGTTTAGACAGAGAAGACAACTCAGATGGTCCCTTGTGCTGGTTTTGCTGCTTATTAGCTCAATGCAGATGGACAGTATGAAGGACATGACTTGGGTGGTATTTGAAAAAAGAAGAGTAGTGGTTTGGTGAACTGAGTTGGGAGATTTTGCTCAGGAAAAAGAAGAATGAGACTTCAAGGGCCTGGTATTTTTATTGCAAAGGAAGAGATGGGGTGGAAGGGAGCAGAAGGACTAGGGAGGTCACAGATGTAGCCTGGAGTAGGCTGAGTAAGTGAGAACAGGAAGAATAAAATTGGTATCGTAGACTAGGAGAGCCAACAGATTAGATCAAATATATGTGTGAAGAAGACAAAACAGAAAGCTCTTATATGAAAATATTTCTTGCAAATGAGCTGAGCTGAGTTCCAGACAGTATACCAGCCTGTCTCTCATCTGTGCTTCTTTCTAAATTCACTAGCACTCTGCACTTTACAGACCTTTTTCTTAGTCCCTATAATTTTTTTTTATGGAAGCCAGGTTAGCTGAAATGAAAAATAGAGTTGTTTTTCTTAGTTGCATGATTTAAAGCTTAGCAAGAAAACTTGTGGAAAACATAATTGGCCTAAACAAAACAAAACTTTGAAGGGCTTCACCAAATTAAATCTAATTTTTATCAATGACCTCTAAAGCATTTTTTAGTGGACTGTTTTCATGGCAAAGTTCAACTCTCAGTTCCCAGGGTTTCTGACTATACAACTCTTTACACTCTTTTCACTGTCCTTATAAAAGACAGACAAATTAGTTTAAGGAAATATTTTTAAAAATATTCATTATTTGGCAAAGACCAGTCCTGCAGTATTTCAGCCTAAAAAGGGAAAGTTTTGGAAGGTTTTTAAAGCATCTAAAAAAAGGAGATAGAATAAAAATGAAGATGCAACTGTAAACATAAGTTTTAATGTCATTCATCCTGCAATACTCTTTTAATTCAGCTTTATCCTTTTATATAGTCACATTTATTATATATGCATAATGTTTTCTATATGATAATATCTGTTATCTAGGGGTGTGTTTGTGAGATATATGCCCCTATGTATGTGTATTATGAGCACAGCAGGAAGGCAGGTGAAATCACACCAGTCACATCCTAGAATTCTGGTTTTACTTTGCATTTACCTGATCAACTCCTGTTTTGACTAAATCCCTGAAGCTGCTTTTGGGCACCTGCAGCTTCCATTTCTTTTAACAGTACTTGCAAGTATTTAATACCTTTTTGTTTAAGCACTATGGAAATGCTGGCCAACTAAGGAATCAGATGCAACTGAATACAGATTTCATGATTTGGCCTCCAAAATATAAAGGAACAAGAATTGTATGAGCTGTCCTGGGTAAGAGTTAGATGATGGCTGTGATGGCTGCCCATCCTTATGTCTCCTTAGGCTGAAGACACAAAATAGCCAACATGGACAATTAAAGCAAAATTAAAACACAGCAAAGTGAAAACATATTAACCAACCAATAAAACTAAATAACATTCATGATAATCAAGCAACTAGACTGTAGCTTGTGCTCTGAACTTTGCCAAATTTGGGCCTGCTGGCAGGCCACCAAGAATAGCAAATACAACACACAAGGGCCCCACATCTGAGAAAGCCTTGCTGCGGTCCCCGGAGAGCTTTGCCCTACGAACCGATGGCAAGAGCATCCCAGCTGGTCTGAACAGACAGCATGGAATTACACCATGAGATTGCTGTGAAGGGAGATTAAACTAAACTTGCATTTTGTCTGAACTGAGATTAAATGAAGGGACTCAGTTGTTATTTAGTAAAAACAGTTTCCTAGGTTACCTTGGAGTCATTTTTACTGTGTTGGTATGATGTAATCAGCTGGTTTAACATTTAAAGCTAGTAAAACATGTGTGTATAATTTTTTTTTAAAAAGGATGTGCCTAATCGCTTTCATTTTGCACTTACTTAGCTCAATATTAATAGTTTGCGTTGGCTGAGGATTTACAAACAGGCTTAGGAGTGTCATGGTCTAGATTCCTACATCTGATGGCCTGAAAGTTAGAGGGAGTAAAGAGTTCTGTCAGACTCCTAGATCTTTCCTCCCACACATGCTGGCCACCAGATAAATCATGTGTATGATTTTATAGTGGAGTCGGTGCTGGATGTTAAGCAACACCCAGAAGTGAAGTTCTTGAAATAATTTCCTGTGAAAGCAACAGTAGACAGATTTGTAATCACAGATCACGGCATTAATCAAGTAAACAAACATCCATTTTTTACTGTGGCATTCCTGAAATCCCTTTTAGAAACACTGAAAATTCTACATGATACTGCCTAGTAACGAGTGTAACCGGAGCAGAACGGCATGCAGTGACACAGGGGGCTTCTCAGGTCTGTGGGGCACAGATGCAAAATTCCTCTGATAAAAGTGCTGAGAGTCAGCAGACATCTGAAGTGGTACTTAAAGATTTTAGTAGTATTAATACTACATAACATTTATTCTCTTCAAAACTTTCCAAAAGGTTGCTTATCCCACTCTGTCAGCTAACAGAAATTTCAGGCAGGGCTGGGAGTGAATCAGTAAATAAGGGTAAACTTTGTCCTGCACTGTTATTCATGCTGACAAATTCCCACTCGGTAAAAGCTGCTGACAGCTGCGAACTGCTCAACAACTACAGCTAATGTGGGGGAATCTGCTCTAGGAAATAGGGCAGGTAGGTTTCGTTCAGCATGCTTAAAAACAGGGTTTGCTGGAGGGGAAAGAACCGGGTGGTGTTGAAAAGGAAAGTGTTAGGTTGGAGGAGGCTGCTTGTGGAGCTACATGATGTTCAGTGCAGTCCTGATTTTGTTTAGCGTTTTCATTAAGGATGGTAATGCAAGTATAATGAGTACTGCTGGTGATGCAGGGTTTGGAGACATGGGCAGTACAGAGAAGGACCTGGATATCATACAAAAAAGAAAAGAAAAAAACAACCTAAAAAAACCCAAACAACTGGATGAGCTTTGAGTACTGAAGTAATGGCAATGGAATGAAATTCAATATTAAAAAATGCAAGACTGTGCCTGGGGGGACTAATAAAAGTTTCTAGAAGAAGAAGCTGGGAGCTCATCATCCAGAAATGCCTATGTAGGAGGAGGGCTCATGGATAGTGATAAGTGGTTGTGGAGTGGCAGCAAGCTTCTGTGGTGGTCTGCTTGTTTTCTAGGTACCAGCATACTCTTAAATAACGATGCATCAGGAAGATGGCTTTCCAGAGGCATAGGGAGGTATTAGATTGGAATGGTGGACTGATCTGGAGCTAAATTTTAATACTGATGAAAACATGCTAGGGAAGGTGGAGAAAGGTTTGTTATCAAGGGTCTTGAAAATGAAAGAAAGTAACTTCAGGAGGAAAGACTGAGCTGATTAAGGGATACGCAGAGGGAGCTGGCATGTTCAACACAAAGGTTTGGGAAAAAGGTCTTTTCAGCAGGAGTCTGGACAGATATGAAAGAGGTAAAATTGCAGTGGTAAAAGCCAGAGAAAATTATGTTGCAACTATTGACGTACAGGGTGGTGAGACATATGTTCCAGTGATGAAGCAATTACAAGAATATATAAGCCCTGAAGTGGTTTCAAACAGAATTCAGATTGGCATCTCCATGCAGAATAATTAACACCCAAAAGCTTCAACGTGAGGGATGAAGACAGTAGAAGATTTCTAAATCCTAAGAAATCAAATTCATACTATTTGAAAGGAGGAAACAAAGGGGGAAGTTTTGGGGCAGACAAGAGATAAACAGTAAAGGGTCAGGGTTTGGAAGGTTAAAAACTAGAGGGACATGTCCTAGTTAAGCAGGGGAACTGATCCGGGCACTGCTTCTTTCGTATCAAAATTATTCAGCTATGTTCACAGAAGTGTCCACTTAAGCTGGAGGAAATCTTAGGCTCTAAGTGAACTCTTTAGGTTCTCAGATGAGTTAGTCATCGTTTTAATCTGTTTATCCTGTTTCCATAATATTTTTTTTTCATTTAAACAACTGTAAAGTCTAGTTTGTTGGGGTTTTTTAAATTATGCTGTTATTCATTTTTCAACAGAAAATTAATCTTGTATCCTTATGTGAAAAGTCACCATGGATGCCAGCATGCCGGTGTGATTTTTCCAATACAGAATTTACAGAAGTGCCTCATTGACATGGGCTGCAGTCACTAAGGATAAGCACAACCTTTTGGTTTTGTACAGTGTCAGGAATAGGCTAGCGTTAGAGGGTATGCAAGCAGATGACTGATCCATGTGTAAATCTACTAGGCACAGCTTATGTGGAATATGTACTTAGCCCTGGGAATTTCAGCATACAGGCATGTTTTCTCACTAGATTTTTTTTTGTTCTGGAGTTTGTTTGGGTTTTTAATGCAAGAGTAGAAAAGCTGTATGTTTTGATTCATAGAAACTGGTGTTAAAAGTGAAGCAGCATCCTGCACCACTGAATGTGGAAGTGAAGTTAGAAATAATTTCTCTTTCATTTATCATTACAGTAAAAGTGGTGGTGTAACTCTGACTCTGATGTCAGTAAAATGAAGATGCTTTACTGTTAGAATCCTGAAGGGATTTGTGTGAGTGTCTGAGAGAGATTTGTTTGGTTTTAATATGTTTAGAGATAATAGATGGCCATACTTTTCTAGAAGAAAAGCATTGGAGGACTAAACATAGTATATAAATCCTAAAACCATAAGTGGGTACAAATGGACCTCACCTGATTTCAGTAAAGTTCTCTCAGATAATGAATCAGTGACTGGAGAAGTTTCTAAGAAGGAAAGTGAACTACAATTTCTTGTTTATTTCCTGTTGCAAAGAAAAAAAAAATAATAGTTTTTCCCTTTTAATATAAAATGTCAAACCATGTAATAGCTTTATGTTAACAACAGAGTTTCATTTCTTATGGCTGACTTGTTACACTGGACACTTTACATTGCATTCTGTTCAATGGGAGTCACTGCAAATAGAGAATAGCATGTGCCTGGCCCCTAGTTGTGGCCATATCTCAGTCTCTGTACTATAGACTTCTTTGGTTTTTAAGAAACATTGAAAAATTCTAATCTGTACTAAAAGAGGCTGGAGTTCAGGTGTCAAGATGTTGGATGTAAAATAAATTAAGATCTTCTGGTAGAGCCCAGTTAAAAATGGTACCACTTGGATCATGAATTCTCATCATCCTGATAGTGATTGAATGGTGTAAACCCTGTGCCTGAGGATGAGCCAGGACCAGCAGAATTACTTGGCTACCTGTAATTCATGCAACTTCAAAGCTTAAGTCAGTTTGTCCAGCAAGAGTCCAGCAAGTATGTTCTAGTGGTCGGCTATAGCTATTCATTTTCATGGAGGAAATGTTGTACTATCAGCTGGATTACTAGCAAAAGAGGACGTATCTTTAAAAGCACGTTACCTCGTGTATGTTTTTATCAGATATCACTGTAAATCTGTGCTGGTACAATGAGGGTGATCTGAGTCCTAGCACTCTCGTTTCCCAGTAGGAACTGAGTTCCAGATTTTTGCCTATTTTTTTTTAACCGAGTTTCATAAGAATATTAATTATAGTTGTCATGCTGAAAAATAAAGATGAGGGCTAACAAAAATGCATGAAGAAGACAGTTTAGGGGAAAGCTAAAATTTTTTTTTGAGCTAATCTGTACTATTACTCAGTGCTTGCCATTCTGTGCTTCACAGCACATGCTTAATTACAGCATGTGAGTTTGCTCTTTTAATCCAGATTTTGGAATTTTAGCTTACTTGTCTGTCTGTTAGAAGCACAATGGGGAGAGAACATCAAAAACAGATCCTTTTTCTTGTTATAAGAATTGAGATGTGACTATATGTGATACAAGTTTTAAACTGGGTCCAAGATAAAGCCTGTAGAGTTTCACACTAAAGATTATGATATCAGAGATCCGGGCTCAAAATATTTAGGGTACACACATGGTAAAGCTTCTTGAAGTAACTCTAAAAATAGCAGTGGCTCCACTTTTCAACCAGCATGTTCTAGTTATCCATTAGAGTAATTAGAATCACTCTTGTGGAAGGAAACCTCCTGTTCATTATGCATGAATATTAAAGATTACACGGCATTTTTAAAATAATTGCAGCTGTTTACTTCTGTCCTTACTCAACATGTCCCCTCTGCACTCTTGTGCTGTTTGCTGGCTGACTGCCGTCTCCCATGTCGAGGGTGATTGCATTGCATGCCTTTTTATGGTTGGCCTGCAAGGTGCTTTGGGATCTTTCAGGGTGAAAGGTTCTACTGAAGTGTAAAGCATTATTTATTATTTTGCATAAATTGCTGTATTATTTGTCTTAGGTATTTGTGGTTTACAGTTGTAATGAAATAGCTGGCTACTCGGACTGGATGACTCAGTGATATGTAATTGGATACAGAGCTCTTCACTTCCAGGTCAGCCACTCATCACTGGCCCATGGCTATTTGGCGAGTGTATAATAATTAGACAATTCCATTTCCTAGTAGTTGAGTGTCCGCAGCAAGAAATCCATGATCCCAAGTGGCATTAACCTGCTTAGGCCTGTCACCAGGGAAGGGTTTCTTATCTTCAGATTGTTTGAAGATTTGGGTTAAGATTCATTGCAAAAATGTTGTGGGGAAGTCTCCCAGCCTTCACATCCCTTGTGTGGATTGTCACAGAGCACCTGCCTCCAGAGCTGTTGGACCCAAGCTCCTGCTAGTTCTTCTTCCTTAAATATTTTGTTGTGTGTTTCTTACTTAGCAGCATGTTTGTGCATGTGAGTGAGAAAGGGAGATCTTTGCTCCAGGTTTCATTTAGACTTAGGCCAATCCAGTTTCTTACAATGCTTGTGCACAAGAAATCTGGGGCAGTTCTCATAAAGGATAATTCTAGATATTCTATTTCATAAGAATTTGGAGAGCTCATAGAAAAGTGTGTTCTGACTCTGATACAGCTCAATGCTGAGCACTCTGATCTGAGTCTCCTTAAAGCAGAATGGCTTTTTCTGAAGCACCCAAGTGCACCCAGACTTGCAAACATACATCCCATTATCTCATGAGCGATTTGAAAAATCAACTCTTAACCCTGCCCTATTTTTGTTCTGCTCAAATTGGTAGACCTACACATTCTTATGCCCCTGCTAGTGACAGCTTGCCTCCTCAGACCTCACAGTCTCTGCGTGCAGGCACTTGTGCAGAGTCCCTCTGTCCACTACAAAAACATGGGACACCCAAGTTGAACTGAATACTGAATAACACCACATGGGTTTGCAGTGGTCTGTAACTGAAAAGGTTCACTGGAAGCAATTTGCAAAGAAATCCTTAGGAAACCACCTGGATGGTCATTTTAAATTAAAAAAGGAAGAGATGCCACTTTAAAAAAATAATTTTTAATACTAGGTTTAAGGTTCCATACATGTGATAGTCATTAGAGCTTATTTAACCCTGAAATTATCTGGCCTTTTTAATTCCACAGGGACTGTAAGGCTTTTGGGTTGGAAATGAAAAATAATGTCAGAATGAAAATGAGACTTTCCTGAGTGTAGGACCATTATTACAGAATATTTTCTTAATCAAGCCTCTTTAAGAGCCAAGTAGTAGAGCAAAAAAATAATCAGGCTATACTGCTTTCATCCACAGGGTCTTTGCCAATGCTTTGGGCCACTGATCGAAATAGGCAAAAGTCAGTCCCAAAGGCTGTATGTGATGCACTCACCTAAAATGCATGTAGAACTGATGACTTGTCCATGCGCAACCTCAACTGTAGTACACCCAGTTCCTTGTTACAATACACTTTTGAGGTAATCCCAGTGTACTCTGACATTTGGACTCTTGAAATTCAGAGCTTTCTGGTTGTTCAGACTGGAAACTTTCAGCAGGAGCAGTGATTTTTGTTGAGTTGCTGTTACACCAAACATCTGTGGTGTGCCCCACCACCCTTTCCCCAAGGATGAAACATGCTGCAGGGAGGGTGTTGCAAGCATTCCTGAACTAGACAGCTAAGCTGGAGTCATAACTGTGCTGGCCAGGGCGCTGCTTTGAAGAAGGCTCCCATTAGAATTAAAACATCCCACAACTCTCATCACAACAGCCCTATTCTTGAGCGTGGCTGAACATGGAAATTTAAGGATTGGGGTGGAGT
Source organism: Syrrhaptes paradoxus (assembly GCA_013400615.1). Classification (NCBI taxonomy): domain Eukaryota; kingdom Metazoa; phylum Chordata; class Aves; order Pterocliformes; family Pteroclidae; genus Syrrhaptes; species Syrrhaptes paradoxus. Next base: position 82,286 of record VZTO01007774.1, read on the forward strand.
GGGGAGAGGGGGAGAAAGAAAAGATAGACAAGTAAACAGATAAAGAGGGAGCTCTTGCATGCAAGTGGAATTTCCTCTGAGCACAGGACATTCTTTATCATTCACTGGTCTGTCACAGGAAGGAAAATGGGAAAACAGTGTTTCCTGTTAGGGGGAAGAAAAAATCAATAGACCTTGGAAATACCTGCCTGGAAAGAACCTTTTGTGTTCCCACCACAAATAAGGTTTTAACTGCTTTGGAGGATGAGCTCTGTTTTAAAGCAGTTTGCTTCTTGAAATGAGATGCCAGGTAAACATATAATTTAAAAATGATTGGCAGTTCAGGCTGCTTGGATCTTTCTTGTTCATTTCAGCAAATGCTCTAACTCCTGGAAAGGCTGTTTTCAAGGCACTTGAATTCTTCTGAGTTTGTGTCTGTGAAGGTAATAATATTTAAAAGGACTATTTACCATACAAATGCAGTCACTCCCCTAATATTTGAATTAAGATGCCAATGGGTGGACAATGGGTCTGCTCTTGCTTCTGGTAAACAAAGTTTCTTTAGGAAAGAGCACAGTTTCCAGGCAAGTGCTTGAAGCCACAGAAGGACAGTGAACTACCCAGCAGCTCCTGCATCATCTTTTTGGTTGGATTTTGCTCTGAATGCAGCAGGGTGGTGTACATGTGGGTCTTTCACAGGAGTGAGAAGAGACTGGCTCACTGACGAAGGCTGCAGGAATGGATTCATAGACACAAGCAGCCCCAGGGTAACCTGGATTCCTCAGGATAATAGTTTTACTCCTTGGTGACAGCTTCCTTCCATACAAAGGTGGGCCTGGTGATTTAAGTTTGTGTCTCAGTTGTACCCACATTCCCCATCAGTTTGAAGCTGTTCTGAGCCAGGGATCTGTTCTGGGCTCACAACAAATTTTGTAACAATGCCAGTGGCATAACTGGATGAGCAGAAGCTATGTAATCCAGCAGTGTAAATGTAAGGGGACAAAATAAAAAGAAGTGAGGGAAGATGACCTCTCAGATATGCACAAAAAGAGGGTTGGAAGTAACTTTTTTTTTTAAATGGAGAGGGAGAAGTGGGCTGAGCTTAGAATGCAACTATCAGCAAGGCTGGAATTAAAAGAAAGCTTTAGAAATGATCTAACTTTTATTTTATTACATTACAGAAGACAAAAAATCAATAGCTGGTAATTCAGACATAAATGAGTTATACAGGCCATTGACACAATGGACCAAACTTTATAACAACCACATCTGATGCTGTCAAGCCACAGGCTTCAGTGGCGCCAGTAATAATTATGGCTGATCACCTCTAATTCAGAGCTGCCTTGCTTGATAAAGGTGTCACTCTGAGTGGCTGCAGCATCAATATCAATTGAGGATGTCATCCAGCAGGTCATCAGGCTGTGAAGAACTGTATTTTTTTAATTGAATAGGATAAACCCTTCCTTTTTCTCCTCCTCTCATTCTGTCTGCAAAAGTCATATATACCTTAAACAAAAATAATCTGAATTCATGACTGAAACTATTTGAATTCAAGACTAATCCATGACTGAGGCTAACAGTGTTGATCCATAGAAATATATGCTAAAGATAATTTATAACCATAAGAGTATCCTCAGGAGGAGACTTTGGTACTTTGCAATAATCTGTGTTGCACTGCTGCTTGGATCAATTAATGAATCCATCCCCCCAAAAAACGGGTTTGGTGAAATGCTGCTAGGCAATAGAAATCATTTTTCCATAAACTCACATCATTGTAAGGAAGAAAATAAAACACATTGGCTTTAATGTTTTCCTATTGTTTTCTGAATTTTGGAGGATAAGTGTGTCCCTTGACTGTCAGAAACCTAAATTTCACTCTGAGACATGAAGTGACTTTGTAAAATATCTTGAAGTTCTTATATATGAAGAAAGGATACAGTTTTAAATACCTCTCCAGTGTTTCAAGTGCCATTAATGCTTACATCTCTGAAGTTTGACAGTGAACCTGTTAGTCTTTGGATTGCTGAGGGTTGGAACGTGTGCTTACACATTTTCACGTATTATTATTTATTATTTTTATTATTACTTAGGGTTTGTATTCTTTTGTGGAGCAACTGTTTTGTACTGTGTTGACTGCAATTAATCCTGAGTGATGAACAGTGAAAAAAACCTCTGTGGGGGAGGACGTGGGAGGCATTTCAGCCACAGTCACTGTAGCCTTCAGCATCGGGAAGATTTAGAAACTATGAGCACTTCACACCACAATAGCTTATGTTTGCCCACGTGAAAAGATGCTTCTCCTTTGAAAAATTGCTAGTTCCACTTAGAAACATTCTCTATCCTTAAAAAAGTCATGAATATCAGACTTGGGAGATAAAAACCAGCAGGGAAATGTTTGAAATGCGGGGTAAGCAATAGCAGCAGCACCACAGTGAGCTGGTTCATAAGCTCGCAGTGCTGTACCGCGCGGGGCTTTTCTGGCACTTTTTAAGTAGGGGAGAAAGAAAGTGCCTTGCACCTATACGTTTGCAGGCACACCAAGAAACAGCCCTGTAATTATCCTTCAACAACGCGGGGCTCGATTCCAGCCCTGCGCGGCCAAGGCAGAGAAATCCCAGGCTCACGGCATACCCCGTAAAAGCAGCGCTATTCACCCCCCAGACCCACACAAACATGCTGCGTCCGCTTCACGGTTTCTCCGCCGCCGTCCTTGTCTCCGGCTTGATCTCTTCCTTTCTCAGTTGCCGGATCTTCCTGGAGCCCGGACCATGTGGGCATTTGGGAGCGAACGCGTTTGTATGCAATATAGTCTGATCAGCCCCAGTCAATCATGTCAGCCCCGTCCCTGGGTTTTCCTGAGATCCAGCAGGCAGCTGCGCAGGCCCTTCAGAGGCGGCACTGTTTCCTTCTCTGTTTACTCGTTTCCAATGGCAATTGCACCGCCGAGTCTCAGTACGTCTGGAACTTGGCCTGGGGCTGTTTTGGTTACATTGAAGTTTTTGCTTCAGCTCTGCCAGATTTAAATGGTGACTTCACCAGCACTGAGCTAAAAAGGAGAAAAGGGGAGGAGGGAGGCAGTGTAGCGAGCGGGAGCGAGCGAGGGAGAGGGCCAGAGCATTACATCATCATTTGGACGGGAATCAAATGGGAAGGATATGACTCACTCGGGCTAGTTAAGCTTTGGCTCAAGTTCTACATACACTCATTCCAGGGCTCTCATGTTCTGCACCTCAGCAGGGAATTCAGGCTCAGTGATGTCCATGAGGTTTGTTTTTCATTTTCTTTTCCTTTTCTGATTTCTGTATACTTTCCCCCCCCCCCTCACCTTCCTCCTCCTTTCCTCTTCCCCTCCCTAGTCCCCTTTTCCCACTCTCTTTTCTACTTCGACAGTTTGTTTTCTGGTGCGTGTAACCTCGACTCTTAGCAGCAGAAGCTGTTTTTTCGACCAAACCAAACTCAAACAAGGAGCACAGCAAACTTGAGAGAAGTTTGGTGGTTTGTTGTGGGGTGTTTTTCCCCATCATTGTGTTGCTTCTAATCGGAGGAGACAGGGAGAGCGTTAAAATGCAGGAACCAATCGCTTGAACGGTGATGTAATGCTGGAACTGCAGTGTTGTTAAGTAATGTGAGAGGAAGGGGGTCAGGGTTGCAAAGCATTTACCTGCTGTCAAGGGGTTTTAAGTTTATTATCAATTGCAGTGACTGTAACTGGCTTCAGACTGCACTCTCTAATTATTCACAGACTCCACTTTTTTATCTTTTATTATTAAAAGTAAAACTATATCACAGTATTTTAAAGAAAGTGATATTATCACAGCTGCAAATTATTTTCCACCAGGGTTTTTTGATACTTTTTTAATGGCTTGAAACTGGGTGTCTCTTTCACAAGGAGCCCAGAGAGAGCAAAAAGAAAAGAGAAACGCAAAGGCAAAAAGGGGTGGTTCTTTGAGTGTAGCTGGTGAATTTGAAACTGTACAAAGAGCAGTTCAGCCTCTGCCTAGCAGAGTGAGTAAAAGCTCCTACTGTTGGAAATCCGCTGTAGAAAATAAAACATTTTAAGGGAGGCAGTTCGCAGAGCTCATCCCAAGGAGCCTCAGCGTTTCATCCCTAACACTTGTCAGCAGCATTCAGATCCTTAGCTCACCCCAGGCTCGTTGCTTGCTTGATGGGCTGCTCTCTCACCATTCCTGGGACTGCTGAGGTCCTGACCCTGCACGGCAGATCCCCTCCTGAAATGGTTCTGCCCTCCAGAACTACCTGGGAGTTGGGGCATCTTCCCTCATGAATTTCCTTTGCAGGACAGAGCATTGTGCTTGTCTTATTAAATGTCTGTCCCCCTACAGACCTTTTAGTCTTTCTTCCATGTAGCTGACAACCTGCAGGTCTGAGGGGGCGGGGTGGGAGGGGAGAAAAGGTACCTCTTCCCCAAGTTCACCATGAATACATTACCCTTAAGATGGGCCACGCAGAATTTAACACCGACTAAGCCCCTGCTCAAGCATTCCTTGTGTTTAGATGTGGTATGAATGTGAGATAGCAGGTGTGTGTTGGTGTCCTCAGGATACTTGTTATGCTCGGAGGAGCTCTGCATCAGGTTTCTGTGTCAGGAGCTGTCTGCTCCTAAGATACGGAAGTGCCCCCTTCAGGGAATTTCTGTCTCGGAGGGAAGCACTGTTTTTGTGTCCACTGGATCAGCAGTGAACCAAAGATTTGCTTGGCTACCTGAAGATATCCTTAAACACACTCCTGAGGGTTTGGTGATTTTTTTTAAAACCTGTGTTGAGGCCAGACGGAGCAAAATACCAAACAGTGTTGTTCTGTGGTGATGGCAAAGCCTCCCCATCTCTGTCTAAACATGACAAGAGTCCCTGACCAGCTCCTGCTTTCCCTCCCCTCCGGTAGCCCTCTGCAAAGCCATCTTGTGTCCCCACACTTTACTCACAGGTTTTCCTAAATGCCCTGATTTCCAAGCTCCTCAGTCAACTGCTCAAGCACAAACAATTGCTTATATGCCAAACTTTTATCATTTGAGAGCCTAACGTAAGGCCGTTCCTAGCTCTGGCCCACGTTGCAGTGCAGATATACCATATGGATTAGATTGCGCAGTGCTCTGTTAAGGATGTGTGGGTTGTGGAGGGAGCTGTGCTGCTGCAGGAGTTCCCGTAGGATTTCTGACTCATATTTTCTCCTAGAACTGTTGGGAAGTGCAGCTTCACGGACCATCAGAGTAAAGCAGAGTAGATTCTTCCCTTTGCCTGCCTGCTTTGGATGCTGGGGTGGACTTGTCTTCACTCTTTCCTTTCTTGCCTTTTCTGGCTGGAGACTTTGTGCGGGAAAAGTCCGTCAGTGTTGTTGTAGAATAATGTCTAACCGTGTTGGCAAGATACTGAACAGAGAATGACAGACTTTGTCACAGTCCATCTTTGCCTATGCAGAAATGCATCCTTGCTGTTTCTCTTACAAAAACACATACAAAATATGCTGCGCAGCGTGGCTTGGAAGTCTTCGGTCATCAGATTGCATTCCACAGGGAATCAGAGTCTCCCTTGTCTGGTACTAGCTATTAACATTTCACCTGGCTGGGAGGGCAGAAAAGAAGAACATCTTCGTGCTTTAGTCAGTTCGGACTGACTGATGACCCTGCCTTGTGCTTGTGACTTTTGCAGAGCAACTTCATCTTCATCTTGCTGATTGGTGCTTGGTGAAGTTAGGTAGATGGTGTAAAGATATAAATCCTTCTTCACTTCCAGAAGTGCATTACAACTTTCACTTTCAATTTATTTCTGCTACTTAATTGATCTCAACACAGCGCCCCAGAAAAAACAGTTCTAAAGGCTTCTTTCGTAAAGTTGCAGTTGTAAATTCCATATGCATACACACTTGTGTATGTATGTATGTATGTATATCACCTATTGAAGCAACAAAGCATATAATTAATAAGGTATAACTGTCCTGATGAGAGCTGGACAGCTCTGGTTGTGCTGGATGGGTGGTTTTGAAATGCACGTTCGCCTTGGAGAACAAAAAAAATGAAAGTAGCTGCCCATTTTGGATTCTTCCAGTGCTTGCTGCCCATCTTACACTACCTAGCAGACAATGTGCAGGTATGCCTGGGGACTTGCAGCTTCACGGCCAGAGGTCAACACCTCTGACAGTCAGCCTCAACGTGTTTGAAGCCGTGCCTTCTGGCAAGAGGATTTTCTTCTTTAGGGACCTAATTTTTAAACAGCAGCCAAGAGAAACATTAATAACACTCTGAAAGTGAGCATCAGAAGATATATTCAGAAGCACGTGTCAAACAAACCAGAGGCCAAGCACGCCAGAGCTGGGAAGCAGAGTTTGCACTGGAGAGCCAATGATGCCTGGTCAGGCTGTGAAAAAAGGCAATCTGATCAGAGCAGGGCCCAGCTGGAAGAGTCCCAGTAAATTTTCCCCACCAAGATCCCAAGTAACATTTCCGCCTGCATCGCTGAATGTGTGCATTGGCAGAATACCCACTCTATAAGCTGTGTGATTTTAAACAGTAATTTGGTGCTCCTTAGCTGGTCTCTGCATGCACGAAAAAATTGGCTCTGCAGTTGCGGTACAAAAGCAAAAGGTAAAAATCAGAGATCTTATTTTTATTTCACTGAATGTGATCCCTCTGCCCCTGGATTCTACAGTTTTCCTAGCTCTACATTGAGACTATTTCCCTTAAACATTTTTGGAAGACTTGGCTGATATTTGTGAAGCTCACTCAAGTTTTCAGGGTTGGCATGATGACTGCTGGGGTCAGAGCAGGCCAGGCTGGGCTGGCCACACCTTGCATTTTGGATACGTGCAGCATGAAGACCAAATGGTCTCCTGCACTTGGGTGAGGGTGCTGGTGCAGGAGCGGGCCTCCTTCGCCCTTCCCCGTCTCTCTCTGCTCACCTTCCCACCCTTCTTTTGTTTGTCCTGCACATGCCTGGGCCACGTTCGCCCAAAATGTTGAGATCTGCTTTGCCAAAAATTACACTTTAGATCAAAATGTGAGTTAGGCTCTTCCAGTGTGAAGTGAATGCTGGGTCTTTCTCTGCAGCTATAGATAAACCAGATATGAAGGTAATTACATCTCATTCCTATCTACCTCTCTTATTTGCCATAATCTCTTTTAATCCCTTTGATACTCATCATAATAATGTTAATCTTAATGAACTCATTTGGTATTAATGCAGATATGATTTGTAAGTTCAGAGCAGGCTTGCCATCCTTGTTTAGCGTTCATTAATATCCACTTAACTGTGTTTATGCTCTTTCTCCTGCAAATGGACTTGCGTATCTCTGTCTTCCACCTAGCTGATGTGGCAATTCCTGTAGTGGAACTCTCTTTCCGTGCTCACATTTGTATTTCCTTTCTATTCCTCTTCCTACTTAAATGATCCCACAGAAAGGAGCTGATGGAAACACTGCATCCATCTGTTAATGGCTTTCTGTACCCCATCGCTTACTCAGTTCTTCCAATTTTGACATAAAAATTGAAGGAACCCTTATCCTGTCGCTCCTCATTCATGTGGCATTCCTTCTTAGATTGCCTCAGAGATATTACCTTACTATAGCCCTCGTTTCATTGTCTCAGAGGGTGAACGAATAGGAGACACAACCTCTAATCTTGGCAAAGAGACAAATTATTTGTTGCTTACTACTGTGCTCTCCCCAAGCACTCTGTTTATGGGTGGTGTACCTTGCCCAAACAGTTTCCGACATGACCAGCCAATTCTAGTTAGGGAGGACTGCTTTTGGATGTTGAACCTGATCCAAAGCTTATTGCAGTGAATAGGAGTGCTGCCTTGATGGGCTCTGGATAAAGTCCATAAACTTATCCTATTTTCATTCATTTGAGCACCCACGTATTTTTCAACATCTCTGACTTTGGAATGTGCCCTCTTGAAAAACTACTTTTTCAGCCACAGTGATCCCAGAGCCTGATGAACCTTGGATCCCTATTAACGGGAGATTTCCTCTCTACATGGGTGCTTGTGTTTGTTTGTCTTTAAACGTGGTGTGGAATTTCTGTGTTGTGGTGCTTGCTATCTTCCCTCTCCACTTCCTCCAAACACATTTTTAAGGTTTTGATTGTCAATTAGCATGAATTATTTTTCAGCCCCAGTGACACACATTTTGCTTTTTAGGGCTTTTGGATCCTGGCAGAGCCAGGAAAGTGTCATTTACTTAACAGAACGCTGTTTATTCCATCCCCACGTCCATTCTTTATTTTATGTCCTGGTGTTTCCTTGTAGCATCAGCTTCCTACGTTAAAATGAATAATTGTACTGAAAACATCTAACTTTTAATTTACGGAAAGATTTCTATACATCATAATAAAACCAGGCATTGCCTTGGTAAAAAATACTAGTCAAAAATGAGAATCAGCACAAGCTGTATTTGCGTGGTGGTCTTTATTTTAACATAGTATCTTTCATTCAAGAGCATCCCAGGATGTTTTGCAAATTGCAGCCATTAGTCAAACATATTAAAGCTCTTTATTAGTATGAATACAAGATGTATTAATATAAATGACAAGGTGGAGGGTTTTACTGCAGATTATCTACAGCTCTTGTGCTGCTCCATGACCATAAAGAATGTGGGAAATGTCGTTCAGATGGACGCTATTTTCTGGAGATCGATAAATCTGTGGCCATTAGCAGCAGTAAAATAATAACAATAAAAGTGTGTTACATTTTCTCTAAATGTCAACTAGTTATCACAAGCCCTGTCAAAAATAATATCAGCAGAATGTTTTGCCACACTGGAAAAGCCCATCAGCACCAGTAATTTTATATCAGTTTTAACATGAGGTAGTTTTTTCCAAACTGAGTCTTAAAAACCAGAACAGAAAAATCTTACTAGACCAGATCCTCCCTTGACCTCAGTTTGAGGGCACTCAGTATAATGTAAAAAAAGTTCCAGTACTGTGTTCTTTTTTGTCATTCAGTTTCCAGATTGAAGTGAACTTTTCTTTCACTGCAGCTAAGGATGTGAGCTGTGCTTCTCTTGCACTGTCACTCGCAGGACTGCAGGAATTCTCATTGTTCTGAATACTTTTTAGTTTTCTGACATACTTTGAATAAGTGAGTTTCATTTGTAAATTCATATAGAAATAAGATTGGCTTGAGAATCAAAATAAATTAAGGTTCAATTTACAGATTGCCTGAACCAACAGATTCCTTGCCATTGGAATCCAGCGTTGACAAATATCTCCTGTGGCCATTCGTATGAAACAGGGATGTGGTGCATGAAGTGCAGATTAGTACAGAAATCTCTGTATGCATGGATCTGTATGTATATATAGTGTCATCTCACCCCCAGACATATTTGAGTCTTCAAGGCAAAATTCCTAAGCAATCCTGTCGGAAAGAATTTATTACATGAATAAGATTCCAAGTTGCATGACTTCAGACAGTGATTTAGGTATAGACATTTGAATGACAGTTACTTTCTTTTTGAAATTGAAACTGTATTAGAACCCTCAGCTCTACCTCCCATTTCAAGTTTTTTCAGAAGGAGAAATCAAATCTCGGCCAAAAATTTAACCAACAGTTAAAGGGGGACATTGCTGTGTATCAGTAAGTGTTTTGTTTGGCTTTGTACTTGCTAATGTTGTGCAGTATGGAACTTTTTCCATTCAGAGCAAAAGCTGATGCAGCTACTGCAATTCAGTAGATACTGTAATGTGTTGAATGAACAAACAGTATGTAGCAAATTCCCTTTTAGTAATTAATGTAGCAGTTTTTTATTTTAGTTTAAACTATTTTGACAAGACTTTATAGTGCCCTATGAAAGAGCCGCAGCATTCTTCAGGAAAAGTACAAAACCTTACCAGCAACATTTACAAAATTATAATGAGAAAATAAATGAAAATTACAGAAAAAAACTTAATGTAGGATTAGAAAAACATGGATTTATAAAGATCTATTTAGAAAAGTGAAAAGAGGTTGATTGAAAAGTTTCCAACAAGGTTCAATAATTGTTAAAATTTGGGCTTTTGACAAATAACAATTGTTTCAAGGGAAATTTGGAATTGTTTCAGGAGAAAATGCTTTCCCTTCCAAATTGGTAATTGTTTTTGCTGAGAAATATTTTTTTTTGGTTATTTAAAAAAAAGGTCTTGAAAAAGAGTAAGTTTCTCGCTGCACACCAAAAGATGATTAAACTTTGTACCTTTTATTTTCTGTTTGATGGATAATGTCTCTTCTAAATGGTTCTGTTACTTCTGATTCGTTTCTGTGGGAAAATGCCCAGCAAGCCTGAAGAGTAGCAAATGATAAACCAGACAATAATACTCTGGCAATTGCACGTGTTACGTTCCAGAGTTTTAAACTTTAGTCTCACCTGGTTCCTGGGACAAGTTCTTGACTGATAGTACAACCAGCAGAAGTGCTATTATGTCTTCCCCCCCCCACACCCCTCACCCATATCTCCCGTACTTCTCTAATACNAAGATAGTTTGTTATTGCAGGGTGACTTGTTTTAAAGAAGCAATGCTCTAATAAGAGGACATTTTGGAGAGTAGATCAGATTGAGCTGGATGTAGGAAGGGTATGAATCTACTGTTTCACCACACAGCGCTGAGCACAGGGGCACTGGATTTTGGTGGCACTTCAGTGTTGGCATATCTCTCTTGTGTGCAGTACTTATCAAATAGGACAAACATTAGATCTAATAATTAACTGGTTGGCTTAGGGTCAGGTATTTGGATTTACCCACACAATCCACAGAGGACTTAGAAAGATTTTCTGTACTGTGGGGAGAACAAAAAAATCTCTGCACCCAGTCAGAATCTGGGGCAGTTTAAGGGGAAATCTGTTTGGACTGTTGAATAGCATCAAGCAGATGGGCACCCCAAAACTGCACACAAGTTCCTGGGTAAGCCTGCAAAGACTTATAGCACTGCAACAGAGAAAGGTGGGTGAGTTGGCTGACGGAAGATCTAACTGCAGCTTCCAGCTACTTACAGGGTAGTTACAGAGGAGACGGGGTCTGCCCCACTTTGCAGTGTGAAGACAAAAGTCACAAGTTTCATGGAGAGAAATCCCAGTGGGACCAAAGGAGGAAAGGCTCCTGCAGAAGTGTGGCAAGGCACAGGAAGAAGCTGCAGAGAGGCGGTGCAGTCTCTGTTGCTGGAGATTTTCACGCTTTGTCTAGAAGAGGACCCCAGCAGCCTGCTCTGCTACTGCGTTTAGCCATGCATGGAGCAGGAGGTTGGACAGGCTGACCTTCAAAGGTGCCTTCTAACCAAAAATTTTTTGGGAGGAAAAAGCAAATGGCAAGATAAGAACATAATGTCATCTAAAGCATATCCTGTGCCTGCTTGTGTCCATCTTGTTTTGAGAAGTAAAGAACGTTTGTGCCTTATGTAAGAGGAGTAAGGGTGGACTCTGAATTGCTGCTTCTGGGGAAAGAGTCAATTGTGCTTCAAGGTGCTTCGTTTCCTAGCTTTTCCACCATGCTGTAAGTGGTGGTCACCTAAGTTTTAGGAGATGCCTGATAAACATACAAAGATAAAACAGGAATAATTTTTGGGTGAAATGTGAGCTAAAATGAAGCCAAATATCTCTTCAGTTTATAAACAGCGGAATGAAGTCTCGTTCCCTGCTCGACTAAACATCTGTATTTTCTGCTTATAGTCAATTGCAGGAGAATTCTAAAATGCTATGAGAAAATCTGTCTCTGAGGTATTTCCAAACCAGTTAGCTGTTTAAAGTACCACTTCCCCCCCTGCCCCTTTTTCTTTTTACAAAAATGGGAGAATTAAACCATAACAAACAAAACTTCTGGGTCTTCATGGTAATTGACAGCATGTTTTGCAAACCTAGGAGACAAGCTTTGTCCATCACCATGTGAGGGATCCATTTGCTAATATCCCTGTAAACTCAAAGGTGTGTTTTAGAGGAATTTAGTTAGCAAAAGCTGTTCCCACTATAAAAGTAATGGCACATTAATGCCTTTCTGCAATGAACTCCCTGTATACCTTATTCTGCATTCATATTTGTCCATTAACTATCCAATATGCTGTCACTAATATCACATGTAAAATCACGCTTTGCCCTTCTGCATGCTCAGTTATTTTATTGTTTCAAAATTAATAATTTATTTTGGAATATAACATAAAGACTGACGAACAGTTACTGAACATGTGTTTTCACTGACAAAAGCCTGTGCAGTGACGCTGACTCAATCTTCCATTCGTCTTGAGCTAAAAGGCTTAGAGAAGGATATTGTTCATATGTTTCAAAAAGTGCACTCCTAGAGCATACGGCCTGGCTCTTGCTATGCTGCCGGCACATTCTTTACTGCATGCATTCACCTTGTTTGCATCTTCTTTTCTTGTAATCAACACAAATTTTGTCCTTTTAAAGTGCTGTGCCTGGTGCTTCAGTAAATATCAAAGATGATTTTGTACCACTGTTGGACCAGGAGCAAGTCACTGCATCTGGATGTGCAGTAAAACCTTCCTGGCCGGAAGAGCTAATCCCCTTCGAAAACAAAACAAAAGGTCCCATAGTTTCCTGTAGAATATACTATTTTCCCTTTGCCTTGAAAATTGAATGCCTACCCACTTAATTTTTTCATGAACCAGGCTTTAAGTAAGATAGTTTTGAAAATATCAATGTTCTGTATTTCATTAGTACATAGATATTGATGTGCAGGATTCTAGCTGTTCAGATCAGTTTGGAAAAATCTAGGAGAGAAGATGTAAAAGAGAGAAATGGTTATAATATTAGGTTGTTTTTAATAGAACAGGAAATGAAGGAGAACGGACAGATTTAAGGTCTCCTTTGTGTCATTGGTGTGTTTATGGCAGGTGAGCTGTAACAGTAACTACTTCTGTGTAAATAACAAACTTGTTGACTTAGTGGCTGAAATTAAAAATAATAACTTAGGTTAACTCAATATGACTTAATAATTATTGTGTGCAAATAAAAAAGAGCAAAAAAGTTTTCAAGTTTACGAGAAAATTAACTGTTTAAAATGAGCTAGGTAAATTTCCAAATTAATATGGCATTTCAAACTTGAACATTTAGAAATGTTATAAACTCTGCTTTTCCAAATATCTACTCTTCTCCACTTATAAGATGTATCAAATATAATCTATTAGTAAATTTAATAATTTGGTGAACATGAAAGTGCTTCTTTTGGTAAATTTTCTGTTTGACTGGGGTAAAAAAAGTCCAGCTCTAGCTTTTGAGCTCGGCTGCAATTTTCTGCATAAATCACATCTGTTACAAAGCAAGTGAATTCACTGCAATAGAGAGTATATTTAATTCACACATAATTGAAGTCTGTTCTCAAATAACTTTGGAGTTCAAGTTGATATCAGGAGCCTCTAGAAAAAGCTTTTCATAATTTCTAACATGAGCATTGCACCATTTGCACTAGAAAAATTAGGGGATTGGTGCAGAAAAGGCTTTTGCAACTTAATTTTTTCCAGTGTATCTTTGTCCTCACCCAGTGTGGGTTGCAGGGCCAGCAATGCACTGTGCTACACTTTTGTCTTCTCTGCTTTTGGTAGAACTAACTACAAGTTACAGTGTCTGAAGAAATCTTGCAAGGTTTGTAAGACTCGAGAATATTAAAGGAGGGCATGTAAATTCATGTAGCTAGATGCTTGCAGGATTGGAGAGTAGATGTCCATAGAAGATGATTGAAAAAACTTGTTTTCTTGCCACTGACAGGTTAAAAATAACTCTACTTTAAGCTGCCTGTAACACCATTTCCAATCATGCAAGACCTCTGGGAAAAAGCTGCTTTTTGCTTCAGCTGGAACCTTGTGTATAGTGACCTAAAGAGTTAAATCTTCTGTTTGGTGCCTGTCTTTCGTGGAGTTTCAGTGACTTATGATTTTGTCTGTTTTGATGATTTGAAATACCAAATGGAAATGGAAGAGTTTTCGTTGTTACATAGTCCTGAGAAATGGTGGTCAGTAGGGAAGGTATGATTGTATGTCCAAAATGTTCATTGCATTTGAAAATCATGTTTCTGTTCTGATGGAAAAAAAATCTCAATTATTTTTTCTGCTATTTTGTTCAGGGAAGAGTCAGAAGTTAATGAGGAAGCCCATAAAACTCCATTTTAAGGTTGCATTCTTCAAGTCATAAAATGAAGGTACTTTGGGTGAGACAAAATGTATTAAATATTAAACACAGCATTCAGGGTGTCTTTTTTTTTAAATGGGCATTTTCCTCAGAAAAGAACACAACTGAAAAATATTTAATCCTAAATCTAAGGGGAAGTCTGTCAAAACCTGCCAAATTCACAGGGGGTTTTGTGTTAGGTGAGTATTGAGGTTTGTTCTGGCTGTGATACACTTTCAGTTGGTGTCATTTTTATCTGGTAATGTGGGGTTCTCGTTTGGTTATGTCTCTTTGCGCTGATCCTTGATATGTTGCTGAGGAAAAAGCACTCTGAGCAGTTGAACCATATGTTTATATCATCATTCCTAATGTCAAAATTTTAATTGATTTTCCCATATTCAGGGTTAGGAGGGGGCTGTATCATGTTACACGACGTCATAAAAACAAAAATATTTAAAATATGTTTCAAATAAAATGAGGGGGAGAAAGAAAAAAATGCTTAACTTAGAAAAGATGTGGGATTCATTAACAAAGGAAAATACTGGCCACGGACCAATGGCAAGCCAAATGTTTTGCCAGCAGTTTGCAGTTCACAGTCATCATTGCATGTCACTCTGCCTCCTACACCAGCCCCTCCAACCATATATGCCTTCCTTTTAAAGAGAAACCTGTCTGGTTTGAGTTGAATAAATTAATTTGCGTTTACTTAGTTTAAAAACAAAAATACAGAGGGCCCAATTTTGTTTCATTATGCCCGTGGGTAAAGCAGTCCAAGGTAATTACAACCACAGCGCTGGTTGCTCTATCTTAATTAAAGAGGGTTTTTTTGCACGTAGGTTTTTGCACAACATAATAAAATAGTTTGTGGTCTGGCTAGCCTCAGTGTCACAGGAGTGTAGTCACTTGAGAAATTGTCCAGCTTTTCCAAAAGCTGAGGCCCTTCCATGCAAGAGGAAGCATGGANTTGCAAATTAATATGATTTATTGCTTAGCAAATCCTTTTAAAGAAAAGACATCAAAGACATTCAAATAATGCATTTGGGATGATGATTAAAACTCAAATCCCAACAAGCATGGCTAAGATGGCCTGTTATTAGAAAAGTCAAAGGAGGCATGTTTGCTAGTTGAGTAAATCAAGTAGCGTTGTGAAAACACTGTTTCAGGGATGATTAAGGGTAAGTGATTTTCATTACTACATTAAGTTCTCCTTTCTGTTGTGGTGCTTTTTATATCACATCAAGCTTAGCTATTCACTTACATTGCTTTGAAAAGCCCCAGTGCCTCAATTACTTAAATCATGACCTGGTGCATTGATTCAGAAAGATGGCAACACAAGCTAGCTTTACTTAATGCTGAGGAACCTGATTGACACGTAACCTTTCTTTGGCTGCTCTATCTCATACAGTTGGGAAAATTGACTGAATTCAGTTTTGCAAATGACAGTGGACCAGATCCCTGGGTGGCTCAAGTCAGTAAAATTTCACAGCCTCCTACAAGTTCCCCCTGCCCAGCTGGCACTAGTGCTTTCCTTCAAGTTGCACAACTTTTCTTAGATCAGAATTCTTAGTTATTTAGGGCCACCAATTGCCCTCGACCCAGATCATGGCTGTGCTACCTTACTCATTTGCAACAGTGAAGTTCACAAACATTTCTGAACCTTGCAAGAAGGGTCTCGAGGTTGGAATAAGGAACATCCAAAGGACCCTAGATGCTTTGCTCAGTGCCCAGCAGTAGATTTTGTTTCTTTCTTGGGGGACATGGATTCTCCTATGGAAGAGCAAGCAAGTTTCATCTTCAGCTGCTTGAACTGGCACAGTTTCACCTGAGCTTGCACTTATGGAAGAGAAAGTGCCAGTGGGTTGTGTGTTGTACCCCAAGCCAGAACTCCAGACAAGGGGAGGGCAACCCTCAACTGGGCTAGCAGTGGCTGCCTGTGGGACCAGGGGAGCTGGAACGTGTGGTGCTTGACAAAGCTGAAGTCTCTTCCAGCCTCCATAGGCGTGGCCCATGTCCTTGGCAGCACTGGCTGCGTAGGGCTGGGAGTGTGGTTATAGACATCTGAGCTTCCTAGAGGTCTTCATGCCTAGAATTAGGCATGTGTAAATGGGGAGAATTAGCCTAGAGGTGGACCAGAGAGACTTCCACCCCTCACACTTAAGTTCAGAACATGAAAATACTGATTTACTTCCCACTCTGTTGTGATACTGAAGCAACGACATCCAAATATGTTTCTAGGATGCAGCTGCCAAAGAAACATTTCACAATGAACACAGAGGGGCATCCCTGTGGCAGCCACAGCTGAGGTGCTAATCATTTCATAACCTGTTCTTTTATTATGCAAGCTATAAAACCTGCTGAGACTGTTCGGCATGGGGGTGCCTGCTGCCAGAGCAGGAGCCAGGGTGCAATGGTGGATTGATAATGGATTTCCATGTGGAACAGATCTGCATTATGTGTTTTACATGCGTGGCTTTGAAACTACAAGACATCCACTTTCTATTTCCAGTTGCATTGGAGACTTCTCATGAATATCTGAAATAGGCATTTATTGTGACCATAACCCTACCACAAATTAAAATCAGATCCCAAGTTCCCTGTGAAAAAGAAGCTCATTATAATGTATGGAGATGTCAGAAATGATACTAAATGACACTTAACTTTAAACCCCAAACACTACACTTATCCATGGCTTAGGGTTAAATCTACAGTGGAAATAAGACCAGGAGCTAAGCAAGGTTTACAGGGGTGGGGACATCCCAGTAGATGTATAGCCACAAGCTAAAGAACAAACAGCTGCTTGTATGTGTCTGCCAAATGCAAAGTGTCTTGCATATATACTGTTGCATTTTCTTTCTCTTAAACCATATATTACCTTTGTTACATATCCTGCATAGACTGGGCCAGATTTATATGAGGTGTAATGTTGTTGAATCAGACAGTTTGTTGCTATAGAGAAAAAAGCAGATTTCTGTGTTGGTCGAAAAGGTACACATCTGAATCATTATTCCTAAATGCTCAGTTTCTCATGAAATTTTATGTATGAGACATTTTAAGGACTTGCTATCTGATAGGCTAATACCAGGGCTAAATCCATGCTTCACAAAATAGAGAGACTAGGGGAAAAAACAAACCCAAAACATGCTGACCTGCAATCTGATTTTGCCGCTATTCTGTACATTCATCATATTTGCTTTTCCTATTCAAAAAAATGAAACAGAAAATGCACAGCAGAGCAAGTAAGCCATGGCTTCCGACCCCTGGAAATCAGCCATACTCACTGCTGTGCAAATTCCTGCTGCTCTCTGAGCTGAGATCATACTGTTGGAGAGCAAGTGTATAGAGCACAGATATGTATCTTTCTTCCATTGCTAAATATTAACAGTAAAAAATAAATGCAGGTGATGCAACGGCTTTGACCAGGCCTATTTATGTGACTGTTAAAATATTTTAACCAGATCAGTCAAATGTCTGGCTCCCTGTGGGCCAAATCAAATAGATCTGATGTTATTGTAAACTGAGTGGAGCTGCCACATCATGGTTTAGATAAAGTTAACATTTTTTTAAATGTTCACCTGCATTGTGTCAGCATGTCTCAGGGTATGTGTGTGACAAACACTTCATTTATTTAGTTGAAGACATCTAGAAAATAGGACATCTCCTTTCCATTCTCTGTCTTCTGCCCCTTCCCCTTCCTAAGCTGATAGTCCTCTTCCTCTGCCCCCCAGCAGCTCCAAGCAAACAGTTTGTTAAAAAAAAAGAAAAAAAAACCCAACAACTAATGTTTCTGGAATGTCAGCATGCTCTGACTTTGTCAGGCCAGCAGGAGAAACAAATTACATTGTTAGAGGCCTTCCACTGACAACTCCAGGGTACCAGTTCCTGCAGTGTAAATCTGGAAACTCTTAATGCAAATGCTGCTGTTGATTCCAATGGCTACAGTGGCACTTCACGGAAAAGTGGTACTTTGGAGTTTGGTTTCACAGCACAGGGCAGTCAGTATGAGTTGAAATGACAGTCATGTTCCTGGAAGGGCTGTTTGCAGAGCCATATGTCTATGGGAGACCTGGGCTGCGTCTAGTCAGATGAGTGGCATTACTTCAAACATGCAAATGCAACTAGAGAGGTCCTTCTAGCCTGGTCAGCCTGATCTTTTAATACTGGTTTGTACAAAGGTGGTTCCTCCTTGGTGAATTATAATGTTGAAAACTATGAGGTGAATTAGAGAAATGTGCAAAATCTTAAGGTTATCCAGTACCCTTGGACTTTCAAAATTCACCTAATTCAGTTTTTGACTCTGCTGATCATACTGCTGCTACATTACTTCCCCTGACATGGCAGCTTTCTAGCTCAGGCAATGTTTCAGTGGTTATTCTCAAAGGGAAAGTGGGGAACAAAGAAACAGTGCAAGCCAAAAGTAACCATGGTGTGTGTGAACACTTGCAGTTCACGTTGAAGAGACATGAAATGAATTAAGGGTGTTTCTTCATGCTGCAGACTCTTGGAGGCTGACAGGATGACCTGAGGTTTTGCTTGACTGCCTACTGACCATTTGCTCCCTTTAGAGCACCCTTTGCTCTAAATCGGTGCAGTGGATGTTGCACAAAGTTCTGTTCTGGGAGAATGTTTCCCCTTTAAGACAACACGTGTCTCAAGATAAAAAAAAAACCCCAAACAAAAACCAGCTGTGAAACACTAAACCAGAAACAGCAGTACAAATTGAAAGGTAAAGATGTAAAATAAACCCTTTTTCTTAGTGTGTAATATGTCATTAACAAGCGCAAGGCAGCATTTCAGGATATAATTTAGGAAAATATCTTCTTAGGTGTCATACATTTTTATGGGTCTGATTCTGTTCTAAATGACTGTATTAGCAGCACTCCTGTGAACTTCAGTGGCAAGAGCATCCTGCCCAGAAGAACATCTGACACAGTAGAATCAACCTCTCCTTGTCTTTCTCGACTGTACTGTATGTGCTGCACAAGGCAAATATGATGAATGCAGAGAATAGTGGAAAGCTCGATTGCAGATCAGCATATTGGCATCAAGAAGAGCAGCAAATATAGAATTTGGCCAGTGCTTTCAGGAGAAATGCTGTGAATATTATCGTGATCCTCCTCCTTCATTTCATAAGCTAATCACCACCAGAGGTCAGGAGAAATTACTCGGTAGTAGTCCACAAATGTCAAGGTGTAAGGTGTGGAATTTTGTTTTCTTTTGAAGCATAAGACATAGATCACTGTCAAAGCTTTTTTTACAACTAGATGTAATGAATGTTATATACTGTGTGTTTATGGAGTGTGCGTGCATGTGTGCATGTGAGTGAGATTCCCAGTTGGTTTAAATCCATTGTCTTTGGCAAAGCTGCGTGCTGTACACCATTGAGAACTGGCTCTATTGCTGTTGATATGTTCATGCTTTCTTATTGTGTTCTCAAATTATTGTGTTAACTAGGCTACAGCTTGTGAGCTCTCTTTATTTTTCAGGTTTATATTTCCTCAGTGATATTTTGCTCATGCACAGACACATTTTGAAGGTCACCAGGTAGACTAACATGCAAAGCTCTTTAGGAGAAAAGTTTTGAATATGCTTCTGATTCTCTTGTTCCAAATAATGATTCTAAAAAGAACAGCAAATTCCCAGTAAAAAAGAAGTATTTGCCTCTTCGTATTTTATCCCATTTCCTTTTACTTCTATTTAAAATGTTTCATAATAGTAAGTATCCTTTCTGCTTTAAGCTGGAGAGTCTAAAAAATGTACTTTGTATCTGATATTACCAACCACTTAGTCTTGCTCCTTTTTATTATAAGTTTGGGCTGGTTTATATGCATATTTTTAAAACTAAGATTTAAGATTTACATATTATCAGGAATTTGATCTATAACTTGAAAGGCTACTGTAGCCACAATAAGAATGAAAATAACCCTGAACTGTTGAAAATTCAACTCGAAGCATCCAAAGTGGTAATGACTGCAATAGTAGTTTTGTCGATATTTATAAATCAGTGCAAACCAGAAACTCAGTGTTTTAATTTAATACAGTTCCAATGTAACTGATACCCTCAAGTTTAGAGCTTTAAGCTTTGTGAAGTGCGATGTTATTGCAGGGCATGCATCCAATTTTTAAAACATTATATAGATTGGAGACAGATGAGCTTTTAAGAATTATTTTAGACCTATTTTGATTGAATGCCTGAGATGCATTTTCCACTGGAAATTAATTGCATTGATGTGAAAACAAATGAACTCCAACCTCAAAATTAGCTGCAGGTTCATGCTCGAGCCAGTACTTAAAAGGGAGGGAGTGAGCACAGATAGTGACTGAAAATTACAGTGACAATTGTTGCAAGAGTAAAATAAACTTTTTTCAGTGCCTGCTCTCTTTTGGTGTCTCTCTTGGTGTGCATACATGCGTAGTTAAAGAAATTTTCCCAAGTATTTGTGGTTGCATATGAGTGGACAATAGCTTCTACTAGCTGTCAGTTCTTCCCCTTGCATGTTGCTGGAAGTCTTTGCTGGCCTGTGTCAGCATCTGAGTGTCAGTGAAATCTGCAGCAGCTGCTACCTGTAGTGCTTCTGTCATTGTCATGGGGCATTTCTGGAGCATACCATTCACTAATCTGTGCTGTTCTGGGGGATTTTGTTAGCAAACAGCAGCTAACATGATCTCCACCCTTCAGTGAAATTCGCCGTAGCTATGTAAAAATGCTGAAGGTGAGTTTGGGATTCCTGTTTGCTTGACTGATGCTCTCCACCCATGGTAACTCCTATTGACATGTAGGCAGAGAAGGCAATGTGAGCTTTTTAAATAATGAGAGCGGTCAGCGCTGCTCGGGGCTAATCTCTGTTGAGGTACAGCTGCAGCAATTCTCCACAACTTTGTTCTTTCTGCTTTGAAACTCACCTCTTCCTCGTGCTTCCCATCATTTGTACTAATACAGCTGTCAGTTGGGATTTTTGGCATGTTTAAGAGATGAAGTGTATGCAAAGGTTCCTCCTAGGAAATGGCATATATTCATTTTGATCTTTATGAAAGGTTGAAAGGAATTAGTGAAGTGGGTTGGGGGTGGGAAGAGGGTCACTGGAGATATATAGCTATTTGGCAGCTCTAAGATTTTTACACCTGGAGGTGACTTGCTAAACAAATAATTGAGAGCACACCCTAATGTATGTACTCTCTCCCTCCTCCCCCACTGACACCCACCGAAACAACCAGCAGGTTTGAGACACTGAGGACATTTGGGGCTGTGGCCCTCATGGGCCACATGCAAGTGCCAACTTTTCTCTGGGCTTTAGAGAGAGCCTGGCACGACAGGAGCCTGTGCTGATGGCAGAAGTGCTCGGGAAGCAATCAACATTAAAAAGCACAGAGTTGTCTCTATGGTATTCTTGTTAAAGGATTGTATTAAGAGCTGGATTTTGGTCTGCAGCTGATGTCATATGTCACCTGAGACTCTTCCATCTTCTGATTTTCTATTTTGCTTATGTGCTATTTTGTTTAATAAATCTTGTTTGTATTTTCTTATATAATGCCTTTTTTAAAGATTGCTACGGTATGTGTTATTTTTATGGTATTTTTGGTGTTGAGGGTATATTTTAAATCTCAGTAAATAAATCATCTCAAATGTATACACCTACTTGTTTTCCTCACCAGTGACTGTGGGCAAACTCTGCTTTCTGTAGTTCATACGGCACAGCTGTGTCTTGTCAGAGTTAGACAGACTGAATCTGCCAGTGGCAGATGCTGGAGTCTTTTTCTCTCACTGTTTTCATTAGTCAATCTTTTTCAAGCAAAATTGTGATCAAATTGATGCTCCAGGTCCAAGCATAGTGTTATGGTTATGTGTGCTGTGAGTTGTATTTCCACATGGTCTTGAGTCCCAGCAACATTTGGAGCCTTCCCTTTGGCTTTGTACAAGCTCTAGACTGATAAAAATGAATGAGAAGCTGATGGTCAAAGTTTTCTTCCTTTTAATGGATATGAAGCTGAAGAAAAAGATCCAGATTCACTTCTCCCCTTCC
>VZTO01007774.1:104512-115004 GCA_013400615.1 Syrrhaptes paradoxus
CATGTTCCCTTCTCCCCTCCCCCCCCCCCCCCCTTTTTTTTTCAGAATTGCTGGAAGCTCCTTCTGTTGCACTATGTCTTTCTGTTGACTACCCACAGCAACTGTGTTTCTGTGGGGACCTAAGTTAGGTGCCTGAAGTGAGTTGGCCACAGTCAGAAACCAGAACAGATTTAAAGCCTTTCACTTAAGTAGCAATGTGGTGTCTTAATTCAGGACCCTTTTCCCAACATCTTTGGGCACGATGACCTTCCCACTCTAACTGTTACAACATTGGATGTGAGGGCACATGCGGGGATGTTGAGGAAGAAGTCAGGAGATGTTAAGCCATCCAAAGCGCAAGGTCTCCATAGCAGTCCTGTCTGCCTACCAGCATATGAGAAGATCAGCAAGTACATCTTTCTTAGACACCCAGGCAGGCAAACATCTCCGAAACACGGGGCATGAAACTGCTGCCACAGCATCCATCATCCTGTGGAGGACAGTGAAAACATGTGCTGTCATCTTTGACATTTTAATTGAAAAGAAAGCTTACACAGCTTTCGACCTTAACCAGTGTGTTTATACAAGTGTATACAGAGAAATAATCTGTCAGTTCAGAACAGGCTCATTGCTATAGGAGTTGGTTTAGTAATTGAACAATCCAACATTAGCTCACACACCTTGCCTTGTTCCATGCCTCAATAATTTTTAGTAGAAATACTTTGCCTAGAGGCATGCAGTTATTAAAAAAGAGGCTCAGCTTGCTTAAAGTCTGGAATTATTAGCTCATGGTAACAAGCCTGCACTGGAGAAACTGTTGGTTCTTTGTTTTCATGACTTTGCTGTAATTCACCATCTTATTTTCAGAGACAAACTTCTGCTTTGTTGGGGAAGTTTAAAAAAAAAAAAAAAGAACAAAAAAAAGGAAAAATAGATCACTTCAAAAAGATCCTTTTTTTTTCCATTTTTATTATAAAGCAGGGTTTACAAAGCTCTTTTATCTTAGTTTTTCTATTAATTTCACTGGTCCAAACAGTAAGGGTAAACAGAGAATTTTGAGAAATTTGTTTTGCCACATTTCCTGCATAGGGATCTGTTGGTAGTGAGTACTCACTGAGAATACTCAATACCTCACTCAAATAACCTCACAGCCCTTTAAGAGTGAAAGCAGCTATTTCTCCATCCTTTTTACAACCTACTATTCTTTTCAGATTTAAAGTTATGAAGGTCAAATAAAAGCCATTTGCACATATGTAAAGTGTTTGCGAATAGAGTCACTTGAGCAAATGAAGGCTCCAGCACCATTAGGTAGCACAAAACTGGCGGAAGAGTTAGCTTGGAGTTCAGTTGTCAGTTTCATCTGGGTACTGGGATTAAGTTTTTTTTTCAGCTGTTTAACCTGTTGACATTTTTCCTCAGTGAGCCTTAAATTTTCAAGTTGTCTTGAATTTGCTTGCCAGGCTGGAGTCTTAAGCCTGACCCTTAAAAAGAATGGACATGTTAGAAAGTGTTTGTGTAAGCTTAATAGCTGTTATTATTCCTGGTTTTAAGTCAGCTGCCATTTGGTACATTTGTGTATTATTGCTACTCTTTTTCTTCAACAAAAAATGATATACCTTTATTTGTAGTGATGCAAAATAATTCTTTTTCCTGAAGAATTAAGCTTGGTCCTGTCTGAGCTGGGAGACCAGAATGACAGTGGAATCAGTTTGACATCGTTGCTTGCTTTTATGATATGTTTATGCTGCAGTTTTTTGGTTTTATCCCACTTTTAATTTTATTACAAGAATGTGTTTTTATGTGAATTAGTTCCTTACAATCCCTTGAACCTGCCTTTTGCATTGTTTCCTTGTTTTGTTTTAACTATACCATTATCCTCCATGTATTATTTGTGAGTTCCAGCTGTGTCCATAACACTGTGCAGAACATAAACTTCTCTGAGGAGGTTGTAGTCTAAGAAACCATTCTAGCCATTCTTATTTTTCTTGTAATGGGTCGGGCAATAAGACCCAGTGAAATATTTAGAGGGACAGAAGATTGAAACCAGCAGTTTCTAAGACCTGTAAGAGCCAAAAGGCAAATGTTAATGGGTTCTGTGAGGCTTCCAAGGACCTGCTGGTCCTTGTACTTATGCTGAATTTGCAGAGGTTCCTTAAACATGTGTTCAGGAATTATAGGTGGCATTAGCACAACTGGAGTTTCTAAAGGCAAGATTTATCATTGACTAAATCTTAAACGGAGTTTGGCCCACTAAATACGTTACAGCAGTGGGGCTGCTGATCTGTGGGGCTTTTCACCTACAAGCTCGGGTGCAAAGTACAGAATTCTTAACAAATTTTGGAGATGTTTTTCCACAGGTTTCTAATATTTTACTGTACATACATCCATTCCCTGTCCTTTTTTAAAAAATTATTGTTCCTTCCCTTCACTTAGATGTTTTGTTGCTGTGAATTAAAGCAAGTGAGCGAGAATGCATTTCTGATGGAGTTGCTTTGTTCCCAGTGAACCGCTTCTCATGTAACATCAAGGGATATGTGAATTCAGAAGTAACATCTCTTGCTTGCTTTTGACTTTGTCCATATCATTTCATATCTGTATGCTACATCTTGCTTCTTTTGTGTTGCTTGTTGCTGAATTCCTTCTACCTCTGTGCCAATGTATAGCTTGTTATTTTAATTGTGCCAGCTCTCCTCAAACACATGGGCTTTTTCTTCAATTCTGAATTAAGCTGCTTGTCTTTAAGACTTTTGCAGCTTAGCCTTATCTTATCTTGGTCCTCCAGTTTCTCATTATAGTGTCAAGCATCACTTTCACTTTTCCAATGTCTTTACCATCAGCTAGTTTCTCTTTCCCAAACTGAAATCTCCTCTTGTCCAACACTGGTACCACATATATGTGAAAATATATGCACACTCTGTTTAAAAATCTCTACAGAAAGCATAGCTTTGTCTGGATGTTCCCCAAATCCCCTAAGTTATGAGCCACAGTTTTCCCTCTCTGGAGTATTGCCCTTCCTGTGTCTCAATCTTAGTTACTCCCTTCCTTTTGCAAACTTCCTCAGTCCTGTGATTTCTGAGCATACAAGTTAAATAAAAAACATACAAAGAAACAAAAAAGCAACCAGAGGAGTGCCACTAAACTGTCTCAAATTCTTCAGCATATTTATTTAGTTGTGTGTTCTATCTCCATCTTCTACTTTTCATCTGTTTTGTGCCTCTAGATTGTAAACACACTGTGTAAGAATTGTCTCTTATCTGTGTTTGTACAGTGCCAGGCTCAATGGGGTCCTGGTCCCAACTGGGACCTTTGGGCACCACCACAGTATAAATGTCTGCTACTGATAATAATAATCTACCCACATCATGCAGATGTCTGAATTGTCTGAGAAATACAAACAAGGATCTTTACTAGATTGGCAGGGAGCCATTAATTTTAGGTGCCAGTTTTCTTTTCCCCTGAATATGGTTTGGCTCTCTGAAAAACCTGGTGACACAAACTTCCCACTTCTTGGAAAGCTTGGCTCTCTGATGATGCTGTGATTAAAACATGGTTAAACATGGGATATGGCAGGTCAGGTGAGGTCCCTGCAACTATGCGAGGTATTCCAAATGCTTGTCTGATGTTTTGTTGTTGCTTTGCATTGTGTTTGTTTTTTCTTTCCTCCTCTGAATGACAAATTAATAAAATGAAAGTGGTCAGAACTGCCCTACTTTTTGGGGAGAGGGAGCACCTCAAATAGTGGGCCACAAATGAGGAAAGCTATAGTTGGATTGATAGGCTTAAATAATGGCACTGTGGATCAAATAACAGCAGAGCAGCAGTAAGTGAGGCAATCCCTCCAGTCAGTACACTTTTTTCAGGTTAATACATCCCCTCCACATCTTTGTCCTCTGACTGAATTTTTCAAATATTGAAGGTCAAGGACAACACTTGGGTCAGGTACTCTGGCCTTAGTTGCTGCTGTGGAAGTGGTTTGCAGCTGGTCTGTAGAACCGCATGATCCAGTGAACTTGCTGTTTAACAATTAAAAGTTTAATTGCGACGATGCCTGGTTGTCCATGAGACATTCAGAGAGCAGACCATAGCCAACTTTGCTCTTTCTCAGCATGGTAGCCTACTACTTGGGTTCTTCATCCTGAAAGCCACCCATACCACATGCACATACTGACACACCTTGAAAAGGTTCAGGTTGCTGGTATGCAATGGTTGCTCCTCATTACATTGGTCCTAATGATATCACTGAAGCTTTATTCACCTGTGTCTCCCTATTGCTCCCACTCACTCTTCCTCATTTTATCCTTGGTCTATAAGCTTTTTGGGGCAGGACCTCACTCACAGTTTTTAAACCAAGGCTTCTAGGCACTGTTGTAATAAATACATGTATATGTATGTATATACATATATATGCGTGCGCATGTATATAAAAATGATGAAAGCCTGGGCAAGTCTGTGTTGCGTAACTGGAGTGTGGTACAAAACTCCCTGAGCCAGCGCTGACCCAACATGGCAAACTGCCACAGAACAACCAGCCACCTGTGGGCTGCTCCTGTGTGAGCTGTCTGGGTTTGGAGGCCATAGAAAGTCGAGAGATGAGTTCCTTTGCTCCAGTGCAACTCCATATACTTAGGGCTTTACTTTTTTCCACACCAGATCCAACTAAAGTAGAACAAACTGGATTGTTTGTAGGTATTCTTGCTGACCTTGCATGAACACTATGAGCAGGAGAGTAAGGAGCAGGAGAGAGCTCATGGTAAGACCCACTGACCCATAGTGCTTTACCATAATGGAAAACATACTGTGGTGATACTTTAAATAGCATCAGTCCTTCTGCACATAGCCGTGAATGGTCTAGGCCATGACCTAGGTATGAACCTAATCTCATGAGACCTCAGCAGCAAATTCTCAGCTGCAGAAACTCTCCCTTGACGACTACAAGTTAAGGGAAGCCCAGTCTTTTAATAGACAATATAGTGTTTAGTCATCAGACAATCTAGAAAACTGGGTCAGATAGGTGTTGCATCATAGCAGACAGAATATTTTGTATTAATCAAGAAGGCACATAGTGAAGTGTATATCATAGATATTTGGTTACATTAGTTCAGTTATCTTTAATCGTCGGGTAGAGTCATATGATGGAACACGATCGAGTCACCATGGCTTAGCGGGCTACCGCCCATCTGTTTAAATGTTAGTAAGGATGACTCACAGTCTTAGAACGACCGTGTGAGGGAGGGGAGCCAATGTGGTCAGTTACAGCAGCTTGGCTAAGGCGGTATTTTACTAAGCCACTGTAACGCTATCCATCCAGGCCACGTACACCCAAAGAGACAGTGTACAAATACTGACTGAGGCCCCATCGTGTCCAACAGCAGTCTCCTGCTGGAATGGAATGAAAATTCTTGAATTTGGGAAAAAAACCATGGATGGCCAGATTTTCAGTGAGGTTGGGCACTTGCCAGTTCTCTATCTTATCTGTCCTTTATTTGTGGGCTGTTTGCCCAACAACCCTATTTATTTAGCAACACAGGTGCCAAGGAATTAAAATCCCTCAGTCAGCAATATTGACTGACAGGCTACAGCCAGCACCTCCTCAGTATTTACAAAGAGAGGAGAGTCGATGTGTCCAACATAAAAAATAACAATTATAAACTCTTACTGACTTTCTTTGCTGCAGGATAGAAGGCAACAACAAAAGAGATTATGTTGTCCTTGGAAGGAGAAGAAATGTCTTACACAAATTGAGTATCTCAGCCTGTATGGTTCTGGGCCATGTGTGTTCCCTGAGCTCTGTACGAGTGTGCATGTGTGCTTGTTAATCAATGACCTGTATTCAGTGAGGAAGCAATAGAAGTATCCATGAGTACTGGCTGATCTCAGCTTCCCCGATGGGGAGAGGTATCTGGTGTACATTGTGTAGCACTTTTATTGGTGGCAGCAGCGGTGCAGACTTCTGGACAAAGAGAGTCAACCTTGAAGCACAAGATTTCTCTGAATGCTCTGTAGCTCTTCGCAAAAACACACTTGGGAACAGACTAACAGGAGTGTAGCAAGAAAAAAATACCTGAAGCACTTGAAGTACTGAGGATTTTTTTTTTTCTTTCCTCTAGCTAAGTGTAAAGCAGAACCCCAAAGTGAAGCAGCATTAAAGGTGAAACTGGGGACAGCAAGGAAGCTTCTTTGCCATTTTAATAAATACCAATAATTCCCTTTTGCCCAAGTCCCATATTCCCAAACTTATTAAAGCAATTTTGGAAATTTTTTTGGCTCTGGAACATATAAGCAAAACTCAAACCATGCAGTCCCTTGAGAATCACTTGCACAAATTGCGTAGGTCAGACCAAAATAAGTTTCTGTCAAACAGCCTAACACCTAAGCTTATTATTAACTGGTGAATTGTACAAAGGGTCTGTATGTGGGACAGTCTCAGAATGAATAAAGGGAGGGGGGCTGTTGTCATGGTACTTGTTTTACTTTGGTTCCGCTGAAAACTCAAGTGATATTTTTATTGAATGCATTGCTCCTGTTAGCCAGTGCAGTTCCCATAGGCTGTGTCTAAGCTGGTGGGGTGGACCCAGAGGGTCCAGAGCTCCAGCGAGCGGGTGGGTGCACACCTTACTCTCATCCCAGGACAGGCATGGGAGTACGCCTGCCCTCTCTCCTTTCCTGCCCGCTTCTCCCTGCCTGGTGTCCTGGGAGGAAAGCCTCTGTGCATCCCTGGCAGGAGCTGCAGCACATCTCTTCAGCTCCTCAGTCCCTCCATCATGGGGGTCTCAGCCCTTCCATCCAGCAGCTGTTGCACAGACTTTAAAAGTACAAGATACAGAAGACCTGTCTGAGCTTGTTGTCTGCTGTTCTGCAGGGCTGTAGTTGTGGTGAGGATGGGCCAGTGGGAAGTGGACTCAACTTGTGGAGGTCACCACAGCCTCTGGAAACCAAAGTGTGATCATTCTCCTCCTCACATTCAGCTTGATATCTCCTCACTTTTTTCTTCTCAAAGGATCACTGAATCTGCTTTTTGTGCTATTTTGACCCTGTCCTTATGATTCATCAGTCCTCCTGTGTGAAGGAGTGCTGGTACATGGAGCAGCTGTGGTTTAAGTGGAGAATAGGATGGGTCAGAGGCTGTGCACTTTAAGTATATTTTCTGAGCTAACTTTTCCTGCACCACATCCATTTCACTTACACCACCTCCACAGCTCCCCAGACTTAGCCGTGTGCTGCGCTGACCATAGAGTCCCTTGTCCCAGAAGCTGATTCGTGCTCCCTCACAGAGCTTCTTGCACCCTCTCAGAGGGTTACACCATGTATTTGGGAGATACTGTCTTGAATTTCTTCAGGGGAGTGTGAAGATATAAAGTACATCATACTCCTCCATCAGCAGATAACCAGGGAGGTATAGGAAGAGCTTCTTGTCTGTATCTGAGATACATTTGCTATTGTTTTGAAATTTTTTTCCCCCTTCTGAATAACTACTTTATGTGTCTGGAAGGATTTTTAAACACAAGCTTTTTCTCTCCACGGAGAACCAAAACAAAAGGATGGGTTCAGTCATGTGTAGCTGCTAAAGAGAGGGCAGCTGAGGGCAGAGGGGTGGGAGGGGTGTCTGGGTGCGAGGGAGTGGGCAGTGCAAGGACTTTGAGGAGTCATTTGTTGGAACAGAAATATTTGTGGGGGGAATGGGCTTGAAGAGAGGAAGGGTGAAGGACTGAAAGTCCAAGGATGGGAAATACTGGGGAATTTTAGGGAAGAGACGATTAGGTGTTTTGAGCTCTGGGCAGAAGTGGATGAGATTTGTAGATCACAAGAAGCTGGTGTTGCCATGAGAGAGGCACCTCCGCTTTGGGAGCCTGGATGTGGTGTCCTCCATACAGGATATCTATGAATCCCATTGCTCACAGCTTTTGGCCTCTTTCTGTGTTGTTAGATAAATGGAAGTGACAGCTAAAGTTAGAGGAGGGGCCTATATATTCATGATTGCCAATATCACTTACAAGTGGAGGGGCAAGAGGTAAAGCTCCATCATTTGGTGTGATGCAGTCAGTTCAGAGCTAGTGGGAGAAGCAGCTGTCTTCCCCCTCGCACCTCTGAAGTTATGACTTTGCTTCCCTGATCAGACCAGCCCGATTTTGATGCTTTCATGGCTAGCTGTGGATTTGTCACTGAAGCAAAGGATGCTTCTGCCAAGGCTGAAAATCAACCCTGATATTTAGAGGCTCCAAACATCTTTAGAGTCTTTCTGTGCTCCCCTCTGCAGGGGCTCTTTAAGCTCCGGGACTATGCTTCCTTCTCTCTGGTCCTTCTCATACCTTTAGAGGTATCTCTCCTCCCTAATAAACAGTGTAAAATGCGTACTATGCTGCAGAGCATCCTGCTCTGTGAGACTTTAACATATTAACTTGTAGTAATAAACTTTGTTGAGGCACTGTATGTGAAAGCTTTCTTATTTTAATGCTTTTTGAAAAGGTAAAAAGTTACATTATACACCAAACTTCAAGCACCTCGTACCTTCTTGAAAACTAAAAAAACAAAAACAAAAACAAAAAACTGATTAATTTAACTAACTCCCACGACCACATTCTTAAAGGCTGTTTTCAAAGAGTAGTCGCAGCCTTGTTTAACTGATTAATTTTATTATTTTTCTTCTTTGTGAGCAGGCCTACTTTCTCACATGCAGTCTTTTCCCTGCGCTGTACTTAGAAAAAGCCTGCTAAATCTTTTGAACTCCTTTTGCCAAAATATCTCTGCTTTTTTATAGTCTGTACTTTTTACCTTTACAAGCTACTTATTCTGAATATAATTTTCTTTCTGTTGTTTTTTGGTTTGTTTTGTTTTCCAATTTTCTGTGCCCTGTTGACATGCTAACTGGTAAAATCAGGAACCTCATTTTAGAAAAAAGGCTAGATAGAGCTTCACAGGAGAGGATATCAAGGGCAAGATGAAATAGTACTTTTAGAGTAGTTTATTTACAGGTGATAAAATTTCAAAATTAATTTAAGAGTGTTTAATTTGATGGTATAGTCTGCAAAGCTACCATCCAGATATTTCCTCAGGGGTAAATTTACAGCAATGCACTGATGTGGCATGCCAGGAAAATTTCCTGCTTTGTCCACAGAAATCTTTTGCTGGCCACTGTAAGATGCAGAGATCCATATACTGAGACCAGCTGTTATGTTTACATTCATATTCTGTCAGGTGAACCATACCAGTGCTTTAACTGATGCATAGTAGAGGGAAGGTGATTCTTCTGTTTCTTGAAAACTTTCTGTTCTACGGATTTATGCAGGAGAGGACAAATGCTGGATTGGCTTATTTGCGCCTGCTTGTCTAGAGTTGCTGGTGCCTAGCAATGGCTGGTACAGTAAGGCCTGTTTTGGTGTCTGTAGCCTGTGACAGCTTTCTTTCCTTTTCTCCTAGGCCTGTCCCAGGTTCTCTGTCTTCACTACTGCACCTACACAACCGACAAAGACAGCCTATGCCTGCCTCTATGCCTGGCACCCTGCCTAACCCCACCATGCCTGGATCTTCTGCTGTACTCATGCCTGTAAGTTTTTTGTTTTGGGGTTTTTGGCAGGGAGAAAGGTTGGCTTTTTGCTTGATTCAGCCAATGCAGAGGTGAAAGTCTGCTGGATTTTCTTAAAAATCAAAGTGTAATGAGTTAAGGAATCTGGACTTTTTTCACTGCTTCATCTTACACAAGAGTATTTCTGGTGCAGTTAATGGCTTGTTAATTAGTGTGAAAGTGATTAGAAATGGTTTTACATGAGACTACAATTTCTGGTTCTTGCACTTGGTCATGTAGGTGAGATCAGTATGTCCTGGAACAAAAAGATTTTTCTCAAGTCAGACAAAACTGGAAAAGTCACTTGCATAATGTATGCCAGTGAACTCTAAGTAATGCTCTTGTTTGTGAGAGATAATCAGCTAACAAATGTGACTGACTTTTCCAGCCTGGTAACTTGCACTTAATTAGAATTTGTTCATGATTGTCGCTCATCTTCCACTCATTTCTGCAGAGATTGGTGTATTTCCCATCTTCTGGGAGACAAAGGGGTGCTTAGCAATTGTAGCTTCAATTTACTAGATTATTTAACAACCCTTTCAGCATAAGGGGCATATTTCAGTATATTTGGGCAGATTAGGGGTGGAGATCAGTAAGGATGGCAGAGGGAAAGCAGAAGGTTCTGTTTTATTCCATGATGTTCAGTTTGGAAGACAACCTGAGAGCAATCAACCATGGGAGGGAGGAAAGCACTGCTTGTTCTGGCTTTGCTAGAGCAAGGGGGCATTCCACAGGGCTGCAAAGATTCAGGTTTGGCTGCTATTTGAGCAGTCATTAATAAGTTATTAATTAGTAACTTGTCAATAAGACTGTCCTGAAATATTGACCGGGAAGTTCAACAAAAAAAAAGAAAAAAAAAGGCATAGAATCGTAGAATCGTAGAATCATAGAATGGTCTGGGCCGCAAGGGACCTTCAACATCATCGCGTTCCAACCCCCCGCCACCGCCAGCGC
>VZTO01007774.1:115512-208308 GCA_013400615.1 Syrrhaptes paradoxus
TGGTGTCGTCAGCAAACTTGCTGAGGGTGCACTCCATCCCACTGTCCATGTTGCCAACAAAGATGTTAAATAGTACTGGTCCTAACACCGACCCCTGCAGAATGCCACTCGTCACCGGTCTTCACTTGGACATTGAGCCATTGACCACGACTCTTTGAGTGTAACCATCCAACCAGTTCTTTATCCACCGAGTGGTCCATCCTTGTAGGCAGTTTTTTCTGTCTTGATTCCTAAGGAACCTGAAATGGAGCAAACATGCCACTTCAGTGTAAGCTCAGAGGCTTCAGGTTGCTGCGGGGGACCCTTCTGGGCAGCTCTGCTTGCAGACAAGCAGGTGTGCTCTGGCTGAGAGCCCCAGAGACATGAGCACAGAGGCGAGACAGAGCCCATCAGTGCTGGCTGCCTCAGCTGCAGCTCCTGCCGCACAACCCTCCTGAAAGGGCTGCAGAGGAGATGGCAGTGAGAGCTGCTCCTGCCCCATGGAGAGGGTGAGGGGCCCTGACAGAGACAGCTTCTCTCCCCCAGGCCCAACACCTATTCTTGCTGGGATCATGGAGGGTCGGAGTCAATACCTTACCACAGGGGCAGAAAATAGCTCCCCTTCTTGGAGGAGTTCAGGAGGATCCAAAAGCTTCTTTCTTGTATGA
This sequence comes from Syrrhaptes paradoxus, assembly GCA_013400615.1. Lineage (NCBI taxonomy): Eukaryota > Metazoa > Chordata > Aves > Pterocliformes > Pteroclidae > Syrrhaptes > Syrrhaptes paradoxus. The sequence goes on from VZTO01007774.1 coordinate 116,160, forward strand.
GACAAAGATTCTGGGGACTGGCACAAAGCAAGGCAGGGTGCTCAGCTCCCTACTTTTCACCCCTACCAGTGACTAATGATGTAACAGGGCTTGCCTCTTTACGGGGAAGACACGCCAGGAAATTATTTTATCCAGGCCTTATTGGCATTAGGTTTTGTTTGAAAATTATATCCCTCCCTCCCAACCTAGTGAGATTAGCTTGAAGAAAGTGCCCAGAGTAGCCAGGAGGAGTTCTTTGTTTTTTGCTATCTCAGCAGTACGTGAAAGCTTCCCTTACAAGACATATGGAAAACTCTTCTCTGCTGAGCAGTCTGAGTGAAGGAAAAAGAGCCAACTCATTTTCCATATACTTGAGATTGTAGATTTTTATTTATGTTTTTAGCAAGCTAAGTTGGGCTGCACTGACAGGGGAAGCCACAACTTTATACAGTGATGCTTTTAAAACCACTTAACTGTGAGTGTTGTTATACTGAAAGGGAGAAAATCATTACAAAAAAGTGCAAACCTGGGTGGCTGATACGTTTGTTTAGCAAAGAAGCCTTTTCTTTATAATTGGCAGTGAGTTTTCAGGGCTGATTCTGATAAAACACATGCCTGCATGCATACACATATGCAACTCACAACACAGATTGTTATTTTTCCAGTCATGACTTAAAGAAATAAAGCTGAGTCCATTTAAATAGAAATCGAGTGTAAATTCTTCCAAATGTCTCCAGAAGTTTTGAAACCTTTTTTTCTTTTTCTTTTAAAAGATGGAGCGACAAATGTCAATGAACTCCAACATCATGGGAATGCAGGGGCCGAACCTCAATAATCCATGTGCTTCACCTCAAGTCCCCCCAATGCATTCAGAAGCCAAAATGGTAAAAAGAGAAAATGAAAAAAAAATTTTTTCTTTTCTTATATTGCTCTTGCGTACTGGTTACCCAGACAGTGGAAGATGTAGCCAGACACTGCTTACTTCATTCTTAGTCATATGTTATACCTTTTTTTTAATACACTGCAGTAAATTGCTTTTGTGTCTATGAACTTTCAAGATGTTCCTAGTCCTAGCTGAACACTCAGTGAGAAGGAATTGAAGGGTGAGCTATCTGATCCATGCTGTGTTAAATAGGATTTTTGGTGCATAATAGCAGAATTTAAGCAAATAGTCTGGCTGGTTCTTTGATGGGGTCTGTACTCCACAACTTGGCTTAAAGAAAATTGTCAGTTAGTAGTCAGTGAAGTAAAAAGTGTCTGATGTGGAGGGAGTGTACATAGTCTTTGTTTTTTCCAGAGAGGTGCATGGTGTGGCAGGGTAATGGCAGCGTTAGATAAGCAGACCGAATTATGTATATAAAACTGGGATATTTTCATTTGCTTGAGTGGAACAAGGGATTGCCATCAAAAAGAAGAGTCAGAATTTGGACAAAAATAATTTATTTATAGAGTCAAATGTCATAGTGGTTTTTAAAGTTGTTGTATGTCTTACAAGGTTGAGGCTTTTCAGGCATATGTACTCCTATAGGATTAATGTAGGTAAACTAAACTACAAGTGGGCATTTGTAAGGTTTCCCCAGCTTTATACGCACTCTTATAGAAGGATTTGGCTCTAATACCCTGGAACCAAGTTCATCAATGTAAAAACACTTAGGCTTTTTCAGTTTCAAAAATGCCATGTGCTGGCTAGTGAAAATACAAGGACAGAGGTTTGTAGTTTAACTCTGTAGGGTTTTTATCCTCTCAAGATATCTCATCATAGTGGAAAACAGGAGTAACTTCATTGAACTTTCAGTGGCATTTTGCCAAGGTAAAATTGTCATAAGTGAGAGAATGAAATCAAGCCGACAAAGATTAAGCAACCACGTGTTTTTATATATTTCTACTTTGCATGACTGGTACAGCTTTTAAAGTTGTTGTCATCTGTCCTGAGGCAAAGAAAAATATCTTCTTGTCTGTAGGTATGGTGCATGCAAGAAACTCTTGGTTAAGAGCAACAACATATATGAGCTTATTCTATCTCTGTTTTTTTTAGATTGGATAGGTCATGCCTTCGCCTCACTGTTGGTCTATGTTAGGCTGTTAACCCAACCTCTGTTAACACCGCGTCTAAAACCACACTCTGTAAACATGCAGCCAGTTGGCCAGAAGAAGAGCAATAGCCAAAAACGCTGGCTCCCCCAGCCAAGGAAAACCTGTGGTCAAGAGTTCTCTCTCTGCTGTACCACACAGTCATGGTGACATGCCAAATGGCAACAGCATCTGCAGCAGAGCTTGTTAAAAACTTTTTGGAATAGGCGAGTGTTTTTTCAACTCAAGCGTAGCTGAGCCAAGCTAAATACTCCTTGGCTGAATAAATCTAAAACTGGCATCTGTTTTGGGGACTAAAGGTTCTGTAGTTTACTCTCCCCCCACCACCACCTGCCTTTTTTTTACTGGAAGTGTGAGGCTACTTAAGAACAAGATTGAATTATTGATGCATATGGTGTGAATTCTGTGCATTAATAGCTGAAACTGTACATTAATACTAATTACTTTCTAATCTGGATAAGCAGGTTTTGTCCCTAAGCCTAACGTATGAAGGCACAGTTCTTTCAATGAGAAATTGCTATCAGTTCCAAAACACAGGATGGTGAACAAGCAGCCCCTTTGCTTCTCAGGGGCCTTCTGCCACTCTTCCAGGGGTGGAAAAAATCCACATGCATTAACTATTAAGAGTAAGAGGCATAATGCAGAACTTCAGGACCTTTCTTCTTTTTGAATGCAGGTTTTTTTTTAATATTCTGTATTCTAGTTTTTTACTTCTTTTCTGTTTGAGCACATATGTAATGTCGAAAGCCTCTTTGTTTAGCCACTGCTTTGAGGAATACGAATCTCTTAACAATACTCTGCATGAATACGAAGTGGAAAAAATGTGGGAAATATGCAGAGCAAAATTATTTCTTGCGTGTAAGTTCATGAATTGAAAATCTGAATCATCTGTATTACAGCATGTTTGTTCTTATTATTAACTATTTTACTTTGCTTCATGTTCAAAGCATGAGACTTGGCATACTCTGGTGAATTTTTTTAAAAAAGGTGCAAAATGAAGGTGCTTAGAACCTTACTGTTTTGCGTCCTGCATTAGGAAGTAATTTCAAATTTCCCCAGATTTTGCTAATTCTGTTACTGCTGGTGCATCCAGTACTGTGTATGTTCTCTTTGGCTGGCCCACTCTGTGAAGAATATGTGTCTTCAACACTAGGCAGAGTCACCTAAGCTGCTTGTGGCTAATGACTGCAGTAACTGGAGAAGTTTGGGGGACTTTGGGCCCAATTCATCAGCCATCCAAATCTGTAGCAAATAGATCAGCATTTTCTTTGTGCCTACATGAGAGAATGCAGGACAGGATCCTCTAGGTCTGAGACCCAGATGTGAGACCAAATCCTTCTGGCCTCATAAAAGTATGTACCTGAGCAATGCCAACATGATTTGGTATGCAGCAGTCATAACACTAGTTGGTGATGCGTGTGACTTAATTTGCTTCTGTTAAATAAATATCAATAGATAATATCAGTGTGGATGCTGTGTGATGCCAGGCTTTTTTAGAGAAAGCAGATAGATGGCAAAAGATTCACACCCTCAATTAGTCCATAATCAGTTTATAGTAGGAGATGGAAGCCAGTCTGATAAATACATACATATATGAGCACTTCTACGGACACATATAAAATATAGGTTGCATTAATATTATGATTCTATAATATGCAAATTTTTAATCTATACATATTTTAATCAGCTTGTATTACATGGCATTTATAGAAAGCCACGCACTGCCACTCAAGACGCTCATTTCTTGTTTTAATTTTTTTTGGAGAATGTTCCTTCAGATAGTAAAGTATTGTAGATGACATCCGAGAACTGATTTAATTTATCACAACAATCTCAGTTTCCCACACAGTGTGCCTCTCAATTAGGTTATCACCTAGCACTTTAAAACTGTCCTAGTAAATGAATGAGTGAACATCTAAATCAATACTGCTTTCGTCTTAGATTCAGAGCTGAGTGGATAAAACCTTTCTGTTGCCTACCAAAACCACATTGATTTTGTATTAAAATATATTGCATTGGAAAGTGGAGGAAACATATAGCTGTAAGTGTACATGGTAAAAAATGCAGAATAGCACGTGTAGCATATTAACATGTGGTTCAGTAGGCTGAGAATATTATGAACTCGGAATTGTTGGCGGTGCATTTGCCTTAATATACTGCTTACATACAGTCTGGTTTGCAGTTTCAGAGTATTCAAGGTTTTATAACTCAGAAGTGCAATACCATGTGGAGTGCTAGAGTGAAAGATAAATAACGTGCACTGAACCACTGGACAGCTGCGTCACCACAGTTCTTTTTGGTGGAGCTGATGCCTCTCTGTCTGAATTTTGCAAGGCATTGATCTTTACCTGTAGAGATTTATGAGCTCTGAAAGGAGGTATAAAAAGCAGGCTGGCAATGAAAATAATCAAACTTAAAACAACAGTTTTCAATTTGACCTGTTAATTTTTTATTTTGCCTTCTCCCTCTGTCCCTTGCTGGATACATAGTTTTATAAAATTTAAATAAAATGTAATATGTGTGGCTTGGATGTGCCTGCCTTCCTGACAGAATCTCTATGATTTTAAAAAAAAAAAAAAGTTATTTTCATACCAGATGTAGGCCTATGGGCTGTTGTTTCTGCCTTCTACTGATTACTAGGTTGAACAGTAATAACAAGAAAATTAATTTGAAAGTGTTTATCAGATGTAAGAGTGAAAACATGACCAGAAAAGAAAAGTAAGAAACCAGTAATAAGCATGTTCCTAATTATAATGGTAAAATATCCATACTAACTGAACCTCATAATTTACCTGAGAATACTAGACAGCTTTGGTGGAGGAGGAGGAGAGAGGTGAAAGAAATTGCGGTTAGCCAGTTGTCATCAGCACTAATTCTGATTCGATTTAATGAGAGTTAAAGGTCCAGATCCTACCGGTGGCTTTGAAAATCCCAATCCAAGTGTTGCTCAGCTCTCCAACCCACTGGAAAGGCAGGACTGGCTGTGGGGATCTGGGTGCATTTCATACAGCTGTCAGACAGGCACTGCTTGCATTCTCCAGAAACAACCAAGTGGGAAAGGCTCAGCCACAAAGCTGGCCAACTTTCCTCAGATGCATATTGGGGACTGTGTTTGGATGGAGTCTTCTGTTCCTTGTTTTACAAATTATGTGCATTTCCGTGCCCATGAGCTGTGGTGGTGCAAAGGGAGAAACTGCTGGAGTCAGCTCTTACCCCTGGCCCCGGCTTGGTACTCGGCTCAGCTGTTGCAGCAGCCACTGGATGTGAAAACAAGAGTGCTGCCCTAACAGCAGTGGCATACTCGGGCAGCCTGGGAAGGACATCCCGCTAGGCACCGGCTTGGGGCCCAGGGCTGCAAGGTTTACATCCTGATTTCAGGCAGGTGGCTGGTGCTGGCAGTCCAGGCAGGATCTAAGCCACTGAAGCTGTAGGTTTAGCTATTTAAAGCTTTATGACTGAAGATATTTTGTTAAATATAATAAATGGTTTGAAGTCTGTGTTTTCCTATCAAGTTGGCTGGGAAAGGAGTCGCTTCAGTAGAGCAACACACATTGCTTCAGGGCCAGAAGGCTTTTCTTTGCACAGATTCTGGACTACCAAGCAGAAAGAAAAATCACAGAATCACAGAATGTTAGGGATTGGAAGGGACCTTGAAAGAGCATCTAGTCCAATCCCCCTGCCGGAGCAGGAACACCTAGATCAGATCACACAGGAACGCATCCAGGCGGGCTTTGAATGTCTCCAGAGAAGGAGACTCCACCACCTCTCTGGGCAGCCTGTTCCAGTGCTCTGTCACCCTCACTGGAAAGAAGTTTTTTCTCATATTCAAGTGGAACCTCCTGTGTTCCAGCTTGAACCCATTGCCCCTTGTCCTATCACTGGATGTCACAGAGAAGAGCCTGGCTCCATCCCCTTCACATATTTATAAACATTCATTAGGTCACCCCTCAGTCTCCTCTTTTCCAAGCTAAAGAGACCCAGCTCCCTCAGCCTTTCCTCATAAGGGAGATGCTCCATTCCCTTAATCATCTTTGTGGCTCTGTGCTGGACTCTCCAGCAGTTCCCTGTCCTTCTTGAACTGAGGGGCCCAAAATGTCGCATCTCCGCAGAGCTTTCAGCAACAGTTTCCCATCTTGTTCTTCACAATTAAGCAAAAGCGTAAGAAACAAAAATGTGCAAGTGAAGCCTTCCAATACACACACACACACACACAGAGACGCAAAAGACTTGGTACAAAATTGCCTGTGTGGATAACTGAGAAATGTTTTCAAGGTGCTTCTGCAACTGTTGACAAAACGTACTGTTCTGAAATTATATCTCCTGTTGCCCTTGTGATTTTGTTTTAAAATCACCAAAGTCAGCCTTTTGGTGTGCTCCTGATCTACGCTTGAAAATCCTCCCTGGGCAGTAGCTTTGCCTGCAGACAGTATGCCTTGCTGTGGATTAAGGTATTAACGTGATGGGTGAAGCTGATCATATTTTGTTTTGGTTACTGAAATAGGACCTTGTACTCATCGTGCCTAAATGCTGGATTATGGACTAGACTGGGTAGGAACTAATTCTTCTTAAGCTGTCAGTGGCTCAATAAGTGCAACAGAGAAGCAAGCCAGTTCAGTTACTCGTAGCTACTGCGAATATATGTTGAGTATTTGATCTCGCTTCTCCTGAGTGCATACAAATTGCATTGCTTATTGCAAACACAAGTTGTAACAATTCTTTGCATTTTTCTTTCTTTGTGTCACTTTATCCAGCAGTGATGTTATCAGCAGTATTTCCCTAGAAGAACTTGGATTTTAATTATTTTGTTTGCCTTGATTCAGATGGGAGTTAAAACAACCTCGCTTTCTCCCCCACCCACCAGCCCTCACCCTTTCTTTCCCTCTGTGTCTCCACCACCCTCTCTTTCCACAGAGGATTTAATGTCTTTGTAGATTTGTTTCTCTTTCTCCTTTTCCCTCCAGTGTCCACCCTCATTTTGTAACCATAGCAATAATTGAAATACAATCCCAATATTTGCTTGCTGTAGCTATCATCTAGCCCAACACATCAACTGCTGGCTTTTGTAAGTTTTGAAACTTAAAAGTCAGATGCATCTGAATACGTGAGGGTGACTTGTTTGTTGCTGAACTGTCCCTTCCAGAAAAAGTTTTGTTTGTGTAAAGTTGTGTGTCGGTGGGAGCTGGTACAAGTGGAAGCGAGTCCTTATGGTAGCAAAGCCAGGGAAAAAGGAAATTATAAAAATAAAAACAAGGTTGCGTTACAGGGAAGTTCTGCTTCACATAGATATATTTCAGTCTTTTGCTTGGAATATGTACAGCTTTCGCTTTCCAAGATTTTTGTAAGAGCCATGAATAATGGAAGCTGCTTTGTAGCTTCAGGCCATTGCACGTTAAGTCCTGCGTTTTCTTGGGATGTACGAGTGCATCTCCTGACAAGTGACGGGTTTTGGGGTGGAGGGGATGGTGTCACATACTTTACCAGCTCCATATTTTGACCACTGAGGACTCAAGAGTTGGAAGGAAAAATCTCATGGCAATAAATCTCTTCTTTAGGGACAGGCTTAACAAGCATTTTCTAAAAACTATGCAGTAGCTAATGAAGCCATTTATTAATTATGATAGCATTCCTGTGAGATAAATAATCTTAGACTGTTGAACTGAGAGAGAAAAGTGAAGTGACTCACTAGAGGCCACACAATTTGTCAGTGGAAGAGCTGAAACAAGCACAGAAGAATTTCTGGCTGCCACTTCCAGAAAACACAACTTCTGTCTGAGTACAATTTATGTATATGTATTTTTTCAAGTTAATACTTATTGTTAATATTGGTAATATCAATGTAATTGTTGAAATATACTACTTTTTTTCAGGACTAGTGAAAGAATGGGGAGACTCTGAACTCCTCAAGCTTACAGGAGTTGCAGTTCAAATTTAGGATTCAAATCCAAGTGAAGGTGATGGTTTGTGTTTGGATTTAATGCCCCTGAAATTTCTTGAACTTTACTGATGAGATTTTGGCTCAGAATGACAAAAATTAACTGATCTTCTGAGACTTCTGTCATCTGAGATGATGGAAGCCTTGTGAGATCAGCTTCCCTGCCATCGTGGCTTTCACTGAAATCTCAGGAGAGCACTTAGTTTTCACATAATGTCAACCATATCCAAACCAGGAGTAACGAATACCCCTGTAGAGCTCCTTCTAAGATCACAGCCATCTTTGAAATACTGCTACAAGCTGTGTTCAGCATTTGTTATTTCTTCTGTCAGATATGGCCGGTGACACTTTTCAGCAGTGGGAAGGTTATATACTGTCTTCCAGATGTTCATTAGTGCAACTTCTCTTATTTATGTTCAGAGAGTTATCAAGGAAGTAATTTAAAAACTGGGACAGGCTGGGTCTCCCACCCTGGAAACACTTACACAGCAAACTGCTCCGCTTGCGGTTTTTACTAGCAAATTGCTGGCCAGTAATGTTTATCTCAGATTTAGTGTCTGAAATGCTATGAATAATCTTCCCAAATGTGCTCTGCAGTCAGACTGCATGGGGTGTAATATAGTTGGTTGTTTCCTCTGTGCTCCGTGTCCTCCTCGTACTACAGTTACTTCATAGCCCACCTTACCCACCCCCCCCCGGGGGACCTGCGCAATCTTTACTCACAGGTTGTTGCTCGTATCCTGAGGACGGATTGCAACTTCTCTGGCAATGTAGGCACCTCAAAGTTACTCTGCTTTAGATAGTTTACCCCATTTTAAGTGACTTAACATTACAAAGAAGACAGCAAAACACTTGATACAACTGGAGACATTTCTCATTGTGTTGCAGAGGCAGGGGGATCATGGACCTTGACCAGCTAAATATGAACTTTAAAGATCTGACTAAAAGGCTGTCAGCCTTTTAGGAATATAATTTAATTTATGCAAAACCACCCTCTTCTGGTCATGGGAGTGCTATTTTTTCTCCTATTTTATATATTAAAGTCACACTTAAACCAACTCATTACCATATTGAAAAATGTTCTAAAAATCTTATTTTAAGACAGCATGAAATTTTTCATTTAGTAACAACATCAGCATGGAAGTACTTTAATTTATGATTGTTACCTTCATTATTCATGAAAGTTTGGGCTTAAAATTATGGGGTTTTTTAAAAAATAATTTTTTGTAAAATAGAAAAACAGAAGCCAGGATTCCTGTAGCTTTGTGTTTCAGTCTTCTGGAAATGATTTGAAACAAAATAGCCACCTTTTCACTGCAGCTCAACCTGTCTCCTCTCATCTCCATTTTGATTTTCCAAAATAAGTGTTCAGAAAGGCAACAAACCCCATAAGCAGTTTAAAATCAAATTTCACATTTCTCTAGTTTTAAAAATCATCAGCAACAGTTCTGGTATAGTCAAAGATTACTTTTAAAATTTAGCCGTGATCCTCAGCTGCTGTAAACCTGTGTAAATTCACTGACTTCAGAGGAGCTGTGTGGGTTTTGCATCAACTGAGGACCCAGTTTATACTTCTGAATCTCTAAATTTTCCTTTAGGCAAGCTCTGGCCCTTCCACAGTTTGATACTGATAGGTAAGCATTTTGTTGGTTTTGGCTTTTGGTTTCAATGTTATTGTTTTATTTAGAATACAGTACATACTTGATTTTTCTTTTTGCACACTGGTGTTTTGACAACTCTTCCAGCATCTATGAACTTTTTCTGAGTTTTTCAGCTTTGTTTCCTATAGGTGTTCATTACATCGTATTTAAAGACAAATTATTTTCTCTAATCCTCAAAATAATATCAGGAAATTTTTATAATTGATTCATCATACCAAGCAATCACTGGAGATTTTGACTCTCCTATATCAATCAGTGACAGCTATTGGTACCTGTCCCTAATGATTCATAATGAAAAATTGCCAGATATTTCTTTGAAACTGATGATGATTCATGCTGTTATATTTAGGCCGTATTATTCTGGAATGTTTAAATTAGACTAAAAGCCACCTCTGAGTATACATGTGCAAACATAGAGTACATTTTTAGTTTCCCATCTGGAAATACATATAAAGTCCAGGGCTGTTTTCAAGTGACAAGAAATATTGTTATATTTTTATTATGGTATTTCAGTTCACACTCATACTAATATGAAAAGTTTAGTAATGGCATATCCTCGATACTGCCCTCAAATGCCAAGGTTACACATGAAGTCCAATGGGATCTAGCAAATGTTTAAACTTCTATTAAAGCCCAAAGCCCAAAATAGACTTTACTAGACCTGTACAAATTATTTTAAATTATGTAAATATTTTTAATATGTCTGGCTTCTGACAGAACACCACTATACACCAAAGCATGACATTTACCTTACTGTGCCAACTTTTTGCTTTTTTTTTTTTCTTACCAAAATACCTAGCATCATTACTGGATTTGACTAGAGTCTGTTTTATGTGCTGCTTGTGGTTGAGGAGAAATATATGTAAAGAGGATGGACTGTGTTCCCCAACTGTTAACAGCAGCTCTCTAGCATGAGGTTAAGCGTGAACTTTGTTTTGGCTGCCAACAGAGCAGCCAGGAGATACCCAGGATAAGGGTGGGTGAAGTCCTGATCTGCTTTCCATCCAACAGGCATGTGCAGCTGCTCTGGAGGCTGGTCTTCGTGTGCAGTGTGTGTGTGTCAGAGACAAAACTATATATTTTGGGGTTTTGTAGCAGATATTGCTGCAAATTCATCTTCTAGGAATTCTCTTACATTAAAGACTCCTGCCAAAACATTAATATCTGGATATGTACAAAATCTGGACTCTCTGAGTACCTCATTTAAACAAGAGGAAATGGTAGGCAATAGTAACAGCTAGCAATCTGAAGAGCTTCAGCTTTGTTGGTCAAATATCTGCAGGTGTGTGTTTGTGCATCCATGCATGTGTGTATTTTTTTTTTTCTGTGGTTTTGGTGGGTTTTTTCCTTCTTCATTCCATGCCCTTTTACTGTGCAAGCATTATCTTATCTATGTCTATCTAGCTATCTTTGTCCATCTATTTGTTCATGCATTACCTTATCTTTTGTTAAGAAACCACTTTTCCTGAAATACTTTAGAATGTTGAAGAACAATATATAACTGAAAATCCATCCATCCTATCCAAAAACTACTTACTAACATGTAGGATGACTACCATTTGCACAAGGAATGGGAAATTTGTTCTGCTACATCAATTTGCAGGGAGTTGTCCATCTTCTAAATTATGTTAGTGGTGGATTAGTTTGATCGGAAAGTTGATCCAAGCAATGTTGGAATTAGTTGCATAGAGTTCCCAGAGGTAGTCTAGTGTTTATATGAAAACTGGTATATTAACTGCATCACTGCTGAGAATTAAAATAGGAATGAATTGCCCTTGGTGAAATTTATGGTTACTGGGATTGTTCAAGGATACCCAAATCCTTCATTTGAGAAAACAAGGTAGCTTGATCCCATTTTAAAGATTTTAGAAATTAAAACTTCCCTTTTATGATTAATGGTTCTGTGTCAGAGTGGAGGCCGGTCATGAGCGGTGTCCCTCAGGGGTCCATCTTGGGACCGGTGCTCTTTGACATCTTCATCAATGACATAGACAATGGCATCGAGTGCACCCTCAGCAAGTTCGCGGATGATACTAAGCTGAATGGTGCTGTCGTCACATTGGAAGGAAGGAAAGCCATCCAGAAGGACCTGAACAGGCTGGAGAAGTGGGCCCGTGTAAACCTAATGAGGTTTAATAAGGCCAAGTGCAGGGTGCTGCACTTGGGTCGGGGCAACCCCAGGTACTTATACAAACTGGGGGAAGATCTCCTTGAGAGCAGCCCTGCGGAGAAGGACTTGGGGGTCCTGGTGGACGAGAAGCTGGATATGAGCCGGCAGTGCGTGCTTGCTGCCCGCAAAGCCAACTGTGTTTTGGGCTGCATTAAAAAAGGGGTGGCCAGCAGGGAGAGGGAGGTGATTGTGCCCCTCTACTCGGCTCTTGTGAGGCCCCATCTGGAGTACTGTGTCCAGGCCTGGGGCCCCCAGCACAGGAAGGACGTGGAGCTCTTGGAGCGGGTGCAGAGGAGGGCCACTAAGATGATCAGAGGGCTGGAGCACCTCTCCTATGAGGAAAGGTTGAGGGAACTGGGCTTGTTTAGCTTGGAGAAGAGAAGGCTCCGGGGAGACCTCATTGCGGCCTTCCAGTACTTGAAGGGAGCCTATAAACAGGAGGGGGAGCGACTGTTTACGAGGGTGGATAGTGATAGGACAAGGGGGAATGGTTTTAAACTAAGACAGGGGAGGTTTAGGTTAGAGATTAGGAGAAAGTTTTTCACCCAAAGGGTGGTGGCACACTGGAACAGGTTGCCCAGGGAGGTCATGGATGCCCCATCCCTGGAGGCATTCAAGGCCAGGCTGGATGTGGCTCTGAGCAGCCTGGTCTAGTGGTTGGCGGCCCTGCATATGGCGGCGGGGTTGGAACTAGATGATCACTATGGTCCTTTTCAACCCAGGCCATTCTATGATTCTGTGATATGATTCTATGATTTCTACTACACTTAAAATTCAAGTCATGTTTATGCTAGTCTTAGTAAAACTGATATATATGACACTAGTTTAATACTACCCACAAAAATCCACATAACATAGCTGTGACTTGTAGTACCCATCCAGCATGTGCCTTCTTCCTAGAGAAGGAGCAGGCCACCCCTAGGGCTCCTGGTCACCACAACCTGGGTAATGACCAGCTGGATGAAACAGCTCTAAAGTTCCTCAGTTTACTAGTTCCTATCTTTTGTTTGTCCCCTCCACAGTGAAAACAACAGAGACCATGAACCTGAGGCTTTGAGCAACCTGGTCTAGTGGAGGGTGTCCCTGCCCATGGCAGGGGGGTTGGAACTTGATGATCTTTAAAGTCCTTTCCAACCCAAACCATTCTATGATTCTATGATTTCTCTGGTGTGTGTAAGATCTTTCTGCAGAGATTTTTTAAGGTCTCAAGAAGTGAAGCTCCCTTGAGTTGTACATGTAAAGGAGGTGATATAAGCAACCAGGACTAAGTCCTGGATGTCTTTAACCAGAGATGCCATCATGCTGATGGCTACATTTCCCAAAGCGTCTTTCTTTCAGAAACACACTGGCAGCCTCCTGGCTGTTACACGACAGGAGAAATCATGATGTGCACATGGATATAAAATGGCATTTGCCTGAAGCTGTAGGCTGCCTGCAGGTCAATCTCCATCCTTTATTTCTCAGGGGCATGTTAACATCACAAGTGATGGACCAATATCCACACAAGCCCAATGGTGACAGCATGTGAGCCAGGACCCTCCCTGCTGGAATCTTGACAAAAGGCAAGGAGAGGAGACCAGCAGTCTCCATTCAGGCTCCAGGTGCTACCAATGTTGATACTGGGCTGCCAAGTCCAGTGAGGAGAGAGGGGTCTGCAGTCCTGGTGCTCCTGAAATGAAGGAGCATATGTGCCCTCTCTGTGAGGAATAAAGCAAGGCCCTTTCCCCACTGTATTTGTAAAACACCATGAGAGCCCAGTTCTCACTGGAAGACGTGTCCTGACCCTTCCCAAGCTTTGGTGGAGAGTAGGCACTGGTGCTGGGCTTTGCTTTCTGTGAGAGCACATGCAGGAAAGCCTGCAGTGCATCTGTGTCTCTGTGGCTGCTCCTCTTCTTTGAAGGAGAAAACCACCCCAGACACACCCCCAAGCCCCTCTCCTCTTTGTTTACACATCCAATAGGTAATGTTAGCGGGGTATCAGTGAACACTATACCTGTCCACTTGAATCTCCACATGGCAGTTGATGTATCTCCCATAATAAATTATGTACTTCAAGGAGCAATAACAATAGCTGAGATTCTCAAGATGAGAAGAGTCATGTTACCAGAAGTACCAAAAAGTCTGATTAAAATTAAATCGTAGCAGACAACTGTTGTGTTGCGAAGGAGGGCTCAATTACAGCCAAGTCACTTTCTTTGCTAACCTCTGACTTATTTATTTCTCCTGCATGCTGCAGTCTGCATAGTCGTTCTAGTTGTAATGAGCATTAATTGATTAGCTGGATCTATGAAGAGCTTGAGCACTCATAAGTACTATTCCAGTGGGTACACAACTAAATAGTTTATGAGGTAATTAGTATTTTAATGCCTTTTCTAATGAGCCTTTTCAGTAATGAAACCTCATGAGAACATTATTGGTTCATATCTATTTCTTCAGACACAACAGAAGGTAAGCTAATATTATTAAAAGATTTTAAAGCTAGTTTATAAAATGGTTTTTAGTAACTTATTTTTGAATATTTGCCTTGGTTCATTTTGCTCTATTAAAAAAAAAAGTGATCTTAATTTTTCCCACTGCTGTCTCTTGCACTCGTCTCTCCTGACAGAATTCTTACACTACACTGCAATTTCAAATAATTGGGATAATTTCTGAGGCTGCTATCCGATCTCCTAAGCTCAGCTGTAAGTAAATAATACCATACTGCCTGAGCGTGTTGTTTCAGATGTGTTCTCATCCTGGAAAAAAAAACAACTCTGTGCCTGGCTGCACAGTGCCTTGGATTTATGACTGTGTCAAGTTTGAGAGAATGACCAACCTCTACAAAGCTTTCCAATGTCAAGCTGAACTCCGTTCTGGAGGCTCAAAAGCAGCACAGAGCTTGTAACCATACATTCAGTCTTACTTCACCTCTCCTTCAGGTTCATTGGTTTTACCCCATTTTGCCCAGATTTAACCCATAGTGGGAAGGGCAAGTCCTGTAACTTGCATTTTATTTCTCCAGTGGTTAAAAGAAAATGGCTTCAGACAGGTTTGCTGGGAAGAGTTTTTAGGTGTGTGAATGGTTCATTTTATCATTGGCCATGGGGACAGTACTGCCTTTGTGTTCTCTGGAGATTGTTCTCATCTCTTAGGGCTCACTTCTTACAGCTGGGAAGTGCAGTCTTGTCCTGAGTGGGACTATGGCTGCAATTTAACAGTACATAGCGATGTACTGGGCCAAGGACCGAAGCATTTATATTTTGGAAACCTGCTTCATAAATTAGTTTTATGTAGTCTAAGTGATGTATGCCTTAAAATCCTTTGGAAACTTTGTTTTAAGGTAGGGATGTACAACTCCTATTTTACACTAGAAGCTGTAGCAGTAAAACTGTAAGAAATTCCCCTATGCAGATCTCATTATGTAATGTACGATGTAATGAATCTAATTAATCCTTGGGGTGTCTTTAGTGGTGTCAGCACAGTTTTGCGAAGGACGGATTTGGCCTGGGGACACCACCACCATAAAACCTGACTGTCTTCCACTGGTATTTCTGTCTCCAAAGCTTTACTGAGACATGTCACTGTGATATATTAATAGCCTAGTCCTTTTTGATTACTCTAATTTGGTGAATTGTTTTCTTCAAATGAGTATGAAAAGCCACATTTCCAGTTAGGGTAACTGTAAAAGCCTCCTCCAGAACATACAGAAACAGTGTCCTTTGACTTCATGTATTTGACCTTGCTTGCAATACCATGCATTAGCAATGCCTGGGAGATGAAGAACGCCCAAAGCTGAGCACTGCTTTCCACATTGCCTGCCATCTCCACACCCTTTTGCAACGTGAGACCCAACAGCACAGGAGAAACTAACGCCTCCTGTGTCTGCTCCTGATGGTACCCGCAGAGTTTGCAGTGCTGACCTGCACGGCGTGGTGGACCCCGCTCGTTAAGGCACAGTCAGACATGCTCTTAGGATGGAGGCTCAACAGCCTCATCTGTTCCCTCAGCCGAGATGTGGTAGCTTCTTATGTCCATGTTCGTGGTGTGTTAAAAATGCAAAATCAATCAGATTTGCCTGCATTGCCTTCAAAGGTGAGCCAGCCACCCTGGCTGCTCTGAGACCCTCAGCAGGGCCAGCAACCCAAGGGGCTGGGCCCACACCAGCACCAGGAGAATAAAGTTCAAGGTGCACATCAGGTTACCAGCCCAAGAGTAGAGGAAAAACATCCTCAGAGAAATATTTTGGTTTCCATTCTGGAAACTTCGTAGAGGGTGTTTCAGCTCTATATTCAGAAGCTTCCTTAGGGGAGAAACGATCTGTGAGCTGTCTGAGGGCAGGAGCTCTGAACTGGCTGTGTTTGATGGTCTTTGGACTTTGCTAAAGCCATCTCTGAACACTAATGGAGCACAGTCAGAATTAAATTGGGGTGGTGGGGAGACCAATTGCCAGACGTTGCTTTTGATTTTGGTAATATTCCTTTTAAACTTGAAACAGGCTGGAGCTGTTTTCTCTACTTTTTCAGACACACTCTGTTTTTGTTTGTGCTTCCTGAGTCATCACCTGTCTTTGCCAAGACTTTATTACATCTTACAAAGGTATATTATTGATGCACTGTGGCATGCACAAAGCCTTTCTATGAACTTTACTGGACTTGTGGTACTCCCAGATTGATTTTGCTCCCTGTCTTTGCTCCCCAGCAGGTCCATGCTCCACGTTCTGACAGCATGTAAACACTGAGCATGCTTTGATATCTCATCAGCCTAAAAGCTCAGCTTTCTTGAATTCTGCTGCATTTGTGTCAGTCCTCTTACCTTTCATTCTATAATAACGTATGTGTTATATATACACACACATATGGTTTCTTTGATGATTGCTAAAAGAACAGTGGAGAAGGAGGCACTGAAGAAATATCTTACCTCTATTAGAAATACTTGGAAAGAGCAAAAGGCACTTAAAAGATAATTTTGGCACTTTCTATTTCTTTCTTCTCCTTGTGTGTACCATGAGGTCATGATTAATGGCTTTGGTGATGTTTGGAGGGCAGAAATCACTTGTATGTTCAAATCCAGAAGACCTCTGAATCGGCAGGGCCCAGGGGAATCGGCACCTCCGGGTCTGGAAGGACCCATGATGTCATTTCATGTGGCCACAGGGGATGCAGCTATTACTTCTTTAGGCATTATTCTTGGATAGCACTAAGGTGTGGGGGGTTTTTTGGCCTCCCAAACACATTAATTCTGCCCTGAGCAATGGAAAGATTCCCTGCCCTCAGAGGAAGCTCTTTAGGATGGGGGGAGTCTTAATGTGCAGGGACAGGGGGCTGTTGGGTGTGTGCCCGCAGTAGGACAACCAGGGAGGACTCTAGACTTTACAGATACATTTCTAGTCATGCAAACTGAATTCAAAGGAATGGGAGCCTGTAAATGAAGTTTACTTGAAATAAAGCTACTATGAGATAGAGAAACGCATATAGTAAAGAAGTAGGATATTTTGACATTTATTCATGGCTTTCCTGGGGTGTCTTGGACTGTATAAACTCACTACTATTGTGTTAGTGAAACCCTAAATTCCCTGAGGCCATAACTGCAACTGTAATTTAACTTCTTTTGCTTTGAAGAAGGAAGAGAAAAAGTAAATTTATAACACTAGTGTAACTCCTGTCAATTATGCACATAAAGGAATTATGAACAAACACATAATTTAAGAAATTATAGACAAACTTATAATTTCCTGACAATTTCCTTCCAAATGATGTGCATTTGGAGAATATGTATTTTCTATATAGAAGGAGGAGTGGAGTTGAATGCCTTCTTTTTCTTCAGTCCTTTTGTTTCAGTAAGAGAAGATGCTATTAAAGACAGTTTTGGGTAGCCTGTCTGGTGTCACTGATGAGCTCTGCAAGAGATATGCTATCTCTGTTTTGCTTTTAAGCTAAATTAATAAATTCAAAATGCATCGATAGTTTAAGCATCATATTCTCAGGATATCTTATTTTCTTGCAATCTACTCAACTTTAATTCAGAATAATTGTGAGTTGTATTTACAGTTCAATTTAGATAATGTTTACTTATGTTTACATATTGTGCCTGGCTAATAGATGGCAGATATGGAGCGAAATAGAGAACCCAGACAATAAACATCCCAGCTCACAGTTGCACTATGAGTCTTTGTGCTTCTTCATAGTGTGATTTCAGCATCTAATTAAGCAGATGATCAAGTAGTTTGGGGAATCAAGCCTTAAATTGCTCAGTTAAATTACTTTTCCCTACCAGCATGAGCTTCAGTGTCAGAAGATAAATTTGCAATCAGGAACAAATATTTAGGATAAAAAGTATGACATAAATAAAACCACATCAAAAAGTCAGGAATAAACTGTTAATAACATAAAGTGCAAACTAGAAATGTAGGAATGTACAGTATGTCTTACTGTAGGGCTACATATTTCAAGACTACAGAGCAAAGGATATGCCTGAATTGCATCAGTTTTGGCTTGCTTTCTGGGAATATTTTGGGAATATTTTGCATTTAGGCATTATTCTCATTACTGAGTTTGAACATTTCTTCTCCCATCTCTGTCAGTCACATTCCAATCAAAAATTTGTCCGAGTGCATTTCTGGGGATTAGGAGCAGCCAGTGGCATATAATTTAAATTTAGTAAAATGACTATCTTAGTTTATGTGTAAATAATATAAAAATCAGGGATGTCTTACATGGTAAGTTTCTTTACAAATATCACTGCTTTAATTCACTAGCAATTTTACTCCTGAGCAAACTAAAAAAGATTTCTGGATTCATAAATGAAGCTGAAACTATGGGGCTCGCAGTATGAGGGCCACCCTGAGTACAATGTCCGCATTAATCTTTGCTCCTTGCACAGGAGGCTGGAGCTGCCTGCCAGAGCTAATGAATGGATTCTGACTCTGCCATGTTAGGCTATTACCAAATACAAAGGCTGTTCACAAATTATAGTTTATCTGATGGCTTCAGATATAAGCATTGGAAAAACATTTGCTTAACAGTAATAATTAGTCAGCAATAGAGGCAAGTTTTACAGATTGCTTAGGAGCACTGAGGCAAACATGGCTTTCTGTGGGAAAAAGCCTATTGCCTGTCTAGCAATTCATAAAAAGCAAAAAAAGGTGCTTTAGTTACAGCTCTTCTAAAGGTGAGACCGAACCACAGCGTTTCTACGAAACCCGAATAACCACAGTCTTTACTGCAAACACTGTAGTGTTTTAGGAGCGCTACGTTTCCTAAATTAAACATACAAAAAAAACCCAACCAAAAACAAACCTCATTGGAGGGTTGTTCCTGGTTTGGATTAGGATCATGCTTGCAGAGATACAGCACTTCACTGAGTGGATTCTTTTTAGCTTAAACCTTAACAGTTAAATTAGAAGAAAACTCACAACTGGCGCAGAGGAGCTCAGCAAATCACCAGGCAGCCTGGGCTGCTGAGATGCTTTCGTTCTTTAGCAATGAACTCATACCTTGAGCTTTTGTGTTCTCGGGGAGAAGAATCCATACTTCAGAGAACTGCTAGAAACAGGATGGTTAAATGAAGCCCAACAGTAAGCAATTTGTGTTACTGAAGCATGTCATTGAAACTTGGCACAAGTGCTAGCTCTGAGCTTGTACTGTGGAATGGTTTTAAGTGCTTGTCATCGCATAGATACCACTGCAAATGTTCTGTACTGTCTCTCCTTTCCTGCGCTGTCTGGGAGAGTGAGTACAAGAATAAGTCTGTGCGTTTTCATTTGTTTGACTTTGAGTTTTCTGTGCTTTGGTTTCAGTAGCGTGGCTATCAGATGAATGAGGTTGTATTCATGCCAGGGGAGATGCAAAACAGCCCATTACTTCATTGTGTGGTTGGTTTGCTTGTTTGTTTTAAAACTTTGCATGTACTAGTGAATGCAAGGGGATGATAGCATCTAATTGTAGTGCTGGCAGCAGCAATGCAAGCTCACCCACACAGCCTGCCAAAGTACCTCTAGTCTGGCTTGCAACACCTTATTTTTTCCAGCGGTTGTCCCGCTGCCATAGCGCAGAACCAGAAAGCAGCTTTAAAGTGCTCACAACTGTCGTATGGGTTGAGACCACCAAATTAATTTTCCTTTTTGATGTGATTAGTTTTTGACTGCTATGTTGGCATCTCTAGTGCCAAGGTATTTAACAGGGTTTCCTGCTGTGAAAGTCCTCATTTCCACTTTTGTGCTGGTGCAACTAATGGGATATTATTCTCTTCCCAAGCTGATAATTCTGCAAAAGATTTTGAGAGAGATCTGTCAAGAGCAGAAAGTATGAATAGATAACAAACACTGTTAATCCCTGCATTGCAGAAATTGGGCTTGATTGCTTTATATTTGCAGACTTGTGTCAATAGTGCAGAGAAATGTAAGAATATCCTAAAAAAACAGTAATTGTTTTAGTGCATATAGTTGGCTTCAGTAAATGTCATTCTACAGTTCCAAGTATTAAAGCTATCATGATGATTACTTCCTCCAGTGCCCATATCTTCTCGGCAGGGACTCAGGCACAGTAAGGACTTCAGCAGGGCAGCCTGTTACTGGGACTTCTGTCACCTGGAGCAACAGGGGATGGTTGGCCACTAAACAATCAATTTCTTTTAAGGATATCTTTACCAATGCTAATTAAAATAGCTGTAATTACTAAATTATCTCATTAGTTAAAATAATCCCCCAGATTATTTTCTGTTTACTGGGTTGCTAGGGGTACCTACTACATCAATATGTGTAGAAGTGTTCAATGAGATTGCCAGATTTTTTGAAAGATAAATAGTTTTACATGCTTCAGAAGTAGACTCCAGTTGGCTAAAGAATTGGCCAAAGACTAAAAATGTGACATCATCCTTGGCAAGTGATAAAGATATATTTTTGTTAGCAGACACTATATAAAAAGTGCACTATACTACTTCTAAGCAAAAATCTGTGTCTAAGAATAATGAAATGTCTTTTAGTTGAGAATAATTTTTAAAAGAAATGCAGTTTACTGACCAGTCCTGTCTGCTTAATGCAATGTATTTGTTCTTCTATATACTTTAAAAAATTAAATACAGTTAATATGTGTGACATATGATTACTTTTAAATCAATGCCATTATTTAGCAGATAGATATAGTAATTGCCTATTAATTCTTCCATCAAATCTATGTTTGTGTAATAGACATACTGTAATTGTCTCCTTGAGTCCAATCACATACTTCAACTTTCAGCAATTATGTTTTAACTTAATTCCAATGACTGATTAGAACCATGTGTATTCAGGTTTAGATAGATGTGCTTACTACGGGATTGTTAAACCTGCAGAAAATATGTTTTTAATAAACCATTAGTATTTAATTAGAATGCAATAACTGTCTTATTAAATCTAAATTAAAAACCTTACTTGAGGCATGTAATTGAAAGTGCCACTGGGCAAAATCTAATCTGTCAAGGATGAATTTACATGGAATAGCAACGCCAAATTTTTATTTTCTGCAGTTTTCGGGGTCTTCCCAAACATTCACTTAATCATCACAGTGGAATCTTGCAACAATCAGTTTTCTGCAAGTGCAGCATTTGAAATGCTTTCTGGGTCAGAGTTGTCATCTTTTGGGAGTTCATCTTGATTTGAAAGATGATTCTCTGTGTGGAAAATGAGGAATTCTTAAACCTTTACCAGATGCCAAAATGTGTGTAAGGACCCAGTGAATGTTTCCCACTAGCCACTGAAGAAGGAGAGCTGGTTTGCAACGGACACCACATGGTTAGGTGTCTGTCAGCACCTCGGCAGATGCTGACAAACATGAAAGGAATAGGGGTGTTTGTGGCTCTATGTCTTTATCATAGAAGACTTATTATCACATGTTGCTATGTGTGAGCGGTCACACAACACAGCTGGTGAGAGCAAATTGCAGCAAAATGAAACTATTTGCAGAAACGGTGACACTTTTCACTGTTTCAGGATAAGAGTGATCCAGAATCCATTCAGAAACATGAATTCATAAATGCTACTGGTGTATATGCTTCAGCAAGACAGCTGAAAGAATCTGTGTAAAATTATAAAATCAAATTGCTTGTAAAATTCTAAACATCATTGGTTTGAGATTAATAGCTACTTGGATCCCTGTAAAGATGTGTTTAATTAACTGGCTAGCAAAATTTATAGCAAAAATCTCTCAGATCTGCTTCGCAGAGTCCAAGTCTGCTGTTCCCCTTTCTCATCATAACCCTGTCCCTCTTTGACAGTATGGGGAAAACTGCAAACACAGGAATCACAAGATATAAAAGCTGTAATTTAGCAGATGAATCACAGGAGATAATTTTCCCAGGATATTTTATATTCATGCTTACTCTTTGTCAGCCTCAGTCTGCTTTGGGTGCTAGTCTCTGCGGACATCAAGGTCCCATTTGGGAGCTAACCATTCTCTCATCTGTATCATTATTGTTGTCTTGGTATGAGCAATGTTCTCATGAACCTGGGGCAGTTCAGCAGATTGGGCTTTGGCTGCAAAGATAGGGTAGATTCCAGATGTTGATGGGGCTGTCTAGGGATGCAAGATTGTGGTTAGGAAGGGAGTAAAAAATTACCATGTATGGAGAGCAGGGAGGAGTGGCAAAATATTTTGCTGACTCCCTAGCCAGTGTTGGCCAGCAATGCCTGAAGTGTTGACAGACCTCAGTTCCTGAGTTGTGGTGGACAGTTCTGTCCCTTCCCGAACTGCTCACAGGACAGAAATTTAACTCATTCCTCTGTTTTTATTATCAAGTGGGGGAGGATGAAGGTAAAAGACCATCAAAGAAGGATGTAAAGCGAGGAAACTTTCAACAAAGAAGGAAGAAACTTGAGAGCAACCTCAGCTGTGGGCAGAAATGTTGCTTTGAAGGAGGATGGGAATTGGGAAAGGCATGTAAAGTGCAACAAGGCAAGGCGAACACAGAAAAGCATCAAAGTTCACTTGAAGAGGGCCAAAGAAAATTAAGTATCAGTGATGGGAACAACCCCTAGGACTACCCAAGTCAAATTAAATGGTTCCTTTTAGTTGTGATATGTTTATGATTAGGCCATACACGAGTAGCTGCCATGGTGAATGTACTGTGTGTAAATTGTGATCTGTTTATTTGAACTTAGACTCTTAAGTGTTACTGGACACCCATGCAAAAACTGGAGTGCTCATACTCTGGACCAGTGAAAAGTGTCACAATTTCTGTAAATAGTTCTATTTTGCAGCAATTTACTCCCACCAGCTGTGTTATGTGATTGCATATACAGAGCAAACATGATAGAAACTCTTTTATTATAAAAAGATACAGGAAAAACCACAGATGGGAGAATTCAATAAGGCCACCTAAGCCCTGTAGTAGTAACTGCCCAAGTACATGAGATATAGTCAACACAAATGACTCATGGAGTTGTTCAGAATCAACACTGAGATGTTGACATGGCAGGGAGGTAACTAAGGCTGAGAACTGCAGAGCAGAGGAAATAGGGTGCAGAATGATTTAATTGCTCATCTTCTTAATTTGAAATTGGTGGAATGTCAGGTCTAGCTATGGAAACTATCTGTGGTTTATTTACATAGCCTGATTTGAGACACCTGTCTAAATCAGAAGCCAAAGCTCCTAATAGAGTTAATGGAGCACTTAGGTTAAGAGTTAATTCCAGTCTGACATTAGGTTCTCTGGATGGCTCTCTGGTGGCACCGCAGGACTGGGGGCAGCTGAGACTCCCCAGCTTGGTGACTGATACAAGTGGCATGAGTAAGCACTCATCCTCTGAGCTTCAGAAAGTTCAACAATGGAATATTCAGTGTTCATCACTATGGTTATGCGTGGCTGAAAACTCTGCAAGGCACAGAGAGGGACATGGTAACCACTTAGTGAAATAGCATATATATTACCAGCAGTTTGGGCTTAGAGCTTCAGCAAGGAATAAATCTAGTATCTACAGAGCTATGGTGACTTCAGCAACATTAGTTTACACTTGCTGAGAATCAGATTCAGGGTTGGGGTTTTTTAATCAATCTTTTATCTTCTTCTGGTGCATGTTTGCATATGCTCTCTTTCCCTCTCTTGCTAAGATTTTTAAGGAAAAGAAGCTGCTGTGGGATCACTGAGGACAAGGGTATTAACATGATTATCAGATAAATTGTTACATGCGGTTCATTATATTGTTTTTCAATAGTGGCTTGTAAAATCAGGATTACTGAAAAATAAAAATTTCTCTCCCAGGTTGCAAAAAGTAGTAGTATTTGGCTTTCATTTCTAATCAAACAGGCTAAATATTCATGTTTATGTGCCTAAATAAAACTTTTGTATTCAGTCTTCCACCCCATCTGCATGAATAGTAGCATTGTAACAGGATGAGGTCACTGCAGAAGGGAAAGTGAGGTAAGAACACAGCTGAATCTACAGCCTCTCTGCTACATGGTGCACCAGCTTGTGCTTAAAGGAATACAGCGCTTTTGCCCAAACCAGAGTCGCCGCAGGCACTGCCTGCAGAGCTGAATGCCTCTCGCAGGGCTCTAGATGCATTCCTGGCTCTACTGTACGGTCTGATGCACAGTATACGGTTTCCTCTGCTTTTACAAACTGCTCTTCAGAGACATCTTTACACATCTAATATAAGTGAAAATCCATAAGGTTTATTTTAAAGCCTTCATTTTAAAAAAAATAAACAGTTATCAGGCCTCATTCTGCTCTGACTTATGTGGCGTACATCCTGAGCAGTCCCTTTGTAATACTCACTGATGTTCAGGATTTATGCCAGCATCAGGGGGAGCAGCATTTGGCCCATCAAAGGGCTTTTTCCCCCTCATTCTTTTAAAAAGAAATTACTTAACCTTATAAAGACTAATGGCTTCCTATTGGCATCACCTTTGTACCTAGTGGGAACTCTTACAAATATATGCTAAGGCATATCCTGGTGCGCACATCTGAGAACTGGGCAGTGGAAGGGAAGGACATAGCAAAGCGGTGTTTGAAGGAGTGCAAGATTTGCTAAATCCGTATGTCAGTTCATATTTTACCTATTTCTTGTATTAACTTTAAAGGCCATATAAACAGGTTGCCAAGGGTAGACTGGCAAATTGCCTCTCCTCACCCACCATCATAATTAGAGCTCTGAGAACTTGGAAAAACCTGCCTAGTGAGCAAGCCCTTCTCGCCCTTTTTTCCACAAGGCTCTCCAAGCTCACAAACCTGGGTAGACTTGGAGCAGCTGCTATTTCAAACAAGACTGTCCATCCCAGCCTCACCACCCAGCACAGGAGCCAAAGGGGCTCTGTTTTCATCCCATGCTGCCTCTTGCTACTTTGCCTTCCCAGTGTGGCTCCATGAGCTCCCAACTAATTTGTCTGAGATAGAAATACGTTCTTGCTTATAATTGCCTTCACCATGTTGTGCAGCAGTGAACCCACCACTCTTCTTGACCCAGACTTATCGGAGTAGCCTGTTTCTATTTCACCTATCAAACTCTTCCCCGATAACCTTGAGATCAGACTGATATGCTGTCTGATGTTTCTGGAAGCAGGACACTCAGTAGTACCATGTTCCTGCTGCAGAAGGCTTCTGATCAAGCCAACACCAAGGTTTATTCACCCATTTTGGCTTTTTTTTTCTTCACCTCACTCAAGGGTTGAGCCACCAGTGTTATCCAAGTAAAATCGTAAAAGTTTTAGAAAGACTTTGTGGGTCATTCAGTACCACAGTCTTTGCCCAGCACAGGAAAACCAGGTAGGAGCTGGTGAGGCAGACAGAGAAGTTTGACAAACTTCTCCCTGGGAAAACTAGGCTTTGTTCACCCTGGGTTGCCAGGCAGGACAGTGTGTAGGTGTCCTCTCTGTAGAAACAGGAGCTCAGAGGCTCTTTTATCTCTGCTCCACGCATCCCTCAAACACCAAAATAACTTCTGTTTTTCCTGCCCCCACAACATCCAACTTGCTCATAAGCGTTGGAGCTGCAAATGGCAGGCTGAGAGCTGCTGCTGGCCTGCCCTGGTCTGGCCATATTAACATCTGTGCTTCTCCTCACCTTCTCTGCCTCAGCTGGGAGTTTGGGGCTGTGGCAGCACGAGGAGAGAGGGACAGAGAGATATAAGCCCGCATGATAGAGAGAGTGATGGTGGGATGAAAAATGACATAAAAGTAGGGGAATTAATGAAGCAGAAACTAGGAAAGAAAAAAAGCATTATTGTATAAAGACACACTGCGAACGGAAAAGGGTGTCTGGAGAGATGTGGGCAAAACACAAGTATCCGGGCAGGGCTTTGAATAGCCACTTTCAATCTCTGGAAGCTGGACGTGCAGCACGAGCTGCTTTTATTAGGAGAACACAGTAAGTGTGACACAAAAGAGCAAATGCTTGTGCTTCTTTCCAGTTCTGTCCTTTGGTGTAACTTGCATCTGACTCTATTCTAGGAAAGGAGAGGTTATGGGGCAGAAGCAAGAGGAAATTTGCAGGGCTGCCGGAAGGAGCAGGCGCTCTGCTTCCCGTCCCTCTCCTTCCTCATCCTCCTGCCCTTGGCCACCTGTCAGCGTCCCCTTGCCTCCCCCATCATCCTCACTCCTGCCAAAACCTCCTTTTGTCTTAATGTGCATTTTAAAGCCTGGTCTTTTTGTACTTTAATTATATTTTCTAGTGGCTGTTGCTTTGTTCCCAAATGTCTGTGTCCTGTTTTTGTCTGACTTTGGAAAGGCTGAGAGTCAGAAGGTGGAGAGGGAGGAATTCAGGCTCTTGCAGCCGGAGCATAAATGAGCCTTTTGCTTCCAGGTCAGTAGCTCAACTCAAGCCCACAGAAGTTGAGCTGGAAAGTGATAGCTGCTTTGGAACCCGCGTGTAAAGCTTTAGTTGGTGGTCTCATGCGGGTTCGGAGCAGACAGGTGTCCAAATCACTGCTGGACATAATTGGCATCTTTGCTGGCAGCTTCAGAAGCAGGGCCAAAGACTGTGTGGGCACTGAGCCTGGGTGGTCCTCATAAATCGGCGTTAAAGCAAGCTGGCAAGGTAGCCAGGGAGGGCTCAGACTGCTGTTGTCTGTGTTGTACCCGCTCTGTAAATAAATAGGGATATTCAGCTTTAAGTGCTGTTCCCGCAGCTTTGATTTCACTTCTGAGAAGATTATTTTTCTCCTCTTTGCACTCATTATTTTTTGTTTGTTTGTTTTACCACTGAAGTAATTAAACTTTGAGGAAACTAATGGATTAGGAATACAGAAGTAAATTTATAAAGAGGCAGTTCAGGGAGGGGCCCCATTTTGAGGGGGCTGGTGGAGAAGGATAAACTGGTGTTACTGGGAACAGCCTCTGTCCTGGGCAATTTAAATTATTTTTTGTCTATCAGACAGTCCCAAGCAAGCTACTTTCCTGTCCGCAGTGTAATTGCCCTTGTGCTCGTACAGGATCAGTGAATGTAATTTGGAGCAGGACTGTGTCTTGGTCCCATACCATCTATCTGTTTCTACCTGCGTGATAGCAGCTTCTAAAAAACAAAGCTCTCTATGATTTTTACATGCATCTCTGGAAGCCTCAAGAAATCTTATTTTAAATATATATACTTGCATCCTTTGGCTTCCTCCTTTTTATTTGCTTTGTATTTATGCAGACATCTCAAGTCGCTGGAAATGAGGTACATGAGGCTGTGTTATGCTGGTCTGTGACGAGAGCAGGCATGCAGGTGCAGAGTTGTGTGATGGCATCCTCCAGGCACACTGATCCAGCCAGGCTGTTGCTGAGGGATGCAATGTCTTTTAGTGGTGCCTGGTTGCTGAATAACCTTCCTGTCCCTCTCCTGCTTGAACACCCAGCATGGTCAGCAGGTCAGGCAGCTGCTGCCCGTGAGATTTCAGAGTGTGAAGGATGCAGAAATGCCTGGATGACATTCCCTGAGACCCTGCTGCCCCCAGACAGTGCTGCTCAGGAGGAGGTGAGGCCAAAAGATTTGAGGCACATGTGAACTGTGAGTCTGTGCTTACAGAGCAGAGCAGGGTTGGTTCGCCCAGCCCCAGTGCACAGGTCTCTGTCGCCTAGCCCACCTCCAGGCAATCAGGACGAGTTGTTAATTAATCCCAGTGAACTACTTGTCCCTAGCTCATCTCGGGGATGCCTGGAGAACCCTCACCTTGTTCCACCCATGTGCCCTGCAGCTTTGCTTGCCATGGCCCAGAGCCCTGATAGGGACATGGCTGAGCAGCCTGTGGTCTGGGAAGAGCAGTCTACGAGCGTTACAGAAATGGGGAGTGCTTGGAAATGTCGCACATTACACTCAACATCTTCAGCTGCTCTAGCAAATTATACGTGGTTTTATATTCTCAAGACAAGTGTAAATTGTCACTGTTCGATTGACTTCAGTGCAATTTCATCCACTCGCTCCAGGTGCGATTCTGCCCTATGATCTTTAAAACAGTAAAAACAAACTCAAAAAATGTTCTCCACTTTGCTTTGCTTTTGTGAAGCTGTTAATCCAAATTCTGCCTGGGCCTCACTGGGTCCGGCTGCTGCTGTTGGATTATTTAACTCTTACAGTGGTGCTGTTGTTGCAGGATACTGTAAAATTTTCTTTCTGCCTTAGTCCAGGCTGTTGTTGCTAATTGTACATTTTCATCTACAAGTGCCAAGTGCCTGCTTTAAAAAAATAAAAAACTAACCCCCCAACCATATGCTAAATTCCTAGCTGCATAGTAAAGATTGATTACATGTGTTTATGTGTAATTTAAAAATGGTTCATTCAGGAAGTGTATGGTCTCATAAAGGCAAGTTTAAAAACCTTCAATTTTACATAAGTTTATTTATATTAGGGAAAAGGGCCTGGAGTACTAAGCAAAACCCCATGATATATAGGGTTCAGCCTGAGAATTCTCAGAACTATTTTATATATTTTTTTTCTATCAATATACTCTTTCACAGCTACTAATTAGTTTTGTTAGCTCACTTACAGAAAAGCATATATAAAATGAGGAGTAAGTAATTCCACAGCACTAATAGTATTAATGAAAAGCATGAAGTCTGGAGGCAATTGTAAAAACACTCGTTCAACCGAAAAGTAATTCTCATTTGAATTAGCATGATTAATTACATAGCTTTTCCTTGTCACAGTACACTAAAATCAAAACAGTCAGGATGTTTTAAAGCTTTCAGTGTATAAGTCTACTATATGTTAGAAAAAATGTACACAGACGCTGTGTACATATGCATAAAATAAAGCTATAAATAAAAAAGGAACACAGTAAACTTCAATTCTACTTTTAGTTGATTTTTTTACTTAAAAGACCGTTTCATTTCATTTCATAGGAAAGCAAATGTCACTGTAAATTTGCGTTGGTTGCTCCTGTGTCATGCAGAGGGGTATTGGGATACCACAGCTTTTGCACTAGGTGCCTAATTGGTTTACACGTTTGCATTCACACCCCTTCAGCTGTTTTGCCTGGAGGGGTGAAAGAGGAATCACCCAGTTTGTTTCTTTTGCATACTAACTATAGTATTTGCTTACTAAATGTGTTCACTCTATAAATGTTGCGCTGTTTGCTTTTGCTGAGCATGGGCTGAAGGAGTGCTTGCTGATGTGTACAGAGGATGCATGGCAGCGGGTGCCATCGCTCCCTGCCTGTGCATGTGCAGCCCCGGAGTGTAAATTGTTCTGCTCTCAAATACCTCACATCCTCATGGTGTTCCTGACATGCCCAGGTGCCCATAGGCCTGCGGTATGCCATGACTGTTTGTTATGTGGGAAAAACGGAAATCCTGCCAATCCACA
Source organism: Syrrhaptes paradoxus (assembly GCA_013400615.1). NCBI lineage: Eukaryota > Metazoa > Chordata > Aves > Pterocliformes > Pteroclidae > Syrrhaptes > Syrrhaptes paradoxus. Next base: position 145,720 of record VZTO01007774.1, read on the forward strand.
TCACTAATGCAAGTTTGTCAAATGACATCAGCAGTAGAGGAGAATTTAGTTCCTAACCACATGCAAATAGGTCCCAGACTGTTGGTTATGCCATGATGTCAGATCTGATTCCACATCCACTATTTGATGGGTTTCAATGCATAAGTGCCAGATATGTTCCCCCTCCCTTTTCCTTCCCTTCCACACAGAACTTCTGGGTTTGTTTTGATTTTATTTGTGGAAAATGTGTTTTGAACAACAAACATACCTCCTCAGGAGAAGTTTATTTCAAGGGGGATTTCCTATGCAAGTTTTCCTTGTCTTTGTTATCATTTTGGTGGCGTGAAGCATTCAAGCCTGTCAGCCTGCAGGTACGCTAAAGCACAGCAGCAAATCAGGTCATGTCGTGCAGGCTAACATCAGGTTAGCTTTTATGGCACTTATGTCTGCTTAAAATGGCACGGACCTCCAGAACGTGTAATTTGGGGTACTAGGACATGGAACTTGTCACTGCCGGGGCTAAGGGTCAAAGCCAGCTGAGCTATTAAAAGTGCCCCTCTTGTCACCTGGCATTAGCCAGCTCGTTCAGCCTGGAGTAAACTCCTCCTGTAATCTGTAACCACCTACAGAGGATAGCTCATGGTTTGCCCTGTGCAGAAATAATTTAGATGTGTATTTTGGACTACTGACTCTAATTTTAGATTAATTCTGACCTCTGTGAACACAGATCTTACTGCTTAACTGGTGTTAACTGACATTTAAAAACCATTTCATTCCAGTTTCCTTTTTACTGGTACCTTTCCTACAGGCACAAGTAGGGCATTGGCACCTTCTGCTGCATCCCTCTGCCTGCCTCTCCATGGGCTTCTGCCCTAGGAGGGTATTACATTAGTTGCTCTTTCAGTGAAGACACTGAGATTGGGACTTGGGAGTTCTTAACGACTTTTGGATTTAGCCTAGGTCAGGCTTTTTCAGATGAGAGTTTAGACAAGGTGGGAAATGGGGAACTTGTGCAGATGTCGCCAGAGCTGGAGTTTGGTTTTCAACCAGAGGTCTCTGGGTCTCTTAACTTTACACAGTTCTGTATTCATCAGTTCAAACTGTTCCCTTACAAGGTATTATGCAAATAATATTCCAACACAATGGAGTTTACATCTATTTGCAAAGCTACTGAATAAATACACAATACCAGCATAGAAATTAAATTACGGGGGGCTCATGTCTTTCTAAGGCAGGTATTACAGGCAAGTGAGAGATCCCCCACAAATCAAACAGGTGTAATTAATTAATGTCTACATTGCCAAAAAAAGGAAAGTGTTTTGACTATAGTTATTTGGAACAATTATGAACTGTTCTTTCTTACATCCCCAAAAGGCAAAAGCAGGAATGTAACTACAATAGGTTCCTCTTTTTTCCTCTATTTTTTCTTTCTGATCAAGTTATAGAGCTCACATATTGAGTAACTGGGAGAGAAGCCAAAAAATGTTCCCTTTACAAGTGACTTTGAAGTATGCATGAGGTGTGTTTTTTCCTTTTGTTTCATGGAAACATCTCTGTTGTTGGCAAAAGGTTTAAGTTAGGAAAGTTGGTCTGTAGCTCTGTGTTGCCAAGGTTTCAAGACCAGGCCTAGATGGTCCATAAAATGATTTCCTCTTAAGCAAGAGTTCTGCCTTATTAAAAACAGAGACCGTGGTCATCCCTTGCCTTTCCCTGATCACTAGCTCTCCCTTCGGGGGATCACAGATGATGGGAGGTTCAGCAGCCCTGCGTCTCCGCTTTTCCTCGCTGGAGCAGGATGTCTGTGAGGTTAGTGCCAGGCGCTGGTTTGAGGATAGCGATGGGGTGGTGTGGAGGTAGAGAGGGGTGTTCCTGTCCCTGGCACCCCACTGGTGTTTTGGGGATACTTAAGGAGGACTTGAAGCAGCGGGCATCTCCTGTATCCACTGTTGTGCGGTCATGATGGGGACCATGCCAAGGGCAACGTGCTTTTGGGGAGGGATCTGCCAAAAGAGCTGATGGGGGCCAAATCCATCACGGCCCTTCCCTTCGAATCCTGGGGCAGCTGAGGCAGGAGCATTCATACCTAAGGCCTCCCCTGGGGGAGGAGATTAGAGGGAGAAGCAAAGGAGGGATGCAAAAGTCTGCAAGTAATGGGGCGTCAACTGAACAGGACTTGGCCTCCAGCTGCAGTTGGCAGGTGTCTGAAATCATATTCTGAGAACTGACTGCAGGCCCTGGCTGGAGCATCCTCACGGCCTGACACCCAGTGCCCTGACTCACAGCCAGCTCACAGGCAGCCAGCGCCCACCTCGCTGCCTCTGCACAGCTCCACAGAGGTGCAGGTTTATGAAATCCTGCTAAAGCTGCTCTGGTCGAGCCATCCCTTGCCAGAGCTGTCGGTGCTGTACAACCCAAGAGCTGGACCTCTGCTCTCCTTTACAATCACAAATTTCCTTTGGAATTGTGAGAAGAGCCCTGGTATCTGTTTACCTATCACCCTCCCCCATCCCCCCCCCTTCTTTTCCCCAAGCTTCTTTGCCAATTGATAAGTAATTGCCAGAGCTGAATAAATATCTGCAGATTATTGGTTTGACCAATTCAACCTAAACAATCTGTGTGATTAAATGAAGAGCGCTTTGTTTATATAAGAGCCAGAACTTAAATGGGGAGTTTGGGTGTTTATTTCGCAAACTTTGTGTGGTATAGATACAGATTGCTGGAGGCTAATCCAGGAGAATGCAATTAACCCAGGAAAGGAATTCAATTTAAAAATTATTCTTGTGTCTGTTTCAAAACTACCTGGAAGAGCTTGTTGGGCACTTTAATTGAAAGCAGCCTTCTCATGGATATTTATCCTGATCTTGACAGATTGACTCAGTGGCACATGGGATATAGGCTGAGGTTGCTGAGTGCATCTGTGAGACAGCTGTGTCTTGTATTTTAACTTTGCAGGTAGACAGAAAGTTGATTACACCCCCTCTTGCATACACAGAGACAAAATTTGGTCTCCCTCTGGTTTTACATGCTTGCAGCCTTGCTGCAGCTTTTCTGGATTTGTTCTACCATATGTAAAATTCAGATCATATTTGTGATATGAACTGAAATGAAAATAACACTGCTTCCTTTATTTTGAGGAGGAGGAGGGGAGAGGCTGATGCCTATCAAGCTCGATACAGACTGAAACCCAGTGATGTTGTTCCTCTTTAATTTACATGAAAGAAATACAAAACCCATGTCTGTTACCATCTTTTTATAAAAAAGGGACACGTTTCCCTTTTCTTGTAATATGGCAACTTCAGGAGAAATTTTGGTACTTACAAGAGTAGACAAAATGAATCAGGCTAGACAACAATGCAGAAGGCCTGTAACAACTTGGGTGCTTGCCAACACAGGGAAATTATAACTGACCAAAGTGGTTGCCAGGTCCTCCTCCTTCATCCACTCTGCTGTAGAGCTGGGCACACCTTCTGATGCTGCATTTCAAGTGCAGATGTCTCAAGCATTATGGGATGAAAGAAATGTCAGAAATTAGGTGGGATTAATCACTCTCTGGAAGTGCCTGTCCCTTGCATAGACTATAAAGGAAGTTTAGGTGACAGGGTTAGACAAATTTTCTCATTGTGAAAGTGAAGTAAAATAAATCCTATTTTTATGGGACTGCTGCTGAATAAAATGGGCCAAACTGGTACATTTTCTATCTCTGCAACCTGAGTGTTAATTTGGAAGATGCCTGTGCAGGAGATGACTCCTACTGGAGTCTGCTTTACGAGTATGGTGTAATTCTGCTATTACTTCTCAGCACCTCAGAAAGGCTGTGTTAAAAAAAAAAAGGTAAATATATATTTAGAGTAATTTGTCTCATGTGTTATTTCACTTAGTCCATTCCCATGAATGTTGGAAACAAAATTTGAGCTGATGTCAGTGGGAACAAAGTCAAGCTTATTATGTGGAGTTCAGACCCAGATTTCACTTCCTGTTAATATGAAAAGAAGTTCAAAGCAGTAGATCATAAAGTCTTTATCTACTATATTACTCACTATTTTCTCTGATGCTTTGTCATTTAATAAAAAAATCTTTCATACTTTACGTAGAGTAATTGGAGACTTTAGATCTATAATGCTCCTGCTATTTCCACATTTCAGTTGTCACCTAGGAATTTATATCTATACTTAGGATAATGAGATTTAGTGGGGTCATTTACACTCAGTGAGCATTATATAAATCACCATTACCCATTTGTGTATCATGTGGCTTTTACCTTTTCTTTCGTAGATAAATATTTTATACAGTATGTTACCATTCATATTCTCTTTATAAAATTCCGCATATACTATTCATTTAGACAATGGCAACAACGCGAGATAGTGTCAGGTTTTGGCTATTCCAGTATTACTCACTGGCATGCTGTTTGGGGTTGTTAAATCAAAAAGGGCTGAAAGCATAGGTTGCCTTTCAGTATTCTGTTTATTGTTTTCAGATGTTAAAAGGGCTCTTGCTGTAATACAAGCAATGGTTATAAGCACTTGCTATCACTAGAGACAGTTAAAACAATTGCATTGTCAAAATTACATTTAAAAAATCAAACCAATATAATAAGTTGCAGGATGTGTGATCATTCTCTGAATGCCTTTGTTAAATATCCATTGCAATGCACTTGATTATGTTCTTCCTTTTTAATTCCTCTTTTTTCCTTCAAATGTAAGTGATGAAAATCTCTCTTTTCCTACTCTTTTTCCTACCTAAATGAATTCAGAAAGCCCCTTTTAAGCTCTTTACCATCTTTTTTATAACTCTGATCCTAGTAAAGCAAGCGGATAAACAGATCGATTCATACACCAATTCCATTTTATGCCTTTGTCCTTCTTGGCCTGGGTTCTAATTTCTAGATGAGCTGCGCTTTACTACCATTAGCCCAGACATTGTGGCACATCGGAGCACTAATTTTGATTGGAGTGATGTAGGTTCGCGCAGGCAAACACATTTGCTAGCAGGAGAGATGAGAAAGCACTACCTCTCCAGCCTGGTTCTGCAGTCTTCCCAGATTTTAGCAAATTTTATCATCCCCTACACATTCCCAACACTAGACTGAGGGATTGACGTAGGACTGCACCAGGGGCAGCGGGAGCAGCACATGTGCAAAGTATTGACCAGAGCATCTGACCACAACACCTAGGTCTGACCTTGTGTCCTGGCTCTGTTTAGTGCCTCTGTGTTCCCCTCACCCCTGCCAGGATCTGCAAAAGCCAGCTTGGGCTAAGGAAGGAACATCATCCTTAACTCTTGTTACTCAAATGTGTTTGGACATTTGTTGGTGATCAGCAGCGGTCTGAGACAGGTTCCTGCTCTTACTTTGCCATCTTGTTTGCCGTTAAGAAATAAAGGGAAAGAATTGGGCAAAAAGATGTTCACTGACAGACATTCAAGGGATCCAAAACTTCTGCTTGCATTGTATTTTCACAGAATCACAGAACCACAGAATTATAAGGTTGGAAAAGACCTAGAAGGTCATCCATATCCAATACTTCCCAACTAAATCATATCCCTCAACACAACATCCAGACGTTTCTTGAACACCCCCATGGTCGGTGACTCCACCACCTCCCTGGGCAGTGTATTCCAGTGCCTGACTACCCTTCCCGAGAAGTAATATTTCCTAATGTCCAGCCTGAATCTCCCCTGGCGCAATTTGAAACCATTGCCTCTAGTTCTATCACTGTCTACACGAGAGAAAAGGCCGACCCCTAGCTCACTACAACCTCCCTTCAGGAAGTTATAGAGAGCAATAAGGTCTCCCCTGAGCCTCCTCTTCTCCAGGCTGAACAATCCCAGCTCCCTCAGCCGCTCCTCATAAGGCCTGTGCTCCAGACCCCTCACCAGCTTCGTAGCCCTCCTCTGAACGCGTTCCAGGGCCTCAATGTCTTTCTTGCAGTGAGGGGCCCAAAACTGAACACAGTACTCGAGGTGCGGCCTCACCAGTGCCGAGTACAGGGGGACAATTACCTCCCTGTTCCTGCTAGTAACACTGTTTTTGATGCCAGACAGGATGCTGTTGGCCTTCTTGGCCACCCGGGCACACTGTCAGCTCATGTTCAGCCGAGCATCAATCAATACCCCCAGGTCCATTTCCTCTACGCAGTCTTCCAGCCACTCCGCCCCAAGCCTGTAGCGTCGACCGGGGTTGTTGTAGCCGAAGTGCAGGACCCAGCATTTGGTCTTGTTGAACCTATTTTGACAATAGTCCTATTAAATGTGAATCATTCTGTGTATTATTCTTATAACTCATTCACCTCATATAACAGGCTCGGTCCAAGCACCGCTGAAATCTTTCCACTGACTTTACTGGGAATGGGATCAGGTCCTCAACGCCACATTAACTGGGTACTTTCATGGCCTGTTGTAAAGCCGTTGTTCCACACAGCCTGGAACAAATGTACTGAAAACTCATCTCTTTAATATTAGTGATGTTCTTTTTACCGTCTTTAGCTTGGGTCTTTTGACCAATGGAGGGAGACTAATATTACTAGTAACAACGAAATGTATCCTTATAATGATCTAGTTGTTTAAGTATTATAAAGCACAGAAATACTCTGTGGACATTCGGAAGGGAATGGGTACTTTGGGTCTTTACCATGTCCTGCTTTGACTTCTGTAACCCAAAATCAAAAAGGCTGTGGGTGAACTCTGTCAGATTTTGAAACTGCTATACAGGAATAACTCTATTGAAATTTTGTATTTGGAAATATTAAAAAGTAGTTGTTTTTAAGTTGAAATGCTGCAAGGCTCTACACAATAAAGATACTGCATCCAAGAATTAAACCATATAAATGAAAATTGATGTACACTCTAGCAATATCTCTCTGAGACATCTCTTCATGTAATAGCCTTCCCTGAGTATGTGTCTTTCTTTTTCAAAATAGGGCCAACGAATTGTGCCCATTAAATGCTAAATTTACTAGCTGGTGTTTGCTGAATCTGGCCCTTATTAAATGTCCAGACAAGCTTGTTGTAGTTTATTTTGTAGGATGTCTGGTTAGAACATTAAATACAATAAGAAAAAATAAACTTAAAAGTAAAATGGTTCAACCCTTGCCCTACTGGAAATTTTTTTCCTTGATTGGCTAGAAAAAGAAACAGGTCACTGTTTCCAAATGAATTAGCCCAAATTTAAAAATTGGATCAAACCATTTTTTGCAAGGGCAAATGTTACCGAGAAATGCTAGAATTTTTTTGTGGTTCTCCTTCACGTGGAGTGATTAGATTAACATATTACCTCTAATTTTACTCTTAGTTTCTTCAGAAGGGAAGACTTCGCTATAACCAACAACATTTGCCAGCAAAAAGATGTTTTAAATAACCTTGCAGTATCACTTAGTAAAAGTTCTGTTTCTGTTCAGTTTTGCATGTTATGATCAATGTTTTTCCCCCTGGGATTCTAACTATAGGTCTTTTTTTTTAAAGATCAAGTGAAAATTGTAGCCTCTACAAGATGATACTGCATATGAGAGTGTGCCAGCCCATGGCAGGCTGTGCATGTGCCGTTGAAAAAATAAAGCTGTTTAATTTTTTTTTTCTTTTTCTCATGCTCTGATGTCCTCAGCAAATTTTTAACTTATCATCATAGTCAGCAGTGTTAGCAAGGAGCTTCTTTTTTTCTTAAGCAGTCTAGCAGAAATTTCCACATTAATTTTAATTACTCCCAGATTTTTAACAATCTGAGATCACTGAAAGTCTATTTTCCCCTGTTACTACACAGCAACAGTGATAATATCATGATAATTCCCAAGCTTAGCATTTCTCTGTGTTAGAATGAAGGGGACTGGGTTGTCATAGGTGGCCTGGCATATTAAATAGGCAGTTTCTTGACAATACATCTGTAATACAAGCCCTGTGGTCAAATTTTTTGAGGACTCTTCAGGAGTATGGAGTTACTATAAACTTCATATGTACTAGTATGCTTAGCAAGCTGTGATGTTTTCAATAACAAGGCTCTGGTACATTGTGTGCTAGGATTTGCTCTATCGCAAAGCAAAAGCTGTGAGAGCAGTTGTGGGGAGGCTCTGTCACCCCCTCCCCTTCCCAGTTTGGATTCTGATCCTCGGGACATGTTTGGTTTTGGTTGTTTAGAAGTGGCAGGTTTTATTAACTTACTGCTCCATCCAGTCCTAATAAACATCAGCTGTCAGCCAACATCCTGCCAGGCTGTTCCCATCTTCCCCTTGCTAATCTGCATGATATTTTTAATGCTTTGCTTACAGTTGCAAACACTTTCACATGATGTTGAGCAAATTGGGTGAAATGTAGCTGTTTCATGGTTTTGATTAGACAAAAACAAAATTAAAGACTCTTCTATCAAGAAGTGGGCTTCTGAGTCACGCTCTACTGAAAACAAAACAGTTCCCACTTTGGTGGAAATGAAAATGTATGCCGTGGTAACAGTGCTGGGCTCTTCTGTACACGCGTCCCCTGCATGCCGCCAGGACCAAAGTAGCATCCTCAGTTGGTCACAATGCAGCTCTCTTAGTAAAGCTCAAATCTGTTTCTGCCCCAGCTCAGGAGCTGCTGGAGAAGGCAGGGAGGGTATGCAAACATAGAGTAATGTAGTTATTACGTATTGTCATGGTGCCTGAAGAGCCCAACGTATTGTTCGGAGAACCTGTGGGTGGATGCTGAAGTAATAGGAAATTACAGTGACTGTGGGTGGTAGAACAGAAACCCAGAGGTGCAAATCCCATAAAATGGGAGATGTTCATACTGGCAGGATGAACCAGTAGCACAAACCTTTACTAAAGCATCCACAGGATGTTTCTGTAGAGCAGTGACTCTTCACATTTTTAAATCAGAAGGGCATCTCACTGTTACGAACAAACTGTAGATCATGGCACATCCCACTGTTGTTTGGCCATTGGGCAGGGAAGGCAGTGGTAGCAGTGGTGTGATAGATGAGATATGCAGCATTGATTGTAAACTAAATATTATTTTGTGAAATTATAATTGTGCTGCTCTAATACAAACATGTTAATTAGACACTAGCATAGATTGGGTACTGACTCCCAGCTAGAGCCCTGCTGATAGAGACTGACCTCCCAGCTGCCCAGGAACATGTTTATGTGTTTCCAGGCATTTCAAAGACCACCTTCTGATGTCCTGTAGACCACCGTTTGAATAACACTGCTTCAGGACATACTGGGTCTCACTCAACAGGCATCTGGCACTGACTTTTTACACTTATGTAAAATGCAATCTTCATTGCTCAGATGGTGGGATGTTGCATTTTTCACCTGGGTCCAAATGACTACACGAGATGCAAAGAGAGGTAGATGTGTTGTATTTCATGTCAAAGCCTTTAATGAGCTTGAATGGCTTTTTATACTAAAACCCTTTGAGGTGAAATGTTGTAGCTTCTTAGAGGGCAAATCGAATCCACTCAATAGCTTAAAAAAAAATCTTAAAATATCTTAAAAAAAAGTATGTTTTGGATTTGCAGGCATAATTTTAAGGAGGTAGAATATGAATCAGGTTAGATTTTAACCTGGTTATCTCTTTTCATGTGACTGTACTAGGTAAATTCTTATGGTCCTTTAGTGACTGTAAGTGACCCGAGTTTCGGTTTTAAAGAAGAAAGGAAAAATTCCTTTCCACCACTGAATTCCTGCCCCCTCACCCACCACGCAATGCTGGGTGACTGTTTTTTGCTAAAAAGAAAGCAGCATGCCAGCTGGATATCTTCCTGCAGTAGCTAGGTTTTCCTTGGAGGTTTCCCATCTCTATACTAACTAGGCTTGACTATGCTTGGCTTATGAGCTTTTGCAAACATCCTTGCCAAGGTGGGATGACTGTAGGCAAAATGAGTGCAGCAGGGAGACAGAGGCAAATAAGTAGGAGTGATCAAAGTCTAGAGATTTTCTGGCAGACGCACCTCCTTCCTACGCTCCACAGCCAGTGGGTCCAGTGCTTTCCCCTTCTCCTATGTATGAATCAACACATCCAAGCGAGTGGTGCCAAAGCAGGGGGTGGGTAGGAGACAGCCTTAGCATTGTACAACAGCTGTTGTTTTGCCAATATATTCAGTAGGAAATTCAGAACAAAATTCACCTTTTGGACCACGAATCTCATTAAAGTTCACCAGTGGCACTGGAAAAGAGAGAACTTAAAAAGGTTTGCTGGTTGGTTTTTTGGTTGTTTTTTTTTTTAATGCTGTTACAATAAAAGACACTATGTAGATGCTATAAAAGGCTGGCTCTAAGGTTTGGTGAAGTTGTCTGCCGCCAGTCCTAGTGAGATGCTAGAGGTGGTAAAAAAGTGAATTTGCCAGCAAGAAACATTTATTACTGCATGGCAGAAAGTGCTTCCTGTTGAAATGACAGATTGGCAGAGACGCTGAACCTAATTCCCTTTAGTTTCTTCACCGGGGTTTTGCAGGAAGGTGACAGTGGGAGATGATAGACAGTAGGGTAGTGTTGCTGCTCTCTTAGAGTTTCTTTATTCTTGTTCTCCTCTCCTAAATTCATGTGCATATACATGTATTTTTAAGGCTTGCCTTTTGTGGTAAAGACCTTAAAAAACAAAGTTAACCCAAAACATACAAGGAAGCCTTTAGCTGGCACTGCATGTTACTTTATAGTGCCAGATGCCAATTTGCTGGCCAGTTAGTGTTTGATTTATAGTTTCACATATGTGTTTGAGTAGGTGGGTCACAGCTTTTCGGTGCCTTATTTTCCTTATTTTGTAACTTTTCTTAATCATTTCACTCACTGCAATCACTGCGTCCAACATCAGAGTCCTACCCTTGATGGGCGGCATGTTCCCAACTCTTCAAGCGCAGAGTTCCCCCGCAGTGGTAGATCCCCGCCTTCTCCCCCCAGTTCCTGTAATGTCTTTTCCTTGCTAGGCTGGAGGAGGAGGAAGCTCTGTGCCAACTCTTTGAGCTCTCACTCAGCTGCTCCCTTCACAACAACTATAAACGTTACCAAGCGCCCCCGTTGTTTTCATACTCCATCTGTATACTCTATACTTGCTTGGAAGTGAACCTTATGGAAATTTTGGGCTTGTGAAGAAGCTCGCAGATATTTCCACTTGAAGTGCCATGGTAGCAATAACACACTATGCTTACAGCCTGCTGCCCACCTAGTGACCTTGAACTGCATTGCAGAAGCTGTAGTGAGATGCTGAGATGGCGGGAGCCCTGCCCAGGGACCTGCAAGCGGCTGAAGAGGGGCACACAGGAGGGTTTTACAGGCAGGCAGGTCAGAGGGGGTGCAATGAATAAGGTACACACACACACACACATGGGTGTGTGCACAAATGTACAATCTCAAGCCCAGTCAATAAAAGCATGAAGATGGAGAAAGATGGAGAAAGAGACTCGGTTCAACTACCGGCAGACACGTGCAGGAATTCACCTCTGTAATCTCTGCGCACAAGCACTGACAACACAAATCACCCATTCTCCTTCAGTGTCCTAAATGCCGCAATCATCATTTGCAATCTAATACCGTATTTCCCTGTCCTTCCAACGCTAATGCAAAACCACATCAGACCAATGTGCAAGGTGACCTGCAAAATACATATAAACTCTGTGTCACACCATTAGTACAAACTGCTGAATTTCTGGGATGCTTGCTGGCATTTGGGGATGAGCTTGGGCTTGCATGGGACATCTGTATTAGAGAACCATAACCTAGCCAAAAAAAGTTGGTTTGGGTGGGAATGATACACGCAGACATAATTCTGTTCAGCTTGCTGCATCTCTTGCATATGGTCTATACAATTCAGAGTGTAAAGTACACAGACATAGTTTTGTGAAATAAGCAAAATCATGCTTGAATTCTGTGGACTATGTAAAGCCTATTACCCAGATTGTTCATGTTATCTAGTTCATTCCTGTTTCTTGGTCCAGGATCCTGCTTTAGCACAGAATTTGAGGAAGAAATTGAAACAGGGGAAGATAAAAGGTGTTCTGTGGTTTCTTTTTAATTGGAGACTGGAGGCAAAGTGCCTCCAGATAATTTCTCAAAGAAAAGTCATTGTCTTCTCCCACTCTTGTCATTAATCTCTGAAATTATTGCACAATTTCTGTTTAATGTGTTAAGATTTCTTAATATGTTAAGACAATGTGGAAAGACATATTTGAACAGGAGGGAGCATGTTTCTTTGAATGCATAATTTTAAAATCTTTGTCTGAAGTCTTCATTCGTCTTGCCAGACCTTTTGCAGTTAAAAACTTAATCAAACTCAGTATGATTAAAAATATGTATTTTTATAAGGGAAATTCATCAAAAGAACTGGATATTGCTACAAATATTGCAAGTGATGGTCATTCAGATTTTGCTGAAGCATAGATTGCTTATGCTGTAGCTGTGTTAACCAACACTGCAACTGGGAATTCCCAACATATGGCTCACATGATATTTGCAGTTCCCCAATTTTTTATGTGTTACAAAGGACTTGATACATTTACAGTAGTGAATGTCAATATATTTTAGTGCAATGTGTGCTTAATGTGTGTAGTACCATGCCTAAATGTATTGCAGTGCATGTATGTTTTACTGCATTGCAGGATACCCATCATATTGTTTCCACAAACAAAAATTTGGGTTCCCTTGGTCTAAATTTCTGATTCTATAATTTAGCATGGTGTTGCAGTAGTGAGCCTTTTTCCATCAAGCAGGGACAACAGACCTAAGTTTGAAGTATGATGTGAATCCATGGAGTCATCATACAAGCTTTTTTGCTGGGTTTGATTAATGAAGCTTAAAAGGAAGAATAGAAATTAAGCTGAAGTATAAAAACCTACAAAACCATCACTTCAATTTGTAAAATTATTCAAGCCGCTCTTTGATAATTCCCAGGTATTTTTTTGTATTTACCCCCACTCCAGATTATTTCCACTGGCAGACTGACATGTGTAATGGAGTTTCCTTCTTTGTTAGTGAAGGCTTTGGTCAGCTCTTTCTGTGCTTTGTGCATTACAGTCACCGGGCAGAGCTGCTGAGTCTGATTTCTGGCCATATTTTGACTCTCATGTTAGTGTTGGGGAATCTCAGTGCAGGGCTTTCAAATTTCCAGTAAGAGGGTCACCAGAAAGCTGTTATTTTCCAAACCAGTTCTGGTATCACAGCCCAAGCAGTCTTCTGGTTTTCGTCAGCACATCACTTTGAAGTTTAGTAAGCCTGTGCAGGTATCTGGGTTGATGATCTAGTGTTGAGCACTGCATCAGAAACTCCACCTGTTTGCCCCTGTTGATGGCATTATTTGCAAAAGCGGTTGCTGTGGATTATTTTTTTTTCCCCAGATCACTCTCTCATTCCCCAGATTGTTCTATATCCAGCTCAGAAGGACATATTTATAAGACTTGTTCTGACTCACTGAGTCAAACAGTATTACACAACTATTTTTCTGTCAGCCATGGGATAATACTGCCAAAAACCTCTCTGTATCTTTTCCTATGCGTTTGCTGGTTTTGATTGATATTCTACTAATCAGAAAGGTGGGAAGTATTGAATGGGTATCAAAACACAACCCCTGCTGCTGCGGAGGGTTACTCAACGAACACTCTATAATGTAGATGCTCGGTAATCAACTCAGGGCATTGCAACAGTTTGAGTTGTTTTTGTTAATAGAGATGAAATTATGGGTGTAACTAGCTGGCAGTCTTCAAACAGACTTTTGCAAGCTGTTTACTCAGCTGTCCCAGGGCAACAACTGCATACGTGAAGTGAATTCTTCCAATATCTCTGCTGTGGTATATTTAATTTACCCCATTTTGCCACAGTGTGAGAGAAACAAATTTTGAAGAAGGTAGGATTAATGTCAGATCCTACACTGCAGATAAGTTGTGACATTAGCTGTGTAGCTTGACATCATGGGTGAAGATTTTGTTACTTCAAAGTATAGTCTTATTTATTTTCCAGTAATTTAAACTTCCAGAATCAAAAGGAGGAAAAAACAAGAAAAAAAATCACAGTATGTCTATTATATGGTCAAAGGTGAGATTAATTTTTAAAACAACATGACTAATAATATTCTCTAGAAGCAGCTTCTGTGATTTGTCTAAACTAGTAAGTGCCGAGTTTAAGGGGATGTAATTTGCTCCACCCAAGCATGTACCAGTTTATGAAACAGTTTTAAAAAAACATTATTATTCCTTTTGTGGGCAAATCTTGTCAGACATATGTTGCTCTTGATAACCTTATTTCTCACTCAAAATTATAGTGATTTTAAGGTCAAAAAGACACATTTGTCTGTGTCTTGATGATCTTCAGTCAGAAGATAATGGAAAAAATATCCTCTTGGAAGTATGGACTTGGAAGACTATTGAAGTGATACTGGACTCTCATTAAAAAAAAAAAAGTGCTTAACAAGTGAGTGAGGTTGTCTCTCAATCTTGCTAAAATATTACAGAATGCTACTGTAGTGGGAAAAATATGTAAATAAAGTTCACAGGAAAAAATTAGGGAAAATTTTAAACAACTTGCAGGCAGTTTTAGTTGACACTGAATCCTGTGACATTTTCCTCTCCACCTCAAACATAATGTGAAATAAAATAGTAATGTAGTTCTTCAAGCAACTGCAACAGAAAAGAGCTTGAGATGGGAAATAATATTATGGTCTGATTCAGAGCTGTGCAAGGCAAAACTTGCTGCAATACCTAAACAAAGGGTGAGCATGAAGCCCTGCTTGCTGTCCTGTGAAGCTCTTCACTAACATTGTGTATGGGACTTGATGGATGTTGTGGTCTGAGACATTTCTGGGGCAGGAAGGGAGGAGAAGAGAAGGGAGAAGATGAGGTGGTTATACAGAGTGAGACAAATCGATTACTCCTATCAGCTGCACAGAAAATTAACTACTTTACAATTCACTGATGTACATAGTAGGTCATATTCCTCATCTCCAGAATAAAAAGGTGTAGCACTGCCGCAGAGACTAGCTTACTGCCTTTGGCTTGTGATCAAGTTCATATGAGCATGTGAAGCTGTTTTTTGCATTTTTAAAAAAATATTTCAGAGAAGTTTCGGTGGGCTGCTTTCAACGTTGTTTTTTAAAAGTTGGTAATGTCTAGACTGACTTCTTACATTGCAAAACACACTGAGTGTCCCTCTTGCTGCAAAACGTTCCTTGTGATTCATAGGTCCTGGACACCCGCTTTAAGAACTGGAGCACTCAAGCTATAGATTTTCACTGTCATAAAGGTGATAAAATGTATTAACCTAAACGGAAAATGTCTCTGGCTGGCTTCTGAGAACAAAAACACAACCAAATGCAGTGCTAACTGGCAGTGCTGGCATAGACTCGGGTGGATGGGGCCAGATTCTCAGCTGACACGTATCAGTATAACTCCCCTGCAGCCGCCGGGCCAGCTACCATCCAGCCAGGATGGGAGGGCAGGGGAGGAGAGCTGCCCGCCTGCCTGCCCGCCTGCCTGCCTGCTGCACTTCATCTGCCAGCACTGGCTCTAGAAACAAAAAAAGCAATTAAGTGGCAAAAGATACAGGCTTCTCGCTTAGCTTTACTTTGTGAACAATTTATGAACTGCTGTTTGACCACTGAACCGTTGTTTGTAAACCCGGCAGAGATGAGAGACAAAAAAAAATGAGAAGGGGGGGGGAAATTAAATAGCCAACCACTCAAATTCAGAATTACTATCCTGCCAGGAGATGACAAGAGTTGCTTCAGACTTTCTCTTTGAAGGTGACTAGCTTGCTGTACTGGCTAGTGAAGAAGTGAATTTATGAGCTGCTGAGAGAGCAGGGGTACCTCATTTAGAAGAGGCAAGCTGGCAATCAGAGGGAAAAGTTGAGAGAGAGATATCTTTTCTGTCCCAGAAAAAAAGAAGCTCCTTATCAAGTCCATCTTTGTCAGAGCTTTGGGGAAGCACAGCTGCTGATCTAAGAAGGAAGGGATAACAGAGAAATTATTTCTTGAATTATAGAGCAAAGTACATTACTACATACACCTCCGTAGCGCTATCTACATCCCTATGTACATGATCTACTTGTCTGAGTAATTTGTTATGGCGCATTATGTGAGAAGTATTCATTCACTGATTTGTTAGATGAGTTGTATCATTAGATTTTTGTGTGCATTACATTAACTGCCCAAAGCAACCACATAGTTAAAGCTAAAATATATATCTAATTTCTCTATTGTCTGTTCATAGATAAGCAGAGTTATTGTCCCTAATAAGACGCAAGAAGGTAGACCCTTATTGCATCCTGGGGACTCACAATACTGTTGGCAGGAAAGAGGTAAAGTGAGTGGGACTGTTCCCGGTTTGTAAGCAAATGAGTTCTTGGACTGTGTTTCTGGCTCTGCCACTAAGGGTTTCTATGATACTTGGGCAATCTCAGAGTTTAAGTTCACTGATCTGTAAACTGCATCTCCCACCACGTTTAGTGACATTGGGTTCATCTTTAAAGCGGCGTGAGGTGCAGCAGCACAGACTCAGGTAAAGAGGCTGGGCAACTTCCACAGTTGGATCCAATGTTTACAAAATGCTTTGGGGTTCCTGGAAAACGTGAAGCCTTGTTGTTTGCTCACAGCAGATTGTGTCACAAATTCCCAGGCCAGTTGCCCCATAGACCTGAATTAACCAACCAAGCACTTGGAATATAAAATATTTTAAGTAGCGAGAAATGTGCCTGCTATTGGGGAAAGCTGATAAACCTTCCAGCAGAGCCAGGCTCTGCAACTGCTGGCAGGTTCCCTTCTGCCTGCCCCTGTCTGAAGGTTAGCACCACCACCTTCCTCACCTAAGTTAAGTCTTTGCTAGATGGCTCTTTTTCTTTGGTGCCTGCCTGATGTTTGAGTGAGCAATATGATTATACATGAGTTTGGAAACCCAGGCTGCTGCTGTACTAAATAAAATCAACACAGGCCCAGAATTATATAGGACAGCTTTGCATTTAATAGTTTAATTTCACATTATGCTGACACACATACCAGATTATCTGTAACATGACAGTAAATGCTTGTTTCTTTTATTTTTCTGCTGTTAGCAATGCAATACCTGTAAACTTACAGTTTCTTCTTCGGGATGTTTGCTTATATTTATGATGGCAAGAAGTAAAACATATTGGAACAGTCATGGTTATAATATTTATAGATTCTGAGTGAATATTAAATTAGAAGCAAAGGAGAAGCAAAATTACATTTGTTTTGCAACACTGTACTGTTAAGGCCAGAACCATTCCTGCCAATGCATCTGCAAATGTTTTAGCTTGTAGCTGAGAATCAGAGCAGCATTTCTAAACATGGGTGGATGGTATAGCACAGCCCAAGTGTCACCCATTGAATGAAGAACACCACAGAGAATCTGGCTAGAGTAATTAATGAATCCATTTGGAAAAGTCAGTGCCCTTCAATTAGCCTGAATGTAGTGAAGCAGATGGGATCCCATCCTCCAGGGAGAAAATTGAGAAAGATCCTAAAGAAATACTGCATTGGACTGATTTATCTGGGTAATTATAAGCCTCATTTGCACAAAACTCTTCAATATGGCTGTAGTGAGAAAATTAAGAATTTATAAAATGTTGATATGTGGCCTAAACTATTGGTGGTAGTGGAATCATGTGTCAAGCAGAATCTTGCTTCAGAATAATAAACTAATCATCAGCCAGGAGAGGCTGAAAGGCAAACTTGGCCGTGGAGCTGGGGGCAGGGGGGGATGCATTTCTAAGCCTTTTGTTAAAGGCTCCTGTAAGCTCAATTGCAGTGGAAATGTTCACTGCCATCCTAATTTTATATGGTGTCCTGCCTTGAAACATCCTCCAAGATTTCAGAAAGTGAAAGAATGCTTCTAAAAAAAAAATCAAAGAAAAAAAAAGAAAATAAAACAAAATGCTAATTTTATTTAAGCATCCTGTGGTGGAGGAACAAAATGAGAAGAGTGATGATGAGAGCATTTGAGAGCATCATAGCCTTATCCCAAGAAGAACCCTCTGTCCTTGTTAGCAGTTTCATTTTTAAGTCAAAGCATTGCAGGACTTATGTGCATGAATGGGAAGCTGCAGAGTGTCTTTTAAGGGCTAAACCAGAAGCCACTACATCTATATTGTGACTGTGTTTATGTGTGATAGAAAGCTGGACTCTACAGAAGCAGCAAAAGAAAAATAAACACTGTTTATGAGAGCCTTGACATTGCGTAGAAATTATGGTCTGCAGTTTTGAGAGCTGAGGGGGTTTTTTGGCTATAGGGAAATTGCTCTCCGTCATCATGGATTTTTCACATACTTTGTGTGGTTAGAAACACCTTGACTTAAATAACTCAAAGCAGCATTTTTCACAATGTTTTCTAAATTTGGAGCTTCGTCAGAAGTCTTGGACTTTTTAATGAATGCGAAAGAAACCTGCTAGTCCTAGATAGGCAGCCCCATAGAGCAAAGAAGTGGACTGTGGCTGGAGCAGGGCCGACTGAAGAGTCAGAGGAAATTTGTGAAAATACCTGGCACTGGCCGAAAACAAAGCAGCATTAACCCTGCCTGCAGCTAGAGAGCAGGGAGGCCTTGCTGTAGCCTCACTGCTATTCCAGCCCTCCAAAATGCTTTCCTACTTCAGAACACTTCTGTGCCATTCCCAAACCAGTCTTTTTTTTGCCCGTCTTTTCTTCCTCCCTCACAAATGTCCACTTTCAAAGATGGCAAATGTTGGCGGGTACCTGGGCAGCACTCTCTTTGCCCTCTCCTACTCCTCCCAGCAGCCCGGTGCTGTATTGCTGTGTTCGTTTGAACACTATCCCTTTTGAAGTCAAAATTCAAACTGTATTCATCTGTTTTAATCCATTAAAACATCAGTTCTAGGAAGAACATCAGACATAACAAATACTTCTAGGGCATTGAACTGGTAGCAGCAAAGCCATTCAGATCCATTTGTAAGCCTGCCTTGCGCATTCATTGATGTGCATCATATATGCTGTTAAAGTTTGTATTTTATTTATTTTCTTTTCTTACCTCGGGAGGCCTGAGATAATGAGGTGATGAGTGCACTGGCCAGAGCAGCTGGGGTGGGATGTTCCCCCTCCTGGTCATCCTCTCAGCCCGACAGCAGGCACTCTGAGACTGGCACAGTTTGGCCTGTGACTGCATCTTCTTGCCCTCCACTGATAAATAAGAAGTCTAATTTAATTAATAAACAGATAGCTGTTTTCCCTGCCAGCTGGAGCATGATCAAAATACGTGATAAATTATCTGTCAATGCTTTAACTGCAGGGAAAAAATGAAAAAATTAGCTGCCTCAACCTTTCCTCACCAACTCGTCTCCCTGCTTTCCCCTTCCCTAGTCCACCCAAGCCCCCGCTTGGTTTGTCTCCACCCTCCTCGCCCCTTGTCTTTTCTCCTTTGGCAGATCTCCAAAGAAAAGTAGCCGTGAGAGAGTAACTCATTTGGCCAGGCGGCTAATGGGTTATTAAGGCTGTAGGCGGTGGCGGGTTGCTGACATTCCCTGGAAAAGAGGGACGGAGGCTGCAGGAGCATGGGGCACATTTGGGACGAGACTGCCTGTGCCTCAGCTGCCAGCACACAGCGGTCTCTTAATTGCCCTTAATTTATGAACTTTGGTGCAACCAAAGAGGAGGAGACAAGCCATCAGGAAGCCTGACACTGACTTGCTGGCATGCCAGCTGAAAGGGGGAACTTCATCATAACCCTTAGTCCTGTATGCCACAGGGGTGGGTAATGCATGAGGCTTTTATTTTCAGAAGAGAGGAAAACAATGGGACAGAAGGACTCGGTAATTTCCATAATACAGTCAACATGTTCCTGCCATCACCTCCAAAAGTCCTGTTCCCTTTTGGAAATAACACATATCTATGTAGAGTCCTTCAACAGCCCTAAGTAACAGGAGATGAGATAGATTTTGCTGCTTCACACTCAAGGTAGGAGGCAAATAGCTGAAGTTTCTAGTGCATTACCCTAATTTGCAAAATATTTATGGGCCTGTGTGTCTTTGGCTGGCCTGGTTTCCCTCACCACATCTTGTCTATAAGTTTCCCAGTGAGCATGCTGGAAAAGCTTCACAGTTTTCCTTTTATTTCTAAAGCAGCAAGAAATGGGAGGTTCTGTGGAGTTGCTGAGGAGACGGAGATGGGAATGAGATCACAGCATTATGATCTTGTGCAAAACATGACATTTTTTTTCTAGTGCATATGTCAAATGAATCAGACAATGGTGGTGTCAGGAAGATGGATAATGCTGTCGGCAAGGCTGGGAGAGGAGACAGGAAGATGTGTTAAGCACCAAAACAAGACAGTATTTATGCCTTTCTCTCACTGAATAGAAGTACATAAGAAATATTGAAAAAAGAAGGTACGGCAATAGCAGGAGCAGCGGGATCCCTGACGTGCTTTCTGGAAGACTTGTCCATGCTGTGAAGGATGGTGAGCACAGACAGATAACCACTGTACAGGAATTGCCTGTTCCTGTGATCCTGGCAGTGGCTTCTGGTAGGTGGGAAGGTGTCTGGGTCTCGCATCGCCCTGTCCCCGTGGGGTATGCTCACCCGACACACGAACCATTCTGCCTCCCGCAGTGTGCAGCATCCTCAGGGACCCTCTACCTCCCTGTCCCCAGGCAGGGCTCCTCTGCCAGGAATTTCCCTTTAAGTGTTTTTTTCTGCCCTCTTTCCCTTGGGCAGAAGGGACTGGGAAGAGTCCACAATCAAGCAAGGCAGGATACTCTGTACCTGTCACTCAGTGCTGGAAAGGAAATCCTGCTCATGTGACAGCCGCTGCAACTGTGGGTCTAGCCAGGTCCCTGACCTGTGCAACTTTGTTCTGTATCCTGTGGTACGTGCTGTAGGAAAGCCAAATTCAGGTGTCCAGAAACGGGAGGATGAGTCAATGGCTTACCAAGCAGACAGCATCCTTCCCTTCCCTGGGGAAGGCTGTTTTTTTGGTTTGCTCTGACACTTTGCTCTGAAAAAGCAGTATTGCCAAAGAGTAAGCATACCACGTGCAAGAGAGCGAGCAGCTGATAAACTGCATTTTAGTAAGTCTTCCTTTGTCAGCTGAACCATGGGAAGTGTGTGGGGATGCATTCCTACCCCTTTCAAACACAAAGTAAAGCCTATTAGGGTAAATCACTAATGCCAGTAAAAAATAGCTGGGAGTTTGATTCTTTTACTCTC
The DNA here is from genome assembly GCA_013400615.1 of Syrrhaptes paradoxus. Taxonomy (NCBI): domain Eukaryota; kingdom Metazoa; phylum Chordata; class Aves; order Pterocliformes; family Pteroclidae; genus Syrrhaptes; species Syrrhaptes paradoxus. The sequence continues at coordinate 166,816 of VZTO01007774.1, forward strand.
TTGTTTCACACTGTAGCTATCCTAAAATATATTAAAAACCTTTGTGGCACTGATAGAGTAGCTAGCTGGTATCTGGTCAGGGGTTGAGATGTTGCTGTTCCTGGATCCTCAAGTGGCTTTGAAATTCAATGTGTCTCACCCAAGAAACTGCATTTAAAAGCAGCTGATACACGCGGGGTGGTGAAAAACGAGGCAGCAAATTGAGCTGTGTACAAAGGGAGAGGATGGTGTTGCAGGTGAAGAACAAAGGGGGCACAGTGGAGGGCACCAGCCTGAGGGATGAACTCAGGGGGGAAAATATGGGGAAAGGTTGGAGGGCATAAGAGACCTTGTATGAGTGTAAAAGGACAATACATATCAACACTAATATGTTGAATGATGAATTTTCATATATGCATGCAAATAACTCTCAGCATAGATTATTTTATAACAGGGAAAACTGACACTAAGTGAGCCTGTTCACATTTTTTTTTGGTTTGTATCAATGTACTACATGCCAAATATGAGTGCATGTATTTAAAAAGTCAGTAATGAGTAGGTTTTCATAGGCAGATAATTGAAAGTTGTCTGATGAATTAAAATGTTATTTTAATTTTTTGGGGGTCAAATGCTGGAATTCAGCTTTAAAAAAAATGTGAAATAACCCATTTATATGTCCCTGTACTGTACTTTAAATTCTAGCCATTTCTTCAGGAAAAAAAAAAATCCATGAATGCTTTAAAAATGTTTCAGGAATCACTTAACTTTAGAAACAAAGAAGAAAAATAATTTCACCTGAAACTACGTGGTAATGAGACATCGTCTAATTATCTGCATTGAATTCTCCAGTGAGGCCAATAGGCTAATGAACATCAATACTCTTTCACAAAGAGCCCTGGGATCCCTAGTGACTGTAAGTGGTCAGGGCTTTGGTTTTACATTTCAGAGTCTGGTTGGTATAATCTTGAAACAAAATGTACAGATCAGACCATATCCTCTGCGCAGTCCGCAGCTCTGTGTGTGTGTGTGTGTGTACGCCCTTGAGCACTGCACATCTGGGATGAAATCAAAGCACTTTTAAGTGCACATGTATCCCATTTCTGGCTTGCTAGTAGCCCTTTAAATGTGCTGGGTTTAATCCAGGAAAAACAAGTATTCAGAAATCACACCAGTGAAGGAAAAAAAAACCCACCTAAGTTTTACATACTTGGATGACATTTTTCTTTGAATATGAATGACTTAATCATAATCAGCCTTAGTGAGAGGTGGGTGATGAAAGTTCAGAAATCTTCTGACTGAGAAGGACTTTGAACCTGCCTTTCTTATGTCCTTGCTGTGCGTATTATGCTCGTGAGAAGGAAAAGGAAAGCAAGCAGCTTGCATCCTCCGCAAGAAACTGAAGTCACTCCAAAGGGCTCTCAAGGCTTCAGAGCAGTATTCTGCTGAGAGAAATTTTTGCAGTGCTAATCCTGTCTGATCTTTGAGTACAGATTAAAATACCCAAACCCACAGTGTTCCTTCCAGCGTTAGAGAGTGCTCTGACTTGAGGATTTGCTCTGTATCTGGCTCGTATAAGAAATTCCCCAAACTTTCTCTGAAATAAATTCCCACTTTTCTCATTTAATACATTAATAAATGTTCATCAGGCAAGATGTATATTATATCAATGCCAGCACTGCACAACCACTTCCCACTTGCATTATACTAGAAGACAGGAATATGGTTTTAGAAACCTAGTTACAGCGTTTGCTTGTACAAGTGAGGAAGACCTGAGCTCCAGCCCCTTTGCCAGAGACTTTGCAAAAGTGTTTTATGTCCAATGTGAAGAAAGAGCCTGTGGTCTCTTGGCTTGGCAATAAGCTGTAATGCAGGCATTAGAGAACAGATCTGGAAGATGGGCAGGACAGACTCAGGTCCCCTTGAGCTCAAGTTTTCCTGTGTCCTTGCACAGTGCTATTAACACTGAGCAATTTTATTGCCACCTCCTTTTTCTGTGTTTTCCACAGGTGACTACCTAGCATGCATGAGAATGTCCCATAGGTGAATCTGGCAGAGTAACTAAGCAAAAACTGTCTATTTGAAGAATTAGGATGGCGATTAGGTATGTGCCTGCCTACTGATAGCAGGCATAGGCAATTAATCCCCCAAGTGTCAAGCATTTTGCTGTCAGAAACCTGCCTCTCCAGGGGCAGGTAGCAGCTAAGTAGCAGCTCTGCATTTGGACTCTGGCACACAGAGGGGAAATTAGACAGAAGTTGGTTGTATTTTTTGGATCCTTCCATTGGTATTGTATGTTGAAATTGTACGACACCATTTGCCAGTAATAAATCACTTTGCTGTCTGTTGTGTGATTACATAATTAAATATCCCTTGTCATAGATACACTTGCACGGATTGACTTAGACTTGGTGGGAATTAGGGGTTTGATTTTTTGAACTTTACATTTCCTGACTCCTGTGCAAATCAAATCCAGTTGTTTAACGCTGTATTGAGAAATGATTCATGCAAAAATAGTATCTAGTGAGAAGGATAAACCATATTTCAGTGTATTTTCTGTCTTGATTATAATTTACTTGTTCATTAAAAATGTGTGTAGAACAGGATTGGAGAATTTAGTATTTTTCTGTTTCCAATCCTTAGAAAAGTTCTGCATTGCACAAGGATAATGATGCTTTTCTCCTCTGCAAGGCGCTTTAAGATGAACACAAGAAAGATGCTGGGTGGGGATGGGATGTAAATGCACTCATGTTTTCTACTGTCCCTAGAGCTGTGGCCATTCTCAATGAAATGCCATCAGCAGAGAATGGCAGTTCTGGCAGAGAAGCCTTGGACCACCCTGGCTGTAACCTACATTGTATTACTTAAAACTGGCAACCATGCAGAGAGGTGTCACTTGGACTGATGTCACCAAGCGTGGCTGCTCTGAGCTCCTCCGTGCCCTGAGTTCAGGGACGCTAAAGTAGCTCTTGTAGCTGACCCGTCCTTGAGCAGCATGGTGTCTATTAGTTTTATTGCTGCTTTGATTGTTTGCAGTTGATTCTCACTGCTTTCTGCTGAAGTTTAATTCAGTTTGTGTTTGGAAGGACAAGGGAGCAAATTTGTTGTTTTTATTAGAGGCTAAGCTGAACTGAAGGCTGGATGACGATCCATTGTTTGTGCTGTTGCAAAATCCGACTAAGTAGGGAAGAAAGCGCAAAGGAAGGGAAAAGTATAATTCAGATTTGTCAAACAGCCTGAGAATAATTAGAAGATTAGCAGTTTGGCACTGTTTACTGGTGAGTTGTGAATTAAATGCATCCTTCTGTTCTCTTTACATTAGTGTAATGTGTCAGTTCGGTTCTGCATTTCATGTCCTTCACATACCTCTCACTCCTTTTTCAGTCAATACGCAGGACTGTATTTTACGGCACAAGAAACATAGGAGTAAGCCTTCAATGTGGCATCAGAGACTTTCTAATTGCCTTTAGAAAATTCGCCAGTCCGAAATGCGCTCATAAGTATCTGCAGTTCACTTACTGGGTGGAGATGAATCGCCTCCAGTTTGCTTTTATGAATGTGAGTGGAACACTTGCAAAGAGCGGTTTCTGTTATTTACACTGTGAAATGCTTGTTAAGAGCCAACGATAAAAGACCCGAGTGACACTTATGCTTAAGTTCTCTCATCGCAGTCATAGTTTGAGGAAAAGATAAAATTCAGTGTGATGCTGTGAAATACACTGGGTGAAGTTCTGTTCTCAGCTTTAGCTGCCACTGTCTTAACTCCGTGTATTCATCTTGGGTATGCCGTTTAGAGGAGCATTAGTATAAAAAGAAAACTTGACTATCATGGATGAGAAAACAATATGAGTGCCACTGAAGTCAATGGTATGCTTCCCATGAAGTTTGGCTAGTCAAGATTTTTACCCTGAGTTTGCTACCTAGTTGCAGATGTGTGGGGATGCTTGATGTCTGTATTTTCTACTGATTTCCCACCCTCTCTAGTCTATTCGATCCCCTGCGGGGAGCTTATTACACCTCTGTATAATAGCAACTAGAATCACAGTCACTAGTGCAAGAAAATATCTTTCAGATCATATTCCATCTGCCTGCAGGGGCCTGATATAATCTCCTGATAAGAATATACCAGACATTAAGCTGGTACTACAGCTGGCCTTGTCTTGTCTTTAATTTAGTGGGATTTGGACATGCAGACCAGAAGGGGAAGAGAGTTTTTTCCTGAGTGCAGCAGCGCATACTTATTCAGAACAATCCTATTCAAAACCAGGACTCTATGTCTGTCCCAACCTAAAATTCAGTTGGATGATGTAATAGGTTATTGTTTGATGCAAGCATAAACCTCAGGTAATAACATCTGTAAAACTGGAGGAGATTTTTGTCATTTCTCCACTGAGGAATAAATGGAAGAAAGTTGTAGTTTATTGTCATATGCAGATTGTAGCATATAATATAACATTCACAGCCTGGTGTACTATAAATATAACATGCTATAAATATTATAAATATTTATACACATATGAAAACCCCCAAATTATTTGAGTTTTTAGTTGTGGGAAAAGCAACCTCCAAATTTACAGTTTGTTTTTTGGTTTTTTGGGGTTTTTTTCTGCTAACAAACTGAAAAAAATGCAGTCTTTTTCACGAGCAATTTTGGACAAAGAAAGGTGGGGCAAAACCCAAGGCAACCTTGAAATACGTGTCATGACAGAGAAAAATTAGAAAGCACCAGAATTTGAAATGCAGAACCATGAGGGAAGCTGATATTATTTTTCATTTATGATCTCAAATGCTTGTAGGCCATTTTTGGCAGACTTAGGATTTGCCCAGAGATATTCAGTGAATAAATTATGGTCTATGCTGATATAAAGAAACATGAAGCAATTCACTGCACCACGATGTCAGGCTTTAGATGAAGAAAAACTGTGAAACTGTTTCAAAAAACCACAATATTCCAGGTAAAATGACAACTTCTTTGAGGTGTTAATTTCATTTGACATTCAGTGGGGTGGCTTCAGAGTAAATGTGTCAGCTAGGGGCATTACCATGAGCAATAGTAAAGGGAATACAACACTCATACCTGTGGAGCACAAATATCCGCTGTTTCTGTTTCCTCCTAAGTATCAAAGATGAGAGTTTATGTGCTTCTGGTTTCCCATAGGATCAAAAGGGAGTTTTCTTGATTCACTCAATCAGTGGCAAAGCAGGATCTTCTCTGTGAAATTATTTCTCATGTCTGTGTCAGTAACAGCCATTAACGGCAATGACATGATGAGTGGAAATCAGCTGTAACTGATGTTGGTCACAGTATTACTACAATGAAATAATAAAAATAATCAGTAAAGTCCAAAAGCCGGGTAAGATGAGCACCTGCATTTCTTCTTGGCTTGAGGATGGTGGGAATTTTTTTTTTAAATTGGACTATAAAAGGAAGAGAAGAGGGATTGTACCCTAAAACCCATTGCTGCTGAGGTTAGCAGAAATTTCAGGTTTTGGTGAGAGCAGGTCTGAGCAGTGACTCCTCTGTTTCTGCCCCATTTTGCAAACTGCCAGGTACCCGCAGGCTCTGGTGAAGTCAGTCACTCAGTTCCTGAAAACCTGAATGGCCGCAGGATCGGGTCCTGAGTTATCATTTCATTCTAGGTGGGATTTGCTAATGTAGTCAGTCCAGTAAGCTCAATTTTGATGCCATCACATTTTATTTGACACTAAACTAAAACAGCTGTTTGCAATTAGCACACATAAAAAGAACAATAATAAAAATGCAGCCTGCCCTTCCAGCTCTACACATACTCAATGCAAAGAGTTCACCAAGTTCAGCTGATTTCCCTCCCTGTGCTCTAACAAAAACATCTAAAGCAATTCATCTTGCTGAAGACCAAATGAAAAAAAATCTTTTTATCGTTCCCCAAATGTTTCTGATGGGCAGCAGCGACTGGTTAATTAAAGATAAATGTTGCTGCGGGTGCGTGTGCAGGCAGGGCTCTCGCTGCTGCGGAGCTGATCCAAGCATGAAGTTAAAGGGAGGCGAGGGCCGGGCGATGGTTGTTGCTGCACTGGGACAGGGTGAGGTAGAGAGCTGGTTTCTTACCAGGACTGGGATCCAGGGCAGCTGGCCCACCCGCCCGTTGGGAACAGTGAAGAAGGAACTTGTAAAATACACAGACCAAATGAAAATGACCCCTATTGACTGAAACCAGCTGCATGTCAGACCTCTCACTGTCTCTCTTGATTTGCTATCTCAAATAAATGGATGTGGTAGAAGGGGCTACGGAAAGAAAACAAAATAATTTATTCTCCTTGAAGTCGCGCCATGCTAATAAGCCACAGTTTTTACAGCTGAAAAAAAAAAAGGTTTATTCACAGATTAAGTTTTTCCCTCTCTTTTTTTTTTCCCCGCTTTGAAAGTCTGCAGTTTAGAATAAGACATGCTGTAGTTCAGTTTCAGAGCTCTTTGACAAATATAGCATTGGTAGGTTTTGTTAGGTATTCATCACTTGTAAAACTGCTGGCTATTGAGAGCTTGTTTTTTTTGCATTTTGATTCGGACAAAGTTGTTGGTGCTTTGACTTAAATCTGTGTGGTGGCTCAGCCCCATGAAAAAGGTCATAGCGAGTTTTGAAGAAGAATGATGTGCAGAATGATTTGACTTATTCATGTGTTGTTTTCCATATTTTTCCTAATACACTCCTGGTTAACACCGGTTATTGTGAGCATTGTGAAGAGCTGCTTGTAGTAACCAGGGTAGCACTTAATTTGGAAATGTTAAGGATAACAGCTGCTCAAATCCTCCATATTATTCACAGGATGGGTTACTGCTATTGGTGTTAGATTGAGCTCCCTTCTGACTTTAGAGGTAGGGAAGGAGGTATTTAACCTTGCTGCCATATTTGCCTTAATCTCTTTTTGAGAAGATAATCAGGTTTTGACACATGCTGTAGCGCAGTCATGGTTTGACAGGCTTTCTTAAGGAAATTTCTTAAAAGTCACCAGTATGGTTTTCCTTCGTGCAGACTGATGTGTTTTGCAAATGTATCTTTTCTTTTTTTTTTTAATAAAGTCTTGTTCAGACAATTGATCATTAGTGAAATAAGCCACCAAATTTGGATCAATGGATCTATTAATGTGTCTCGGTGGAATGACCTTCATGAAGTCTGCAAAAACATGGTATACAAAAATTTGAGGATGATCCTTTGAATCGTCCCTGTTACTTCTTTTTGCCTTCCACAACCCTCTTTCTTTTTTCTTTAATATTTTATTTTTTTTCCTCCTTAAGAATTTGTTTGTTCTTCACTCCAGATGCACACACAATAGAGTAGCAGCTTTGAAAACAGGAACCTTTACCTGTGCTCTTGCAGTGGAGTTGCACAGACAGATGTTACTTCAATATAAAGTAGACTGAAATTCCCATCTATAGGCTCTGAGTGTCCTGGCAGTCACTCTCTTTGCTTTAAAGACAAAACCAAAATGCAGGTCAGTCTGGTCAGTGCTCCTCCACTGGCAGATTTTATCCATGTTGGCTTGTAGGATCTTCTGACCATCATCTGTGACCCACAGATATTGCTATGGGAAAAGGCACACTTCTGTTCCTCGTACCACTGCTGTTTCTTGCTGGCTGTCCTATAGGCAGCATCCCTTCCTGAAGAGCTGTCATCTTCTGTTCCTTATATCTGGCTGGACAATGAATTATAAGCTAGTTGATGGGTTATTCAGATCATCCTAGTCTGGCATCAAGTGATACCGTGGACCTCCTTCCTTCCATTTTTATCTTACCATTTTCTGCTAATTACTTGCATTAGTGAGAGTAAACCAAGTTTACACTTCTTCATAAATATAAAGAGGTAAAGAGGTCTCAGGTGTCTGCCTGTAAGAATGTTGTATGTTGAGCAAGACGCAGAACCATGGTTGCAAAGGAGGTTTCTGTGGGTTTGGAAGGAGCCCTTCTCCTAGCTGACATCTGTCAGGCTCTACCTTGGGCACAGGACACTGGTGATTGATTTTAGTAGTCCAAGGTAGGATGACACCAGCAAGATGTCTGTATGCCAGTACAGCTCATGGCTTTGGGGTGACCCTGTAATTGCACTGAAAAGGAACCTTTTTTCTCTGTATTTCAGCTATAGCTTTAGTATACAAGGGCCCTATTCTCCAGACCAAAATGTAGCAGCCCTTCCCATTGCCCTTTGGTGGTGTTCAGGTAAAAGTGAACAGATCCCATTGATATTAAGGAGAGTTTTGCCACAGACAGGACACCAGGGCCCAATCCAGTGACAGTACAAAACATGAAGAATACAAAACAGAGGGACAGATTAGCCTGTGAGAACAACACAGCAGACATTTGAAGTTTCCGGCAAAGAAAGAGGATCACTTTGAGATCACTCTCATCATTTTCCCATCTTTCTGATGAACGAACAGGTTGTGTGCTAGTACAACTGTAGAGTATTTTTGAGCCTGAATTTGAAAAACACGTAAATGTAATTTATTTATCAATGAATCTTTTAAATAATATCTGTAGTGAAAACAAGAGGAAAACTTTGTTTCATCTTTATTTTAGTCAGACCTTCCTTTTTAAAAGTTGCAAGAACACAAGCTTGATGAAGCTAATGCTACTGAGCTGGCCAAACAGAAAAGGATGAGAGCTGGTTATTTTTCCTCAGCAGCACAGCACGAAATGTGTAACTGTTACATTTCAGTTCAGCTGTTTATATCTTTACATATTTACAGTAGAAAACTAGATTAGAGCCCAAGAATATGTTCTTTCTTAAACTGAAATAAGATGCCTTTTATCAAGGGAACAGCAAGAAAAAAACCTAAACAAATCTCAAAACACAGGACAAGGCATCATTTCTACCACAGCAGAAATCTTGTTCTGATTGCTGAGATCATCATGTATGCATGTTGAATTTTCTGCCTTGTTCTGTTCCAGAGACTGAAGGCAGCACTGACTCATCATCCTGCCGCCATGTCAAACGGGAATATGAACACCATGGGCCACATGATGGAAATGATGAGCTCGCGGCAGGACCAGACGCCACACCATCATATGCACTCACATCCTCATCAGCACCAGACACTGCCACCTCATCACTCATACCCGCATCAGCACCAGCATCCAGCGCACCATCCTCATCCTCAGCCTCATCACCAGCAGAATCATCCCCACCACCACTCCCACTCACACCTTCACGCACACCCGGCACATCACCAGACCTCTCCGCACCCCCCGCTCCACTCAGGCGGACAAGCACAGGTAGACCTTCATGATACATCGCTGAGTTTTGCTGTTATGTGGAGTTAAAGCCTGATCCTGGTTTTGTTTCTTCTTGCACATATCTTGTTAGATACAAGCCCCTTGGGCTACTCATAAATGTCTGCTACCAGTAGTGGAGAAGCACAAATTTTATTCAGAAAAGGGAGTGAAGCAACAACTTGTTTTGTTACTTAATTTGCTAGACATTTGTAATATCTGACTTTATAAGGAGCTCCAAAGTTTCAGTACTCTGAGTTCTGCAAATTGCCACATGTCCTTTTATGGATGAGGGTTATTATGGAGATTAACATATTATATATGTTGCTTAATGTGCTTAATCCAAAACTACTCAGGCCAAGATTTAAAGATCTGTATGCATTCTACCTATAGAAATACATAGCATGATCTGTACTGAAGTAAAGTGGCACTTCATGTGCATTACCAGAGCAAGAAGTATGTGTGTAAATAAATAACCTCACTGAACTTAATGAGCTATTAATTTCCTGTCAAGACTGGAGATAGTAGAGGTAGTTTTAAGGTAAGATACACTCGCTTAGAGCAAAAGGAAAAAAGGATCCAGATGCTGTGAAAGAGATAGCACCCCCCCAGCTGTGGAATATGAGAGAAAGCCAAAATTAACTGAGAGTGCAGGCAAAAGTTGGTGGATGTTGTGTCAGGAGAAAAAGATGGTGAAGCCAGTCCAAGGAAAGAGATTTAAACCAGGAAGGCAATTTTAAATTAGATTCAGGTGATCTGAACTCAGTGAAGGTCTCCGCTGAATGAGATGAAGGTCTCAATTTTTGGACCAGGTGTATTGGCTTCAGCAATCTGGATAATTCAATATCTGGAGGGAATGTTTCTTGAACTCATGAACTAGTGAGCACAGACTATAGCAGAGTCATTTTTAAGATGAATTATATTAATGTCTTAAGATGATAGGCTTCTGCATCAGGATTGCACAGGAAAAATAAAGCTCTGGGGGCAGTGACTGTAACTTGTCAGGTCAGGGGAGCAAATTTAAGGAAGACAAGCAGGCAATACATAGAATAAGGACAAAGATGAGTGTCAGCCATAAGAAGTTCAATCTGTGAAGTACTGCATTGCTTGCAAATACCTTTCAGACAAGCTCTCTGAAAACATTAAAGAAAATGAGAGCTTTTGGCTTACATCCCAGTGTCCCTCAACATTAACTATTTACTAACATCTAGCTTTATTATTGCAGAGGCTGCAAGCACATGGGATTTCCCTAAAGCATTTGCTAATGTAAAATGAATTGTCAGCTTTAGAGAAAGTCTAAATAAGAGAGCAGGAGACTCCCCTGTGAGAAGATGTCCAGAGCTTTCCTAAGTTTAGTTCAGTTTTTATTTTGTGAATTCAATTATTTTCCCATCTGTTAATGAGTTATTTTCCTTGGAGTTGTTTAAAAACTTCAATAAAAAGACATTATTTCATAACAGAGAAAACAAAAGCAACCTGATGGCTGTCTTGGAGATCAATGAGAAAGTAAGGAGGAAGTTGTGCGTAGCAGACTGAGGACTCCATGGATGAGATGGAGGAAGTCACTTAACCTCTCTGAGGCTTTTAAAACAAGGGCAATAGTACTGATGTCTCACCAAGGGGCAGGGAGGATAAACATGTTAATGCAGATGAGGGAGTCAGATGCCGCAATACGGAGCACCGCTGCGAAACACCCACATTACCACTTTTAAGAGGTGAGGAGAAAACAGCTGTAAGAGAAAACAAACCTCCCAGGTGCAAGGATAAGATGTCAGCCAATGAGCCAGTGTGCTACAGCCACCTTTTCCTCTTAACTTACATGCTGCTGACGGCAGCTTTGAGTCATTCCAGTTAGGACAGCCTCAACTCCCTGTGTCTGGCATTCCCTGTTAGCTCGGCACCCTGAAAGACTCACAGGCAGGCAAGAGCAGATATGGGAACCAAGGTAGGTGGGCTGACTGGCAGCCACCAAGCTCTGTCAGATTCACTCCAGTCTCGAGCCGGGCCTGCAGCCAGATGAGCTTTGCCATGTTGCACTGGAGGCAACAGGCCCCATCAGGGATCAATGAGGTTTTCACTTTGTCCATAGGTGTGAGTATCACCAAGCAGATGGGAACAGAGGGTGATGGCTGGTGAGGCTGAGCAGGACTCCTAGGGTCAGTGGCTGCCCCAGGCAGAGGAGCTTTTACTTCTCATCAGCTCCCATGGTGCAGAGGCAATGGTGATTTCTGAACAGATGCATTAGTGGGGAGAAAATAAGGGTTTGCTGAGTAATACCACATGGTTTATTACTTTCTAAGCGCATCCATAGTCCCCATGGTAAGAGCCTCTTTAGGGGTCAGATTGCTCCAGCAGACATTAATTTTATGGTGCATTTTACTAATTATTAACCTCCTTATTCTTCTGAGCTTTTGTTACAAGCCATCTGCCAAATGCCAGCATGGTCCATGCCGCTGTGAGCCATGACAAAACTCTTGTTAGTCTACACCACACCCCTCTGTAGCATCAGAATTAATTTCAGCTACCATTTTGTTACACAGGAGCCCAATGAATTATGCTTTTGTAGCATGGGTATTAGTTTTGTGGTAAGTTGCATTAAGAACAGAGAGAAGTATTGGATCAAGGCTAAAAGCAGAAATCACATTCTGATAGGTATATTTCAGACAAAGAGAGATATTTTATCTAGTTGTAGATGTGTTGCCACAACTACTACAAAAATACTATTATTCTTGTGTTGGTCCCATGAAGGTTTCTTCATATCAAACTTGCCAGAGTGATAGCTTAAGCAGAGTAGGGGTTTGAATGTTGTCTCAGTCTGTTAGCTGTCCTATGTTTGTCTTCATTATGGAGATGTGAATAGCATCCTCTAAAAAAAAAATAACCTCAAGTTTAATATGTGCTAATTTTCTTTGTTAACAGAGCACGTATGTCCTAGGCAGGGCAGCGAAATCCTGCTAGAGAATGATGCTTTGACAGGTACTAAAATATAGCCTAACAGGATTTAGGGTTAAGAGCTGTCTAGTAAGATTCAGTTAATTATCCCACGTGACATTATTAGTGATGTAATGGCAACCTTTATAATTAATATCTGCCATAGATAGAGATGATTTTGTTGTTCTGAAAATGTGCTCTGACTGCCCAAAGGCTGACTGGTATATTCTGAAAACAAAATGACTCACTACTTATTCAGGAGAAAATGACCATATGAGGGTAAAGAGAATAAAAAGGAATCTATAGTTACCTTTTTCTGCCAGTACAGGAGACCCAACTGGGAGAGTTAAGAACCAATAATTTTCCATGCTGGATGAAAAAGGAGAGAAATGGGATAAGGAAAACTTTCGGTGTCCAGAAACATAAATAACAAATCTTTGAAGTCCCGTAAGGGGTTGTATGTGAGAAAATGGAAGGCCTTTGATGAGATGTTGACATTACAAGGGAACTCTGGGGCCTTTGCACTAAGCCGTGTTGCTAAAGAGGCAGCGTGCCTGGCCTCAGTGGATGGGAAGCAGCTGGCATCCCTTGGCAGCGATCTCCCAGCAGCAGCCTGGGGATGCTGGCAGGGATGGGGACAGGGACAGTGGCTGGTGGTCCTGTGTGGCGCTGGCAGCTGCAGCCTCTGCAGCTGCTGTAGCCCTGGAACTCCAACCCCCAGTATGGACAGAGAGTTGGAAATTTCACCAGCGAATAGACGGACTTCATACAAGCTGGTATTTTAAAAATCAGTCAGAATGTGTAGGGTGGCTTATTTATTTTGAGAAGACTATTTTTTTAAAAATATTTTTCTACTCCTGCAAGAAATATTCCCTGACTGTGCAACATAAAGCTGGGAATAAATTTGTCTTTATGCAAAATGTGTTATCAGATGCACAGAATAATTACACATAAAATTGCCACTTTAATTGACACAAGGGGAGGGAGCAAACTCTTTGTAGTTTGTGGGGAGATTCTAGACAGAAAAGTGACCTTGCAAGATGATAGTATCATTTTAATTGAGACAGACAGAGGTGTTAGGCAAACACATGTTAATTGCTGCAATTGAATTTCAGGGCTCAGTCTGACAAAGCGCTGAGTACGTCCACTCCCTGGAGTCAAAAGGAAGCACCTTGGAGGTTTGGGCCTTTGCCAGAACAAGAGGGTTAATTTTGAGTCAACAATTCAGGTTTCCAGACTGTTCCAGACTGTGCCGGAGCACTGGCAGCAATGTGAGCAGCGCTGGCGGCTCCTGCCGGGTGCCAGCAATGGGACCCGTGGGCTGTGGAGCCCCAGCACAATCCAGAGCCCTGTGGCCTGGGCGCCACAGAGAGGCAGGAAACCAGTTCAAAAGCTGGGTATTCCCGGTCAGCTGAACATTTCAGTCTGATGCCCGTTCCCGACAGGGACATGGGCATGTGTTTCATCCACCCAGGAGTCTGAGCACAGACTACATGGGGCTGCCCCTGCCGTATGCTTTTTCTGTAATGGCATGGGCCATTACTCTCAGGAACAGGATCAGTACTCTCCTGCACTTGAAAAAGCATAAATACATATTTTTCCACAGTTTCTTAGCAGTGAGACTAGATGCAGTGTGCCTCTGTTGTCAAAGCCAGGCTGCTGAACAGAGTATGGCATCCACCGGGGGTCAAATGCAATAGCTTGCAAAGGGGAATATCCCTTCTCCACATAGTGCAGTTATATCAAAATGCAAGGTCAAGTTCAGGTACCTAAATCCTTTCTTTGGCCCCCAGCTGAGGTGCACAGGGGTCTGCTGGCCTTGTGTGATCCCAGCCCGTGGTTTTCCAGCCCCACTCAGGTGCACCTCCCTTCTCCAGAGGTGGTAAAGTGTGAAACAGAGATGGAAGAGCCTGTGAAATAGAAATGTCCTAAAATTTTTGAGGCAACTGGAAAAAAACAGAGAAAGAGAGAAATAAGGCCACTGCAGTCCTCTGCTTTGATTAAGAGTTGCTGAGAGAAACTTGACATTTCAGGTTTGAAATAGGTGGTGGCAGAGAAAGTACCTAACCAAATGTTTTTAATAACTAACTGTAAGGGGAAAAATATTTTCCCTACTAATATTCAGAGGGTCGTTTCAAAAAAATCTCCCCTTTGACCATGGTAAGGACTTGCCAGCAGCTAATTTCAGTGGCATCTGGTGCAGCCTTTCACCTTGTGCCTGTTGCACACCTTGCCAGGGAGCAGGATGAGTGTATGAGATTTCCCTTCCCATTTCAGCATCCCCCTCTGTAACTTTCCCCCCTCACCACCCCCTGACAAACCTCTTCTTCCTCGCCAGGTTTCACCGGCGGCGCAGCAGATGCAGCCCACGCAGACGATACAGCCACCGCAGCCGACCGGAGGTCGCCGGAGGAGGGTGGTGGACGAAGACCCAGATGAGAGGAGGCGGAAATTTCTGGAAAGGAACCGAGCTGCCGCCACGCGCTGCAGACAGAAGAGGAAGGTCTGGGTGATGTCACTGGAAAAGAAAGCAGAAGAGCTCACCCAGACAAACATGCAGCTTCAGGTGCGAGCCACTGTCTGCACCCTCGAGGACACAGAGGGGCTCTTTGTGCTCGGAGGGGCTGGTGGTGCTGGCAGGCCCTCACCGCCTTCAGAGTTCTCCCCGCACAGCCAGCTGCTAGCAGCAGCGCAGGCATAATCAAAGTAGATTAATCAAGATTTGTGTGCCTCAATTAAAGAAATAATTGCATTTTAGCGGGATAAGCCAGGAAAAAGCTGTCTTGGGATTTAGAAGCCTTCACTAGGTGGAGTCGTATTTATTTTCATTTCTTGTCACTGCTTTTTGCAGGGATTTTTTTTGGAAGTGCCATTAACTCGGCTGTAAAAGGCTTCTTCAGAGCAGGGCATGTAGCTAAACCCCCATTCAAAGCCAGCGAGATAGGAGCATAAATAAATCAGTCTACCAGTAAGGAAAATTAAATGGATAGATGAAAATACCCTGAATATGGTAATGAAAGCCTTTCTTACAGTACTTCTGCCCCATCCAGAGATGTGCCCATGTGCTGCCAAGAGCAGAAAGACCATTTGTGTAACAGCACTCCCCCAAAACAGAGGTGTGATCAGCACCCGGGCTCTGGCTGTAGCGGAGTTGTAGGTGACAGCAACCCTGCCACTGTGCCCCCAAGTGCAGCAGGCTGCTGTTTGCCCCCACAGGTCTGGGCCCCCTGTCCTGATGCGGAGAGCCAGAGTATTTCCCCAAGTGGATTAACACTGCCCCAAGTATCTCTGGTATCTCTCTAATTTGACAGTTTATGTCACCAAATCTGGAAGCCAAATTGCCTTCAGAAGGAGTTATACAATAATGTTGCAGCAAATGTTTACATAAACCCAGCACACAAGCACCAAGTGCCATTTTTGCTCAGTTCTTCCGAAGTTGTGGAGCCGTTTCTGTGTTTGTGGATTTAAACTTTGCAGAAGAGCCTGGTTTAAGCTTTGTGGCAAACCAAACCCTCTCTTTCTTTTCTAGAACGAGGTTTCCATGCTGAAAAATGAGGTAGCACAGCTGAAACAGTTATTGTTAACACATAAAGACTGTCCGATAACAGCTATGCAGAAAGAATCGCAAGGATATCTAAGTAAGTAGCTGGTATGTTTGCACTGTCTCCACACTCCTCACAGGAAAGCAAAGTTTCCAATTCTTCCCTTCAAAACCCCTTGTTGATCATATTATCACTTCAACCTGTCCTCTCAAACATCATCCAAGCCATCCAATTTCCTGCCCTTATTTATCCAGACCCGCTCAAAACCAAAAAAGCCCTGGTTTACACCCCACACAGCAGAGCTAGCCTTCCCCACCCCTCCCTTCCACAAGGAGGTGCACATGGATGGACGCTCGCTTCCCGGCGGAGGATCCCGCCTGAACTCACAGCTCCAAACCTGCAAGAGTCCTCCGGCACAGCGCTGCCAGAACCTTAAAATAACTCTCAAAAGGAAAGTTAAAAAGGAAAACATTACAGTTGCCTCCAGTGAAAATGGTACTGTGCTCTGACAGTGGTGCAGACCAGGCGTGGCACAGGTTTTCAAGGTTTGTTAACTCTTTTTTAACTTTTATCTTTTTTTTTTTTTTTTTCCCTCCAAAAGTTCTCATCTAATGGAGATGTTGAGTCGATTCTGTCTGGTTGATGCATTTTACAAGTGTGGCAATTCAGGGACAAATTCTTTGCTTGGCTCTAGAACGGCTCAGAAGAGCCTCAGGGTTAATATTTGCTAGATTGCAGCATTCTCTTAAAATAGAGCCCATTTTTGTCTCCTCTGCATCACTATGCATCTGGCTCTTTAACAATACTCAAAGAAAAAAATACATAATTACATTACATGCCTATCAACTGTTGCTTGAATTAGATTTTCTGTGCTGCAGTGCACTCTAATTTTGATTTCTGCCGGAGCGAATAAAGCATTTAAGCATCCCATCTGATTTTATAGATCTTAAGATATCGGACTTTTTATCCCGACATTGGTTTCATAATTGTTAAGATCTTGGACTTTTTTCAAGGTCCCAAATCCCAAAGTCAGGTTGATATCATAGACGGCTTAAAAATGTAACAAAAACTGCAAAAGATCAGAAGACAGAGAGCGTTGGATAACCATGTATTTTGAAATCCTGGGACTTGTGCATGCCTCTGGTTGTTAGTATTGCTGCCACAGTAGTGCATCCCTTTTCCAGAAGTGTCACCCAGCCTGGGCTTGTTATTCAGATGGAAAAATGAATGTGTGTTGTCTCTGTGCCCTCACCCCCTTCCCAGGTCCCGAGAGCAGTCCTCCTGCAAGCCCAGTCCCAGCTTGCTCCCAGCAGCAAGTCATCCAGCACAACACCATCACGACCTCCTCCTCCGTCAGCGACGTCGTGGGAAGCTCCACTCTCACCCAGCTTGCCAGCCACAGAACAGACATCAACCCCATCCTTTAAAAGTGGTTGATCAGAAACTGCTAGGGGAGCGTGGTAGTGTATCAAAGCATCGTCTGTGCTAAGAACATTTGCAACTGTAACTCAAGCCTGGAAGATTCCTCGGTTCTTGAAAGACTCTGCCTTTCATTTTTATAGTTATTAAAATGTCTTTTATACTTAGTTACGTAAAAGGGAGTTATGCAATTAATATGCTATCAGCTTGAGAAATGCTTTGGTGCTTTCTCCAGTTTTTTTGGTACCAGTAACTTGTTTATAAACCTAACTGTTCCTGTACATAGTCGCGTCTCCTTCTCACCAATCTAGCCTGAAGCCTCAGAAATATGGAGTTGTGTTAAACTGCAGCTTGTTAGCCAATGTGAGGCATGAAAAGTATTAAACAGAGTCATATGTAGGTAACTAGGAGTAATTGGGCTACAGAGAGAGGGCATCTGCTGACAGCACAATAAAAAATGAGTTAGCATTGTGCTATCAGCCGATCCTGTCTTGCATTCAGAGCCTCTTTCAAAGCAGTTATATAGGATGTGGCTTTCAGGACAAAATCAAGTCCAAATAACACGCTCTTTTGTCTACCCCTCCCCTCTTTGCCTCTCTCCCCTTCCCTGTCCTTCTTATCCTCCAGTTTTTCTTACATCTTCCTTTTCCCTTCCTAAACCCCTTTCATCCTCCAGCTTTTTTTCCCTGCTTTTTTTCATTCCAAGGCTTTCTCTCGCTTCCCTCTCTTTTTATCAAAGAACAGTGATGAACAAGGAAAAACTTCAAGCCCACCTAAAAGCTGTCAGAATGGCTGCTGCTTTCACTAACTCTTCATCCACAGCTGGGCTGCGCCGAGTGTTTGACTTGTAAAAAATAGAAATGCTCCTGATTTAGTGTTTTTAATAAACAGCAAAAGGTGCAAGCAGTGCAGCCCCAGGATTGAGAGCCAGCTGTGTTGATGCTAACAGCCCTCTAAGCTTCTGTAGCGGGGTACTGGCCTAGCGAGCAACACCTGAGAATCACAGCAATTCTTTTGCACTGCCAGTTGTTAACATAGAAAAAAAACATGTAGTATCTAGTAATTCAGAAAAGTTCTGTTCCCTAACCCGGTTGCGTTGTTCTAGCAACGAAAGCTAACAGCCTCAGGTTTCACAGGCTATAAATGAGAAATAAATCAGTGTGACGGTTCTGCACAGTTGGAAAAAAATGCCATTTTTAATTCCCAGGGAAAGACCTGCTCTCTGCAGGCATTCCTTTAAGCATCCATGGACCGATCCAGAGCTGGCAGACAGCAGTGTAGCTTCACTGACCTTAATGGCACTTAATGCCTGTTTACCGTGGGTAAGGAATTGTCTCATTAGGACACTAAATAATTTTTAAAAGGCATGCAGCTGCTAAAAAGTGCTGCAAGAATGGCAAATCCCATTGCACTTGGGATAAAATTCAGCTTGCAAAGAGGGTCTGGAAAAGGGCCTTATGCCACAATTAAGGTTTTTGTTTGGACTCTGGGCCTGCCCCTCAGCACAACTGATTTGCATCCCCAAGTGGTACCAGTGATTGATGGGAAAATCAGAGATGATGCCAGTTAATTACACTTCCTTGCCCTATATTGGGACCTGATTTTGCTCTCAAATCTGTCAGTGGCAAAACCTCCCATGGCTTACCTGAGGAGTGGGCTCCAAGCTGGTGATAAATGTTCAAACATTTTGAGCTGCATCTTTAATAGCAAAAGCTAATCCACGTTATTCCTGGCAAATCCTCTAGCCCTGAACAGACTTTGTTCTGAAGCAAAGTTCTCTTCTTCAAAAGCCGTGTCTTTGGTTTTCAGAGGAGTGGTGGCTTTTAAAAGGGTGTCTCTTCTCTGTGCACGAGGGAGAGTGCAACAACTGAAGCATGAGGCACTGCAAGGAGCAGGGCCCGCCTGGAAAAGAAAGCAAAATTCTGGGGATCGTTCTTTTCTGAATTAGTTCTTATCTTGGTAACTAACTTTTTATCAGTATTCTTTAACAGCTCGCTTTCCATTTATGCAAATACATTCAAAAAAAGATTTTTAATGTACAGTGTAAATCTTGACCTGATTATATAGTCTAAGAACCAAAAAAAAAAGTTATGAAAAAAATACAAATGTAAAGGATTTTCTATTATATTTTAGACAGACATATACTTTTAAAGTGTTTTAAATACTGAATCTATAATTTTTGTTAACCTCCAGTTGTAATAGCTAAATGGTTTTGCTTCATCATGGCTCCCAAGGAAACTTTTTTCAAATATGCAGTCGAAAAAAATGTTCCAGCTGAGTATCCACTACGAAAAAAAACCACAAATAAGCATTTCCCCTGTGTCTGAATTTTATCATTCACCATGAAAAGGAAAATGCTATTGCAGGGTTAATTTTTAAAAAATTTCCTCTATATGGATAGCACTTAAATACATAAAAAAAAAAAATCAAAGTTGTTGGTAATCTTAGAATACATACTTGAGCTACACTACACTGTAATTACGGTTTAGCTTCATTTTATTCAGTCTCCTCAATTAAAATATTTAGCTGTTAAACTGAAAGCCTCTACATTAAAAAGAAAAAAAAAAGAAAAAAAAGAAAAAAACTTGCCTAAGTTTTGTTAAATTCAGGAACTTGACAGTTTGACTGATGTGTATTATATATAGCTCAATTATTTCTTTTTTTAATGCTAACTAGGCAAGCCAACCACACATGTTGGCATAAATGTGTAATTACAATGAAATGTCTCCTCTCTATACTATTGGCCTTTAGGTATAATCCTTGCTAGTGATGTGGAAATAAGTAAAGGATGAAAAGCTATTTACTATTGCTTCTTGTAACTCTGTCACAGGTTCACAGGCCAAGACAACATGCAGCATATTTATATCAGCTATATCATCGGTAAAAGGACCAACCGTACCAGGCACCTTATATTATTCATCAGATTCACTTCCACATTAAAATGCTCTTGTTTTCCAGGGGAGTGATCCTGCAGCCTTTCCTCAAGCTCTTGGTCCAGCCGGGCACTGGAGGCTGCCTGATCAAGGGCTGCAGGAGAAGCCCCTGCCTCTCTGTCTCTGCGATGTCCCTTGGCTGTGCAGTCGGTGGCAGCAGCCTCTTCCTAAGCATGTCACTCTAAATGCACTTCACAGGCTTTTTCCGTCAAGGAGAAATCCTGGTTTTCCACGAGCTACTACTGGTACCCACTCCACTTTCCTCCTGCCCTGCCAATCCAGCCTGTTGCCGGGCTTGCCAGGCTCCATGGCCCACCCCGCTGCCGCTGCCGGCAGACGACTGGGACTGCTTCCGCCTCCTGCTCTGCTAGGCACCAGCAGGGTGGCAAGCCTCGGCCGTAACCTCGCTCAGGAGGAGGTTTTTCTGTGGATGGCATCTCTCATCATCCGACATGGGAAGCACGTTGGAAATGTCAGCGATGGACAATTGCAATACTTTGATGGGAAAGAAACGATGCTGTGTTCCTTCATCCCTGGCCCCCCTTCCCCAAGTCAATTTAATGCAAGCCATATTCATAACGCTGCCTGTGGGAGACAAGTAGTTTGTGTGCTATCATGGTGTGTTTTATAAAGACGATGACGATGATGATGATGATGGTTTACGGAGAATTTAATGTTGTTGGGAGTTAATTCCTGCTATGAAGCTAAATGTCTGCTGCCCATCTTCTGAATAGTGGAAAGTCAATGGTTCAGTGCCTCAGTGCGTGTGGATTTAAGTGTGTTAACTGACTCTGTCCTGTTAACTAACAAGCCAGCTATAACTATTGTTAAATGCCCAACTTTTGAGGATTCATATTTTTTTAAGCAACAATATTTAGTGTTGAAAACTAGCCTTTTAGTTTAGGCAAAATGTGCTTTTTAGCAGCTAATACCTTTTTTTAAAAAAAGCGTATAGAGTGAATTTATGAAAATTCATGAGGACCAAAGCAATTTTAAAACAGGAATCTATTAATTTAGTATTCACATAGAATTTTATAAAGTATTTATTAATAAATGTTATTTTAACACATTCCATTTGAACAGTATTCTTGTATAGAATCTGTTTGGTTTTTTTAAGTTACAAGATTAGTTTTGCAATAAACTACTCTAGGTGTGTGTGCATCTTAATCTTTCAGGGTCTCAAGCAGAAGTCATCCATCTAAGATGGAAAAGCTTGCTGAGGTCAGTTGTACAGAAATTCCTAGAATGAAAAGTTTTCCTTAAAGCAGCATCTGCTTTTTTTTTTTTTGCCTTTTTTTTTTTTTTGCAGCAACAAAACAAATTATGAACCTTCAGTGCTTTCTTTTGTATTGGAAAATGTGCTCTCTCATTTTAGAAAGCATGGGTCAACATATAACTGGAAAGCCTGTCTTTGATTTTTCTTTTTTTTTTTTCAAGGCTGATTTTATACATCACCATGGAAGATCTAACCCCATCCTTGTTTCTTTTCTAATATCACATAGTGAGTTGCACTATACTGCCTTATCATTGCCTCTTCTGTCCTCTTACTAAGCAGTGTTCCTTAGATTTAGACCATTGAAACTCCATTATACATCAGAGAAAATTATTGGAGGGGGAAGAAGAGAAAAAGATTGATCTGTAGACATAAAAACTAAACTGTGCCTATAAAACAAAACCAGTTACAACTAATTAGTATCTTATTTCTACATTTCAATTATTTATATTATTTTAAAATTGCACTTTAGCTCTCACTCTCTTTCTTGCTCTCCCTTGTTGAATCATTTATAAATACTCTCATAAAACGTTTGCACCAGATACATTTATATGCTTTCACTGGTGGCATATCTACAACTTGTCTCTCACACCTGCCCGAGCGGAGAAGCTGAGAACAGCCAGTCTGCAGTGTGACTTAGACTTTACACCCTCTTCATGACAGCATATAAATGTTTTATTATGCAAAGTGTGTAAGGCAGCATCTAAGCTACATTTATAATCTCTGATCCTGAGAACCAAAGTGTCCTGTATATTGTAAGGTCAGGAGACTGGCTCTGTTGTGCATTGTCATGCACTTTGACTGTTGTCCAACCCACGGTAGCTGCGAAGCTGCAGTGATAACAGTGGCCATACTATGTAGTAGAGTTCTGAATCAATAAAATACGTTGCCTTATAACTTGACTAGGGACAGCACCTTTAAAAACAAAAAATAAAAGAGACTGAAAACTTCTAAGGACAAACAAAAGCAATAAAATCTCACGTGATTTGAACACCAAGAAAAAATTGTTCAATTTTTCATCATCTGAAATAATCATCTTACTGCAAAGAGACTGTTTGCATCCGTAACCTCTAGGTGTTTTTTTTCAGAGCTTGCAATTATCTCAATTTTATCAGTGGCTTTACACTTGAGCTAAATTGCTTACCATTATTGGTTTTCCATAGCTTTCAAAATTACTTTATAGCAAATCCTAAACTGCATGAGGCCGAAAATGTCAGTGTTCACACACACTCACAGACAAGATTGATTCTCTAAGTGGAAATCCAATCCTTTCCCAGGCTCTCTTTGGACTGAAATCAATAATTGCAACTCGCTATATTTAGACCAATGTGTAATACCTGGGATTCAGGATCTCCAGTTCTATTATTTATGCAGATATAATGTTAGTGATGTTGAGTTTCACCTGGTGGAACTGTTCCCGAAACCCACGGTCAGAGTGTGCCATCTGATGCTGCGAGACTCTTAGACCCAAATCTCTTTCTTGATCAAAAATCTATGCGGCAGCCTTCTGAATGAAGACTGAAAGCTCCTTCTGGCTTTGCCGAAGCTGCAGCAGTGTCAGGAAGTAAGGGAGGGGGGGAGGGTTGATAGGGCATTTCAAAGGAAATGTTTTCCTTGCTGGAATTTAGGAAATTCCAGATAAATTTTTTTCCCTCACCCCTCACAGCTGAGATTGTGAGGAGATCCCTGTCAGAGACAACCTTTACCATGCTTCCACAAGACAAACTATTTTGCATGAAAGGTGTATTCGCTCTTCCAAATAAGAATACTTGCACTGAGAGTTTTGCCAAGGACTTGATCTTTGGGACCCAAGTGTTTCCCAGCCCATGGCCGTGAGCTCTGTACCACTCTCTTGTCACAGCTTCGTTCAAACACTGGGTAGAACTCATTGCTGAACGTTGCTTCTTCGGACTATTGCTGTTGTCCTGGTTTTAAGGAACTTTTAGCACTGCTTGGAGTAAGCCTAAACTATCGAAGTTTATGTATAAATATATATATTATATTAAAAAGGTGCTGTCACAGTAAGTTTTGGGCTTGAGGTTGTTTGTATTGTATGCAAAGGTTTTGTGTTTGTTTGTCTGTTTGTTTTATTCTGTAAAGCAACCACCTTCCTTAC
Organism: Syrrhaptes paradoxus; assembly: GCA_013400615.1. NCBI lineage: Eukaryota > Metazoa > Chordata > Aves > Pterocliformes > Pteroclidae > Syrrhaptes > Syrrhaptes paradoxus. The sequence goes on from VZTO01007774.1 coordinate 190,247, forward strand.
TGGAGGGAGATAATTTTTTTTTTCTTGGTACATAAGTGTAAATACTTGCTGCAGCATTTAATATGTTTAATTTTATGTTAAGCTTTTTGTTGCATTGTGAACCCATTATTGTTACAAATGGACAATGAGTTCATTGAGACTGTTCAACTAGGTCAGATTTTTACATCTCTTTCTAGCTAGAAGAGACAGGAATTTTGTGCATTTGTACAAATGTTAATAATATCACCGCAATTCCAATATAATAAAGCACTCAAATACAAATAGTTCCATTAGCCTGGCTGTGTCTATACCCCTGACATTTTATGGTACAGATAACTCCTGCAATTAAACCAAGATAGTCTTCGATGATTTCTGTTCTGAGCTGCAGTCCCTCATCTCCCCTGAAATCAGAGCAGGACCATGGTGCTGGGCATCCTCCTGTCTGGTGGTAGGAGCGAGGGGCTGTGCAGACCTTAGGGCCCACCTTTGCCCTCCAACAGCTAAGGAGACTTTGCAAGAACAAGTTTTCTGAAGCTTTTCCAAGCAGGGAGGCTGCAAAGCCTCAAACAAAAAGACTTACGTGGTGGAGCCTGATGTGAGGCCTCTGCATAAGGATGAGACAAGCTGTTATTTTACTTTTCCTTGCAGCTGGAGTGTGCTTATATCAAAATACACTCTATGCTTGTTATCCCGCCAACCTTGCCTCTTGCCAAAAGCTGCCTGGAAATGGATTTCCTGCTGGGCTAATTAGCTCTAATTGTGATGCCCCTGTTATCTTGCCAACCTCATTTCTCACTGTAAATTGGTCCAATACAGACCTTGGCACAATAAAGCATAAACTGTAATCTAAAGTTAGTCAGGATGAACCCACCTCTCCGCTGGGAAAGCCAGTTTTAGATTACTGCAACTTGGTGACCTTGCTGGCAGTCCCGCAGCGATGGCCTGACCCGATGGGGTCTGAGACCTGAGCGGCGCAGCCTCAGCTATGGGGCCCAGCCCGCCGGCAAGCGCTCGGTCCCGGTGTCGCACTGCAGGAGACTGGCCCCATGTGGCATGACCGTGCTTCTCCCTTGGAGGCCCTGGCACAAGCACAGCTCCTGCTGCTCTCCCCCTGGTTTTCAAAAGGCTAAATCTGGCCAAGAGCATTCACCCTCCTAAAATGGGTAGGAAAAAGGCAGAGCTATGCCCCTATTCCCATTCTCCCTTCATAAAAGCTGCAAGATGAGGCAGTGGGCGCACATGGCTCCCTCTGTAAGGGGGTACAGCAGACATCCTCCCCAAACACCAAGTCATGGCACTAGCTGAAGCCATTTCTGAGGCTGTATACTCCTGTGTTGCCTTTAAAGCTGGGCTGTCAGGCCACAGTTTAACCTGTATTTATGTAGCAGGGCTCTTGCTCTGGGACCAAATACTGAAAGAGGATCATCATATCCATAAAAATAGATGCCTCTCATGAAGCCATATCACAGGACTATTTTATTGTCCGCACAGTTATATCTACACCTGACGGTATAAGCCAAGCAAGATGTATTCAGACTGAGGTAACACTGCCCTTCACAGCTGATTCATGCTTTCCCAAACCTGATTGCAACATTTGTTCCTCTTCCAAGCAGTCCACTGTTACTATTGCTCTCTCCAGGCTGCTCTGGACATCATAACAAAGTTATTAATAGAGAAAAAAATGAATCAGTGTGAGCACACACTCCTTCCTCTCTCCTTTGCAGGGATGCAGCCAGAACTAGACTGTGCTGAGGATGCTCTGCATCAGTGAGGGTTGCTCCAGCTTACATCAGTTGGAGCAGTGGTGCAGAAAGACTCCTTCCTCCTGCCAAATCAGCCCCTCTGGCTTTGGCTGGACCTGTTTTGCCTCTCAAGCTGCCCCCAGCTTTCTCCCAGAGCCAGACTAGAGCCTCAGCTACTTGCTGTAAGGGCACGCAAGGCTAATGGCAATGTAGCGCAGAGTTTGGGGAGGGATGATAAGCCAGAACAGAGGGCATTGTAGGTACCCACAGGCATTGACACAAAGCAAACAGCAGAACAGATCAACAACAGCCATCTGAAGAAAGCAGACACCCCTCAAAAAAAGGGGTGTGGAGGTAGGGAAGGGGTGTGGGACTAGGGAAGGGTGCGAATTGAAAAAAGCCCAGACGTAAATAGAGGCAAGAGTTGAGAAGCTGGAAGCGGACTGATTCTAAAGAAAAACCTTTCAGCGGGGGGACGGAGAAGCAGGAAGACATGAGTGGGGTTTTTTTTGATAGTTTTGGGTGATTTTTTTAAAATACTGGAATAGAGGGAACACTGAGCAGGCAAGGATGCAAAGCTCTCTGATATCACATTGACTCTCAGCATAAAAGAGCCAAAGCAAGGCTGAGTCCCTCTTGGGGAATCTCCCCACATGCAGCACTTGGGGACAGCCTCAGAAATGGAGCAACTGGTTGTGCTCCCCCCCCCCCCCATCAGCAACCCTTGCCATCCACAGCTTTAGCAAAGACTTACAGTACAGAGCTACGTCTCAGCTCTCCCTGCCCACCCTGGAGACAGCACTGCCCAGTTGAAGGCAGGCAATGTGCTGGTTTAGAGGGTAAACCGGTTTTTCTCTCTGCAACAGCTACTGGCTGCTGAGGCCCCACTACAGCAGACTCCAGCTCTGGACCCACCCTGAGAATTACCCTGTTGCACCCACTTTCTTTATAGAAGTGCTTTACTCACAGTCATTTGGGAGCTTGGCCCACAGGAAATAAGCACAAGATTAACCACAAAACTTCCTGAGAACTAGTTTCAAGGGAGTAAATAATTAAGAGTGGGAAAGAAGGGATCAAAAAATTAAACCAGGACTGCCACAACCCTTCAGATCAGAGCTAGGGGTTGCAGCCATTTACTTAATTTTTTTGTTTTGCTTTGTTATTACAACTGCCTTCACTTCTTTTTGTCTCCGATCTGCCCTGCTGCAACAGGGACATTTGTTTTAGTGGCTTTAAGCAGGGCATTATTGCTTGCCATTTGCTTAAAACCTGCTTTCTGCAGCACTCTTGAGCACCATTTTTCCTCCAGCCTGCTCTATTCTCCAGTGCAACACAATGCCACGGTATGAGAATGACCCCACTAAGCTGATAAAATATTTAAGACACATGTTCTGATTGTGTTAGGTAAGCAAATACCATGAGAGCCTGACCATTAGTGAACCTGATCGGCCCATTCCCCCAGGACTTGCCACCAGAGCAAGCCAGAGCAGCCTGAACTAGAAGCAACAGGGCAGCTGCCTTTCCCAAAAGAGAGGGGAGGTTGAAGGTGTATATTGCAGAGGCTCAAGGAATTTGCAAGCTGTGTGCCCCCCTCTAAAAGCAAATAATATATAGATGCAGATTTAGATATAGATACAGATGATATAGATTATATAGCTATAGATATACAGATGAGCTCATACAGATACCTACAGACAATATATAGATGGAGATGGTATAGATGTGTGCATAAGTGAGCGTGTATGTGTGTATACAGCAGGTCAGCAGGTGTTTTCACAGGGCATTGCATTCAGCTGACAGCAAGTCAAGTTAAAAGAAAGAAAAATACTTGACATAACTGGCCAGTTCATATAGGAAATTGAGTCAAGAAAAAATAAATAAAGGCAGAAATAGATTAGTTTAAATCTGGGGCCCTCTGAATTATAATGGATCACATAAGAAGAGAGGAGGCTTTGTATGGAATGACTCCATATCCTCCTCTCGCTTTCTCTTTTGTTTCACCAATCATTTTCGTTCTGTGTTACAAGGCAGCCGAACCAATTCCAGCTTAGTAGAAGTTTTTCTTAGCTTCAAGAAGCTGTGCTGCAAAGACAACATGTAGCTGTGGATGAGAAAAAGGAACTGTCCACAGCAGGACATGGCCATGGACTCCGGTTACACAGGATTGTGTTTGGTGTCACAACACGAGCTGTTGTTTTGGCTTGGGTTTTGTTGCTGGTGTTTTGCTGTAGCTATTCCCTGTACTTTGATCTAAAAGTTAAATTGTCAGAATTAAAGCTAGAGCCAGGCAGTTTCCACAGGCTGAATGGGATGAGGGAGCAGTAGCTTTGCTTTTGTCACACCACAATGGCGGCTTTCCTTCAAAGGCAAAGTTTCTATCATTCAGCTCCAGCATGTGCAAGCTGCACTGACTGACACCCCTTTTGCCCCTAATTCTGGCAATCCCCCTAAGCACATCCCCTAAAAAGCTGAGGGATGCTTAGCCCTCTGTGAAGGTGTTCCGGCCACCTCTTCTTGCTAGTACTCCGTGGAGTGGGGTGGAGGGCCTGCAGAGACACCCACAGCCCCACAGCAACACAACATGGTAGCATGCCAGCTGTACAGGCAGTGACATTTGCAGGGGTCCTGCTCCACAGACCCACTTAGCTCCAGCACCGCACCTGACTCCTGCCACCACACAGCAAGAGCTGAGCTGAACCAAGAGACTGTCATTCACCTCAAGCCAATGTGACAGACTAAAACTGGGAAAAATGCAGCAGAAGGTATTTATTGAGTGGCCAGCTTTCCAAACTGGTATGGCTAAGCTTGGGGAGGTGCAGACAGGAGCCCGTGGGTGGGCAGGGAATGAGCAGAGCAGGGGGAAGGCGGTGGGGTGGAGACGGCCAACATGTTCGTGAGCAGCTGCATGGTGAAGCCATATCCCCAGGCTGTGTCCAAGGCACCAGACAGAAACTCAAGCAAGATGGTGTCCACAGCTTGGGCCATCAGTGGCGGTGGTGCCGCCCCGTTGTCCCTGTGAGGGTTACCCCCCTGACTGTACTTAGGTGCTGACCCACCAGCAAGGCTTCACCCAGAGCTGTCCTTCCCCTCCAAAGCCCACGAAGCCAAAAGTAGTTTTAAAACATGACCTGTTCCCTGACCTCAAAGAGCCAGCAAACCTCACTCTGAAGATAGCGTCAGAACATGCTGATTGAACCAAAGTATTTTTTTTTCTTCTTTTTGCAGTTACTTTCTAGAGCAGAACCCACATTTTTAATTGCTTAGGATAAGCTTCACACATATTGTCATGAGGGCAAATTCCTCTGGCATGTTATGCTGCACGTCACTCACAGAGAATTGTACAAAGTCCTTTTTGCTCTCACAAAAGTCCTCGTTCCTCTCACAAACCCCTTTGCAAGCCCTGGCTGAGCACAGGGAGGGCATGGGGCTGAGCCCTGCTTAGGGATGGTGCCACAGGAAGAAGCATGACACCCAACAAGACCCTGGCACTCACAGCTCCTTTCTGGGACAGGTGAGAAAAAGGCTCATTTTCCTCAACTGGAAATTAAGCGTCCTTAGCTTGCTGAAGCCACAGAAGACGTCCAGGAAAGCTTTGCTTCTAACACGGTATAAGAGCAGTAGGATCCCACCAGTGCCTCAAAGCAGAGCTCCGGCAGCGCTGCTGGGCTAATTGGAGCCAGCAGCTGGGAGAGGAAGCCAAGGACAGCTTTTAAATGCATGTGGCGGAGAGAGGAATGAAAAATATTAATTTTAAATGGATCGACGCTGGCCTTGGAACTAGGCAGGCAAACATCCAAGCTTGTCATTTGGGAGCAATGAGGGCTTTTAAATAAGATGTGATCACCTATCTGTGGCTGTACAGAGTATTTGCTGTGTATCCCCAAATCTTAGGGAGAAACCCAGGCACGTAAAGTTATAAGCGTGCTGTCTATGTTCAGGGTCCTTCAGAGAGTTTGAAGTGCTTCTCAGGTTTTAATTTAGAGACTTAATTACCCAGGGATTTAGGTAAATAGAATTGTCTTCTTTTTTCCCAGCAGCACACAGAGAGGAATAGACTGACAGAGAAACTAGAAAATGTGAGCACATCCCCCACTTTCCTGCCCCCCCTTACCTCCTCTTGCCAACAGCCCTGTACCTCAGGCCCCGCCTTGAGACTTCAGGCAAAGCTTTACCTGCTGAAGGCATAACCATGCAGTCCTCTCTAGAAATCTTAATCCTTGCCCTCGAGGAGAAATGAGCTGTTTTGCTTTCCATTTGTCTTCTTCAAAGCTTTGGCCAAGCTCGTTCTTATTAACAGGCCATTAAAACACCGATGTTCTTCACATTACTATTTCCTCTTGGATTAGATGGGGAGATTTTTATACGCTGTAAAAAGATTCTCCAGTTCTGACATCGCTTTTTTTATTTGCCCAGACCAAAAGCTTGTGAGGAACAGGAATGGGAAACCATATCGACATTCAAATAAAATGCCACAATCATCCACAGAGGCGAGGGGAAAGCCCTGCAGTCTCATTAGCCAAACTTGCACATGGTTATAATCAAACGGGTGGGAGGGAGACATTCCCTTGGCCACGGATACCACCGATTTTTTCCTTAGGTTCCAATTCTGTAACTCTTATTCATCTGAAGATAAACGGGCTTTTCAGGCAGGGAAAGAGGGCTTTGGGACCAGGCTATAAGGCTTTTCATGTATTCAGTTGTCACTTGCTTTTCACATTCAAATTCTGATGGGTCAGACTTCCTAGATGGTGTCTTTCAACACCTAATAACTCACCCTGCAAGCTCCAGTGCTAATACAGACGCCTTCTTATCAAGCTTGAAACAGCGGGTTTTTGGATTATTTTAAGGACACTTTTTGGTGCTGTCCTTCTACATTCATGCTGAGTCCTTCACAGTGATTATTTATGTGGCATTTCTTTCCCATTACACAGCTGAAAACATCACCTGTTTTAGCAGATTTCTGGGGCAAGAACAGAAATATTTTGAGGAATTTGGTCATTGCCATTTGGTAACGGAAAATCTAGTAACCAAAGTGTTTTGGGGTTTTTTTTAAAACCACAGTAAATTTTATATTTGTTACTGCTGGATTTCCATTAAATGCATTAATTACAGGAATGTTTAATGAAGCAAATAAAAAAACCCCATTATGTATAGAGCACTGTGAAAAACAAGGTATTCAGCAGAATGTGCTCTTATATACTCTTAATAAAATACCTTACCTTAAGGTAAAAACCCAATAAAATATGCCATAATGTGCTGTGGGACCCACCGTTGATTTACAATGCATTACTCCTTTAGCAGTAAGCAACTTTTGCACAATACACAGCAAGCTTTTATACATTTATATATGACCTTTTTTTCTTCTAACAAAGATTTATTGAATTTCCCAAGAGCATATTCATTTTCTAAAAAGTTCTTTGCTTTGCTTTACTATATTAGTTGTAATAAAGGCAACAATCTCCTTCCTGATTGACACTTGCGATATTAAAATTACAAAAAATATGAGAGTCAATATCACAATACTTTATATAGAAATATTATTCTGTATGCTCTATGAGGCTAAATGCAAACGGAGTTTTGCTAATATCTGGCATTTTGCAAAAACATTGCATGTTGGGTGAGGTCTAGAAATACATGGTGAAATTATCATAAAGTCCCAGTTTCCAATTCCTCCAAGGAACTATAAATGAGTAACTTTAAAAACAAGTTCATACACCTTCTGTTCCCCCAGTACTTAAATGCCGAATACGTAAAACCCACACCAGCAAGTTCAATTTAACTGCTGAGAAAGTTAAATTATGCATAACATGATGAACATGGGTTGAAATCCTTTATTTCTTCAAGGAGGATTCCCTGAAATGCACTTGCCAATCCTTTGCATGTCATCAAAGACTGTTTTTTCAATCACGATGTAATGTCTCATGATATAATGGAACAGTTCTCGGTGTTCCCTATTAGTCACACTGATTATTATAGTTGGCACAGGGTCCACTCCACGTAGAGGTATTGAAAAATTTCTGTTTGCTCTCTGATTCCCAGTCACTCCACTAAAAAATCCCCTGGTTTTAAAAGGGCCCCCTTCTGCCTCAGCTTCACCTGTCATAACCAGAGGTGAACATGCATGACCCTCACCCTGCAAATGCACGCGCACACATGCAGAGGGACCGTCCCACCGAAGTCCTCGGTGGTTTGCCCCGTGTGCACACAAACACATGCAGAACTGTGGCCTGCAAGTAGAATAAGTGCAAGAGATTTTGATGGAAATCTCTGCTTGCCTCAGTCACCTGAGAAAGGTCTGCTTTGCTGACAGCAACTGTCCCCTCTGTTGGCACAACTCCGGGGCCGCAGAGCAGGGACAGAGCACCTATTTCCCCCTGAGCCCAAGGCTGGCTGAGGCCCTGGGAGGCCGGCACAGGCATGGCAGTGTGTGAGAGAACTGCGTACTGGTGGGATTTCTGCTGTTCTGTTTCTGCCGGTGCTTCCTGGGGTATGAAAAGCAACCGCTCCTCCTGTGACAGGCAAAATGATCAGGGTCCACAAGCAAAACGAGGTTTACTTTACTGGATACCAGGGCTCTTCAACACCCGCCAGCAACCACAGCAGTGTGAAACCAGCCAACTTCCCATTTATACAGGGGAAGAGAAAGGGAAAGGGGAAGGGAAGACTCTGCCTTCAACACTTCTTCCAGCTTCCCCATGGCCACTGCAAAGGGCTTTGCCACACACTCCCAGGCCTTCAGGCTGCCGGTGACTGAGCACCGCGAGGCCCCGCTCCCTCACCTGCTGCCCTGCCCAGCCCCGGCGGGCACAGGCCCCGCTCCCGCCCAGCCCAGAGAGGCAAGTGGCCGAGGACAAACCTGCAGACACCCCCCGTTTCACAGGGTCTCTGGCAGATGGGTTTGCTCGGCCAGGCAGCCCCGGCCCCGCCACAGCGGCCCATCTGCAGACGCAGGCGGGAGTCATGCTGCGGCCCTTACAGTCGCGACGTGGCTCGGCTCGGCACGGCTCGGCTCGGAACGGCTCAGTTCGGCACAGCGCAGCTCGGCTCAGTTCGGCACGGCACGGTTCGGCACATCTCGTCTCGGCTCGTTCCCAGTCCGGCCGTGCCACCCTGTGGCGCACCCAGGAAGCTCAGGCGGCCGGCGCCGCTCGGCCCCGGGCAGCCCGGCGGCGGGCGGGAGTGGGCTCTGGGGCGGGGGCCCGGGTGCGCCGGCTCGGCGGTTCGGGGGGGGGTGGCGTGGGGTGATGGTCGGTGTGTGTCTCACACAAGGACGAAGCGGTGCAAAACGTGTTTTGCAGGAACAGGGAACAGTGTCCATCAGATTGGTGGCAGCTCCACAGCACACCGGGTTCGCAGCAATGGGGAAATGCTGTCCCGACTCATGTCGCGGCTGTCCTTTCTCAGGGTCCCTCTTTCATCTCGGGGAGGGCACTGAAAAACACCATGGGTTCAGCGGGCTGGCAGCTCCCTCTTCCTGCAATGCTACCCAAAGGGAAATGTATTGCACTGGTGGTTTCTTCCCTTTCCTATTTCAGAATTGACAGTTTCCACTGTCCTCTCATGTGCCTTACTACACACCTGGAGTTGCCTTCTGCTTCTATTTTTCAGCAAAAAATCAACTATGAAGATGCAGCTGGAGTAATGTGAATGAAGAATTCCAGCCAAAGAATGAAAACAAGGGAATTAAGAGTTCTTATCATTAGCAGGATCCTCTTTGTAGATCTTGCTACTTCTGTTATCAACTTCAAGCACTGTAGAAATGACAGCTTGAAAATTTGGTAAGAAAATGCTGAGTCGGAGTAAAGCTCCAGTGCTTATAAAGAGCATACACAGCCATGTGCTGTGAATAAAACTCTCTTCTGTACAGCAAGGGCAGTCTTCAGCTTTCCCTGTTAAAATGCTAATCCTGAAAGAAATTAAACGAGCAGCATGGAGCTCTCTACAGAGGGGACAGCACAGCCTGCAGAGGGACCCTGTGCACTGAGCATCAATGGCAGGGGTTTGGTAGTGGAAGGAGGCCATGAAGAGTCAAGTACCAAGCACAGCCATCTCTGAAACACCTTAAAACACCCCACCACCTGCCTAAACTTCTGCCTGTCTGAGGAGCACATGGTGCCCTGATTCAGACATATTTTTGAAAGCAAGTAGCAGCCTTCAGGGACAAGTGATGCTTTTGGAGACGTGGGACTGGAGATGCTGTGGAGGAGGCATCTGGAGAGAGAAGGGCACTTGGCAGGCGGCACTCCATGGCACAGAGGGGGACATCTCTGAGGGACCCACACAAGGGCAGGGACAAGCCTGAGGGGTTCAAGGGTGACTCAAGTAAGAAGCAAAGAAGAGCAGAGGAAAACCAGCAAAAAGCATGCAGAAGCCAAAATAAACCAATATACCCAGCACAGCAGACAGAAGCCAGTTGGCTCACCACAGGGACTGGGACAGACTGAGTGTAACCTGCATGGGAAATCAGAGAAGCTGCAATGAGGCAGGTAGGGAGAGGTGTTTGACCTAAGATGAACACTGGGAAGGGGGTGAAAGCTGTTTACTTCCATGTTTAATTGTTAGTGCCCTGTTTTTCTTACAGCCCTCATAAGTAATCAGAAATCTATGTTAGTTGTCAATTAATAATAAAGTAAAAATTCCACAAATAGAGACTATTTGCCTGTGATGCCCTGAGCACATTATGTTGGCTGACATGAATAAGGAGGCCATAACCCCTTATTATCCATTCACACCGTAAATCTACCCCAGTACAACATACTCTGCACTCACCATCTTGAAAACTACATTATTCATTGCCCAAGTTACTCATGCATTTCCAATGATATAATTCATCTTTGGACCTATATCTTATGGGAATCTGGCAAATTATCTTTTAGGTTATTGATGCCTGAGGCATCAATGGGAAGAGCAGGAACTGAGAAGAAATCTGAATCTTTTGGTCGCACAGGACTTCTCAAAGAAGCCAAATAGGTTTTGTATAAAAATATTTGTAATCTTTCTGGCCATGGGCAAAGATTTCAGTCTAAAGGAGTGCTCATACATTTTAGGTAAAACCACTAAAATAAGAGCTTTAGAATGCAAGAGAAATCTCAAATATCTGAATAGAATTCTGAGTTGCACACATCTTACAGTTAAAACATTGTAAGTAAGTGGGAGAGAAAAATATTGTTATTATTTATCAGTAAATTGGTTTCCTCCATTTTGCTGTGTGTTCCAGGAACTCCCCTTTATTGAAGGGATCCTTTACAACAGGGCACAGCTATCCTTAAGATGCTGTTGTTTAGAGAGAACGTCTGAAGCAGATAACCCAAACAAATAAAGCAGCCCTTTGATACACACTACCGAAAGTGGGTTTTGCTAAAAACTACTTCTAAAAAACAATCATTAGGTTAAAACCAAAGCTGAAACCCTCCCTCTTCATGCTGATACTCCAATACAGTACAAAAGCTACCTGTGCATGTTGTGATTTTTATTCCTATGCATAACTTTTAGTACTGTGGGACTACTTGTGGCAGTAAAGATAAGCACAAGCATGAGTGTTTGCAGAAACTGACCTTACCTCCAGCCCGTATGAATAGGATTCAGGGCACTCAAGCAGACACACATCGCTTTCTCTCAGGAGACACAGGGTGAAGAGCCTCCAAGTTTCAGATCTCCTTTTCCACTCTAACTTTAAAGTTAAAACTTCAAAAGTCTGCACTAAGAACCTTCAGGGATTAATGTAATTCATTCTTTCCTGTCCAAGTTTTACATTGTGGGGTTATTATGCTGCTCACCACAACTACAAGCTCTTGGCTAGAGACAACTGTTTCAGTTTATTTTAACAGGGTGTTTACCTTATTAAAGTAATAACAAAGAAGGATGATTGCATTAATTGCTACATCAAACTAGCTGCCATGGCACTCCCTTGCCAACCCTCAAATCAATTAGTTACATCTGTAAGTCGAGTTGATTGAAGGGTTTTTTATTATTATTCCTTTTCCCCTCTTTTTTTTTTTTTTTAAATCCATGTTGCCATTAAGAGTGTCTCTTCGAGTGAAAGCTATTGTTCTTCACTGAGAGGATGGGAAGATTTAGATGGTCTCCTAACAAGCGATAAGAGGTTCGAGGCTTCATTCATGGTTACTCAGAACCTTCTGAAGTGATACACACTCCACAAAGTGATTTTTAAATGCTACTATTTTCAACTGATAGCAGTTTGAACTCACTTAACCCTGGTGTAATTGGTTACAGGGGTGCCAAAAAGCAGTAAACCTTTGGGGCTGTCATATCTCCATGAACGAGTGGCATTACTGGTGTCACAGTAATATAAATCCAGCATTAAAAACATGAACAAAATTAGCTAAATTTATTTTTTAATGTTAGATCTAGTTTCCTAAGGAAACAATGCATAAGTGCTGTATGCAGGGGAGTGAGCCTTTATATCCCTGATAATAACTTTTGAAACCACCGGACAATTTCAGAAAGTCAGATGGGCAGCAGTCACAAAGCTCCAACCAGTTTCATGAAAGGAAAGAGCTGGATAAAGAAGAGAGAGGACACTCACTCCATCATTGAGGGAGAAGTGAGCACAGTCCTCCCCATCCACATGCGAGGCACAAAGCCACAGTTCCACAGCTGCTGGGCACTGTGGGCTGAGCTTGGAGTCTGGTGGGTTTGGAGACACCCACTCTGCTTCCCCACATATGGACCATTGCAGACAAGAACCCAGGGTATTTCTTTGCCCCCAAGACTCTGAAGGGGCATGTGCAATCAGGATTTTTTTAGGACCAGGAGTTAATTTTTACATCAGAGAGTGAGGGAAGCAGAGATGGCAGCAGGCACTGCATCTCTGATGGGGATAAGAAACAAGTCCCTCAGCATTTTTAGCAGTACCCTACAGCTGCCGGGGCAGCTACAAGGTGGAAGGATGACAATGGAGCTGGCTGCTGCTTCCCAGTGCTAATTTTATCTAAACCAGATCATGAGCAGTTAAAAAAAAAAAAAAAAAAAGAAAAGAAAAAGCCTTGGGACTGCTCTAAGCGAAACCAGCTGTTTATCAAGAGCTCATAAGGGCAGGGGACAGCAATACTATTCCTGTCATCTCTTGTCTTCAGCATTCTGCCTGCCACCAGCTGCAGAAGCCACTGGAGCTAAAGATTTCCCAACAATGGAATAAATTGCACGGTGGGAAGATCCATCTCGTTCTGGTCCCATTGTTGTAACAGTACAAAATGTCTCAGTGCAGCAGAGAATCTGTCTCTTCACATCTTTCCCAGCTTCTAATAGGTTTCAGCAAGAAAATGTGTTGCTTGTCCCATTTTATTGAGAGTACATAATCACAGTCAGAGACATTCAAACAGATTTTTTGGGGGGAAAAATTGTTGCACGTCCAATCTGTCAGCTTGGGTTGCTTCAGATGGGAATAGGGGGAAGTACAGGAGAGGCCTCTGCCTGTGCCATAGGGGAGATCTTCACAGCAAAATTAGCAAGGTGGGGGACATCACTTTTTGATGTAAGTAACACCCTTATGGTCACCTTTGCAGTCAGTTAACAAGACTAGTATTTCCCTGGTATATCTGGGTCAGATTCTGCTAGTGGCTGCTCCATTTGCCTTCCATTTCCCTCAGCTGGGGCTCGCCTATGCATTTAAGAACGGCCTTTGGCCCAAAAGAAGAATCCACAATTCTGTTACAAGCAGAAGCATTTGGTACACCTCACGTGGGATTTCATTTGTGGACGGAAAAGTCTGGGGAGACCAACACGGTTCCTTTGTTAACCAGTGATTTAAGGTGTGTTGATTTGCATGACTTCACCTTCCACCTTCCAACACTCACAAGGCTTTACTGAATTAACTGAAAGGAAAGAGAGGCAGCAGAGGAGTGGGACCATCCCACACGGATTGTTCATGTGTGCTGGTATTTACAGCATTAGAGAATTCCTGTGTTTAGCAAGAAAAAGAAAAGAGCCCACCCACCACCGCTGCACCCTGGTGCTTACAGGATTACGGCATGCAAGTAATAGAGGGTATGTTTGTATTTAAAAGAGTGTTTCAAAGCCAAGTGTGGTAAAGAAAATACCTAGCGTGATAATAAATCACTTAAGATGTTTGCAATCTTACAAATCAGGGATTGTTAAGAATTTTCATGTTTCACTACACATTTTCTTTCAAAGGGATGGGAGGAGAGAAAGTTTTCAGTTTGTCTTGCAGACATGTAATTTTCATGTTCGTGTTATGTCTTTAATTATGTCATTGTGAAGCACTCAGCAGAATTTGCTTCCATTGCAATGGAAGATGAAGAATTAAATTCCATGCTAGTTGTGATGATAAAAGAATTTTCATCTTCATAAGAAAAAACATGTTCGTGGACAAGGCATTTAACTAGGATTCGAGGCACATAAAGAGCAATTCAAGTGCCAATGCACAGGCACTTAATGCAATTGATACAATTGAGTCTTTGATGCCCTGTGGTTCCAAGACACCTGTTTGAGGCTGGAAAATGTTACACAGGACTCTACAGCACCTCTGCAATCTCTGGAAGGGTAGATGAAGGGCAGTCAGGATGTCTAAAATGGCCCTGGTTGCCATTGCTTAGGCACTGGGATTGCTACACACTATTGTCATTTATTCCTGTATAAGTCTAAAATTCTTCTGATTCTGGATTCGATGTGAAACACAAGAGAACATGAATTCCTGTCTTACTTATTAGAATATCCTACTCAGTCTCTCACAAAGTAAGTTCTGGTATAGACTGCAGTCTCTTCTTTAATACCATATTAAAAAGTAACTCTCAGTAATTCATCACAAATCCAAAGATTACATCTTTTAATGCAGGTAGGTAATCTTATCCAACATCAGATAATATTCACCTGCTCTGATGGTTTTTTCCCAGTACTGCATTGTACATAGCACTAATGATTAAGTGACCAATAGGTGCTTATTTAAAGGCTGCAAGAGCATAAGTCTTTGAAAGTGGGGGTGAATAGCAGATTGACCAAAGCAAAGGCTGAAACTGATGTATTTGATGACATTAACATGCACTCTGAGAAGATGAATGTACTAAAAAGCTTCTGAAAGAATACTGATACACGGAAAGACTGAGGCAACAAAAGCTGCTGGCAGGGCAGGCATTAAAGTGATAGTGGTTGTAGAGAATACAAGTTGATGTAAACTAGGAGAGGAAATAGTACGTCTATGAAGAAGTAGATAGCAAGTACACTGGATGAGTATGCTTACATTGTAGTGACTCTAGAGCAGACATACTTGAGCAAGAGATGCATAGAAATGATACTATATTTTTTTTTTACTTCTATCTTACTGACAAGATGAAGATCCATCAGGATTTAACTGCAGGTGGGAAATCCAGGGCAAAGCCAGGGAAGTAAAGTATGCTCGAAGGCATAAATTCGGAAGCTCTGGCTTCATCTAAGGTACCCTATGAAACTAGTGTGTTCCAACTGACAACAGTCATTCACCTTCACTGTGATCTGAGGAAAAAAGTCTCTGAACTTTATTACAGTTGAGCATTTAGTGAAATAGTTACTCCAGAATAATAGGTGTCTTAGCAGCAGTTACCCAAAGCAAACTGAGTTGAAATCAGAACTGTATAGAATAAGACTGTCTGTGCACGGACTTGTAGCAAAATAACAATTCTGGAGTTGCTATCCTGGAGAAACTCAAGATTAATCAAACCTATGGCCTTGAAAAGAAAATAAAAATAACACTAAACAAAATCTGTTGGGGTAGTGCTTCAAAGGTTTACCTCAGCTTCTTTGGGTTTGGCCTAGGACTTACATTCGACTAGAGCTTTACTGCTTTTGGAAGACTGCAAATAAGAGTGCTCAATTGTACAAAATCATGGAAATTAGAGCTCCTTTGGCAGCCTAGTGTGGTACTGTTCCCCATGGTCTCATTTGGAGAACTGCCCAAAGGCCAAACTGTACCCGTGACTGGGAGCACACATCCTCACTATGTCAATAGAAATTCCATACAGAGACCTATGTAGTAAATCGCACTGTATACTGACTGTAAAAATCGGTGGTAAGGAGAAGCATAGGAGATTTTTCAGGAGCTTGTGCTTTGTGAGAATGATTGATGTCATCATGCATAAAGTATTGAATATTTAAATGGACTGGGGAATCTCATCTGCTGATTACTTGATGTTAAAATATGTAATTTCAGAACTCAGAATACCCTTTCAAAGAATTTTCTAACTTTCTCACTCTCTCTGGAGTCATTAATTATACGGTTTTGAGAATCAGTCAAGGGACATACTAAGTTTTTTTTCCTCCAATAGGCAGAGAAATCCAGTTTGAAGTATTCTACCTAGTCTCCCAGCAAATTAATAGATTGGCATATGTGCTTCCCTGGCTAACACTTTTCACCTGTGAGAACGGCAGGTAATTATTTTGCCCAAGTGAAACTGATTCTGAGCATTCTCAATGAGAAAACCTTTCTTTCTAGATTCAATAAAATTTGGTATATGTTTCACCCTTGGAACTTAGATCTTTCATTAAAAAGTTGTATGGCAGTAAGAGCTGACTCTTTGCATTTGAATATTGGTCCCCAAAGAGACAGTGACAGTGGGAGCAAGAGTGCCAATGTTATTCTTTAAAGACAAGGAAAGTTATATCCTGCCCAAACTTAGGAGAGAAATTATTTTTGTGACAGTTACTTTTATTATGACAGGGCTTCTTGCAATGGTTGAAAGAAAGCAGCTGCACTGAGATATAGGCTTTTTAGGATAAAGGTTGGCAAAAAGTTGAGAAATCTCCTGTTTCAGGTAGAACTGGCTGCAGACTGACCCTGCAATCTAAAGGCCAACAGGGCAAAACGCACTATTTTAAAACTACTGATTGTTGCCCAAATGTTTACAGAAATCCCACCAGAGCAACATCAAATAAAATACCATGTTTTTCAGGTAGACCTTTGTAAAAGTGTGTTCTCCTTTGCAAACATAATTTAAAAAAAGAAAAAGACGAAGAGAATGACACAGGTTCAAAACTGAAACTGAAGCGAGGGCTCTCTGGCCACTGTGATCATAACCTGCCCAGTAGACCACGCCAGTAATGCCTCCCTTCACTTTTCTCAGACTGACATCTCCAAGTGTGTTCCCATACCTGATGCTGATGCCACACCTCATGTCCCAGTGAGTTTTCCTGTTTGGGTTCAGTTCTGCTTTCTGAGCTGCATGGCCATTTCAGCATCCCGCTGTAGACTAGTTCATGTACACTCAAAGAAATGGTAGGGCTGGTGCAAAGAAGGAAGGAAACAAAGGCTCCGCTCAACTTTTTTTGTGTCTTAAGCCATTAACCTTGCCTATTAATTTGAATGATCGGAAAAGAAATAGAGAGTACACTATGGAGACAGCACAGAAAACTAAGTGCAATCGTGGTGTTCTGAGACTTCTTTGGAAAGCACTCTCAGATACTCAAATGAAAGATGGGGGAGATTGGGTTATTGCTAGTAAAATTCGAGTAACTTATTGAAGTATTCATGAGGTGAATGCAAGAGTTACATCATTAGTCTTCTTAAAACTTTTCACAATTGAATTCTACAAATCAGCAAACAATGAAATTACTCCGTTGGTTATTGGGTGCGGTAATATTTACTTCACCACTACAAGTTGCTTTTATTGGGCATTGTTACATCAGCTAATCATTAGCAGGTCTGCCCTTAGGAAATTTTGTTTAGCAAACCAAAACTATATCTCTTTTTAATGTGAAACAGTTGACATGAAGGATTATGGATATTAGATGAGGGTTTGGATTTCGAAAGGGGGAGCTGGAATGTGAGCGGCCCCAGAGCACGTGTATTCCTAAGCCATCTGTTGTGTCAGCTACACAAAAGCCAAAGAGGGCCAAGAACTGCTTAAGCTTCAGAGTGCTGCCACGAATACCAAGGGAAGAAGGACTCACAGACAGGACCCTAACAGCCACTGACTTTAGGATAGGAACGAAAGAAGAGCATCGCAAGCAAACTGAGGATCCAAGCTGCATCCACTTTGCTTTTCAGACCCCAGCACTCCCACCACCCCCATGCCAGACACAATTGCAGCCTTTAGGGAAATGAGTAATTCAGAAATCTTTTGGGTCAGTGATGGAATTTGGGTGCATGGGAGTGCTCAATAAACTGATTTGCCCCATCTTGTGTTGAGTCTTTGCTGATGATACCAAATTGAAAGGGTGTGTTGATCTCCTTGAAGGTAGGGAGGCTTTGCAGAGGGATCTGGACAGGCTAGACCGATGGGCTGAGGCCAATTGTATGAGGTTCAAGAAAGCCAAGTGCCGGGTCCTGCACTTTGGTCACAACAACCCCCTGCAACGCTACAGGCTCGGTGAGAGTGGCTGGAAAGCTGCCCA
>VZTO01007774.1:208378-242112 GCA_013400615.1 Syrrhaptes paradoxus
TGTAGTGAGGTGGGTGCTGGCCTCTTCTCTAAAGTAACAAGTGATAGGACAAGAGGAAATGGCCCCAAGTTGCACCAGGGAAGGTTTAGGCTAGATATTAGAAAAAAATTCTTCACTGAAAGAGTGAAGAGGCTGCCCAGGGAAGCGGTGGAGTCACCATCCCTGGAGGTGTTCAAGAAATGAGTAGATGTGGTGCTTAGGGACATGGTTTAGTGAGTTAGGTGGTGTGGGTTGACAGTTGGACTTGATGATCCTTGAGGTCTTTTCCAACCTTAATGATTCTGTTCTATTTTTTTTTCCTTGAACAGCCAGCCTCTCTCTCCCCTTGAAAAATTCTAATACTGATGAAGACTGAGAAGCAATTTTAAAAAATGAGAAATAGAAAAAAAGCTCCAGCCCTTCTTCCCAGGTAGAGAGGAAATCAAGCCCTTTCCCATAACTTTGTCAGAAACACCAGACCTGTTTCTTTTCTTTTTGTAATAACCCCTGGACTTTTGGCTCAGTTATTTTACAATTCTTCAAAAGCTGGATTCTATCATAAGCTTTTGAAAAGCAAGTACTAACTTCTTGAAAGGTCAAAAAGTACTGTAGGATCAATGGAGCATTAAAATGTAGCAAAACAGATATGCAAAAATAAGTTTAAGAGCATAGAAGAGCTTGATGAAAACTTCTATAGTACTCGCACCCCAGTAAGAGCAAACATTTTGGAAGTGGTTACTTCAAAACCCATGTTCTCCCTCCCAAGACTGAAATACTTCTGAATGCCAGTGCGACTTCTTACAGGAGTAGGTAGAAATTTTCAGGATGGGGCTCCCCAAGTCAGGAGCTTTTCAGACATGGACTCAGCCCTTTACCAAATGCAGGAAGACTATACACATCACTATATAAAAAATGGTGCGAACTCAGAAAAAACAGAAAGTTAAGAAATTTGAATGATCGCCTTGAAAACTGAAGTTTGTTATCCCTAAGAGAGTTTCTTTCTAGAAAACAATAGGAAGAGGCTGTCCCACCAAAGTGCCTTGAGCAATGCTGGTGGCTCTGTCCACTTCTGCTCTGTGCCATTCCTACCAGCACCACGTGAGAGTTCACATTATAACAGGCTGCAAGCAAAAAAGAGGAGTGCAACACATCTCATATGTATTAATTTCACATGGATGTAGAAGACTAAGTATGCAGAGTGAATGTAAATATGTCAGTCCAGGAAGCAATAAGATTTGTTCAGTCCTCCTGCCCACCACGCCTCTCTGCAAGTCCATGGAAAGATACCTGTTGAGGTGGTGGTTTTCTGGGGCATAAACACCACATCATTCATAACAGAAGAAAGATCACCGAGTTTTTTAAACCACTTGAAAGAGGTGACAATTTTCAATCACTGCTTACCTGAGATTTGGTCTTGGATCCTATTTATGGGAAAAACATACACCTTCCTCAGCCATTCTGCAACTGACTTGCAGCTTCTGGATTTACAGGCTGTCAATATAGCTTTGAAAGGGAGCTTTTCACTGTTCTTTTCTTTGACTGACCCAAGAAAATTAAATGTACAATGTCAGGGAGCCATGGGTTATCAGTCTCAAAGACTTTTTTCTTATCCACATACTCTCCATGTGCTACAGAGAGGCATAAATACCAAGTTCTTGCATTTCAAATTTAGGTGATTTCAAATTTTGGGATGAAGAGTTTGTTCCTCACTTGAGTGGAAAGTCATTATTTATTTACCAAAAAGCCACTTGATTGTTTTCGTGTATATTTACCGTCATGTCACTAACGCCTGCCTTCCTTTTACACACATCCCATCATAGCTCCCCTCTATTCCCAGCACCATATCCCCAATTTACTCCCAGAATAGCATGTGGTTGCAGCTCAATTGGGCACTCAGACTTTCCAGGTTTCTTATTTTCAAACAAACAGCTTACAGCAGCCATCACCTTCCAGATGGACAAGGTGGATTCAAAAGGCAGTATTTTTCCCTTCTCTGTGCAGTAGGCTGCTGCTGCCAGCTGGGATATAGTTCGTTTGCCCACATGGAAATCAGTAGATAAAACCACGAAAGAGAGACAGTTTAGCTCTCATGGTGTCCACTGTAGCATTGTCATTGACTTCAGGGTGGCCGTGAGGTCACATCATACCTTTCACATGAGCTAAGTACATTGCATGACACCTCTGCTCCCTATGGACGATTTGTTGTATATGTTCCAAACTGTTGAAAAAAGACTTGATTTTCTTTAATTTTGCAAGCAAAGGAGGTGGGTTTTTCAAAAGAAATTCCCCATCATAATTAAACAACCAAAGTTGAAAAGGAAAAAAAAAAAACATACAACAGACTTCTATTAGGAGAGTAAGAAAAGTAAGATCTAATGAGTTTCCACAATTTTATTTATAGTTAACTCAGTGTTTAGAGAAATTAGATAAGGTGTCTAGATAAGATAGTGCTCCATATAGCATCACAGAGATTCTACTATAGATGCCTTCAGTTTTACTGAACCGCACTTTATTTAACCTAATTTGTATAAATAACACAAATGATTTAATTGCTTTCCATAAAGAAGTAGTTAGATAAATATTACTGAAACACAACCTGACTTTTGGAGCTTTTATTTACACTGCCTTGACAGCAATGCACTGTTATAAACCAACATTCTTCAGCATAGAGGCTGGATGTCTAAAGATGTGTTTGATCATGAAGCTTCAAAGGCAAGACAGGGAACAGAAATTCAGAAATGTCTTTCACATTTAAAGAAACCATTGCATATGCTCTAATAATCACACCAAACCTTGACCAGATGTTCACCAGATCTCACCTGTGTTTCAGGATTAAGAGACTGGCTGCAATTTCACTGTAAGAAATGAATGGAAAAGAAGAAAGAAATCTCAAGACAAGACACATATGATCTCAGTGGTACAGTTGTAAAACAACATAGAACCATTGTAACAATTTAGTGCCATAAGGGTATGGTGTATCTGAAGAGAAGGTTTTGAATATATCAAATGTATACAGGATGTGTGAATACGAAGTATTCCACTGAGCCTTTTGCAAGCATATAAGCCAAATTCTAATTGTAGCAATTATTTACTATTTATTTCAAGAGTGACAATAGGATTCAACCAAAAATAATAGCAAATGATAAAGGAACCCCCAAGGGTCCATCCCAACCAACTCACAGTTTCTGCCTATGACTGCTATCACAGAATTTGTGAAGTTTTCTGCATTTCAAAGAGCAGTCCCAAATAGCCCCTCAGTTTTAGAAAATCTGGTGAACTTGTGAAATCAGATTTCCCAAACTGAAACACTGTCACACTTGAAGAAAGTTAAAACCAAAAAATTTATTTGGTGGCCCAAGCTTTTTCCTGTGAAAAGAAGCAATGACTTCCCAAATACATACGCATCATGTTAAACTGACATTTTGGAGACTCTGCTGAAGAATGCAAATCTATTTATCAAAAGGGCAAAATTACATTTTTATGACGCTTTAATAGATATATACACTTTTCCTTACCTCACTGTCCCTCAGTAGGGGTCCAACTTATAAGACTCTTCTATTGGCCTCACTGAGCTTTTAAGAAATGCCCAAGAATAAATTTATTCAGAGACCATGATTAAAATAAAAGCTTTGTTTAGTAAATAGAAATAGGCATTTCAAAGAGGCTTCTGATTCTGGGTGCACCAGGCTGGCCCACTTTTTAAAAATGCTCAGCACCTGCAGTTCCCCCTGCAAAGGAGGCTGGAGAATAAGGCATTCCACACCTCAATTAGTGTACTGAAGGCACAAAAGCTTTAATTAACATAAAATCAATGCAGTCATTTATGCAGATTAACCTTATTTACAAAGATGAGCTTTAACAGGTGTTTTGCTGTCCTCCCTCCAAATTTAACAGTGCTTTAACTTTTCACTTAAGCAATCAAGCTCAAACAGAAACTAAGTTAAATAAATACATGTCTCTGTTTTTGCCATTTTCACTTCATAAAGATCATTAAATCACAGAAAACTGGACATCATCGGAACAAGAAAGAATGCTTTACAACAAGGAAGAAAAGAATTATGAACAATCCTGTATGTGTAAGAGTGCCTTCCAAGAGAGACTGAATACTGAGCGAATCTCTGCAGCCCTTGCAGCAAAGCCTTGTGTATTGTACCTTCACTCTTGGATTGTCAGCATCATGCCTTGCCAATTCATAATTAACATCTGCTGTAGCTAAAAAACCCAATGCCAGATGTGAACTCCTAAAGTCCTTTTAAAACATTGCACCACAAGTGCAATTTTCCAGTAAGGGAAAGAGTGGTTCACTTAGAAGTCATGTATGGCATTATTTAGGTATGTTCTTTCTGTAGTTACCTGAAAAGTAGGGATATGGAGTCAAGTAGCGAGAAGAAGCCAGACCATCATGCCATGTTACCATCACCTCAGTGGCCTGGTTTTGAGCTTTCATCTTCACCTGGCTCTTTAAATCAGAGAAGTCACTTTACTTATGTCTTATCCAGAGGAAAGGCTTCAACTCCACTTGGCCTATTTGGCTGTTCAGGAAGGATTTTGATAGGATCACTTACAAATCTTTTCAGATGGCAAGACCAAAAAACAGATGTAAGAAAATAACCTGGAGATCTCTGGTAATAAACATCTTCATATCCAGTAAATGGGGAGGTGAATTTAAGGGTGACAAGAACCAGAGCCTCCTCCAAAATTAAAATTCACTGTGGTATCAGCAAGCAAAGCTGTGTGTGTGCATACAAAATTAACACTGTCTGTGAAAATAAATAGCCTTGGCAGCAACACTCCAGAGCTGGAGCATAATTGGCCTGCATTTTACTCCCTTCTTTTTCCTTGTAATTTCTTTGTACTGTCTTTCTTTGTGTAAAGAAAACCCTCATTCAAGGGATTTATAGCCTTTCAGGGAGGAAATTAAAGATTCAGCATCGCTCCATCACTCACAAAGAGAGAGATTTGATTTTTAAAATAAATTATTGCTATTATTTGTGAATGCAGTTTATCTGCATATCTTCAGACAACTCTAGCTGTTCCTGTGTGAGTTTGAAATACAGCAACTAGTGAGTGTGATGGGCTGGAGGTTAAAATAGGAAGCCTTTTTTATTTTCCCTCCAAGGCATATTCAGAGCATGGGGTTCATCTGAACAACAAGGAGACAGCCCATATTTGTACTTTCCCCCTCACACTTGTGTGGATCAGCCTGATTAAGGGACCAGATTTAGGTTCATAGCATTCCTTCCCCCACTCCTCCCAGCACTTGATAAAAATAAAACTCCAGCAACCGATTATGGATATTGTGTCCCCCCTGCCTCCAGACATTACATTGAAACTTCAGAAAAAGCTTATTCTAAAGGGGGCCTTAAAGAGCAGGATGAGAGGTTATTCATTACCTCCTGCAAACCAGACTGCGTTAAGTGCCTGGTCCTCAGATAGATCTGATCCTGCAAGAGGGGGAAGGCCTGGGTCCCACAATGGGCTCAGTGTGGCAGTTCCCCTCGCCCGCACAGAATCCCATTGACAGCACTCAAACAATCTCACCCACTGACGGACATTTAGATGTCTACACTGGCCATGCCACAAGGGTTTTTCCAAGAATAGCTATGGTTATTCATCCTAAATGGCCCAGAAACTCTGGAGACAGCTCACATATTTTTGTCAAACATTATGCGCACAAACATGAACTCAAAAGGGTTAGCTTCGGCCTTGAGGAGGGAAAGACGTTAAGTGACTAGGTTTGTTCTACCCATTTAGATCTGTTTTCTTGGAAAAGTGTGAGAATTAGTCTGGTGATATACAACCGTAGTCTCTCCTCTGAAGATTGCAGCAAATGGAAACAATGAGAAGTGCTAAAGCTAAATCCAACCCCTGGGTAAATGACATAATCCTCCCCAGTGCCAAAATGTTGTCTGAGGAATTCCTTGGTTTTACACTAACCTGCTGTAATTCTTTTAGATGTCCCTTAGCTCTCATACCCTCCCACAGGCATGTGAAACATGGCCATTTTACTGGGCTCAAGTGCTGGGACTGCACAGACAGGAAAAAGGAATTTCATAGGGAAAAGGAGCAGGTACGTCATGAAACTAAACCAGGACAATTTTTCAATAGCTTAAAGGATGTCACTGCGTCTTTGTTGTACAAGGCTTACACAGATTGAAAATAGCTGTTCTCCTGATCTTGTTGATCATGGACAAATTTCACTCCTAGTTAATTTTGCCTTATTATTCTGGGACAGCCATCCAGTATTTCACCAACTGGCCTTTATCTTTTCATTCAAAAAACCCTGATTAATAGAAAAATCTCTCTGTTTTAAACTAAACCATAGAATGATCTGCTTAGAACTGTCCTACACTTTCAAACGAATATGTCTCTTTGGGCGTATATACCTGCTCCATACAGCAACATCCCAAGTGCTACAGTAATGAGGAATTCTAGTAATAGGACAATTACCAGTGGAATTCAAAGGCGGTCTTCCTGGAGACACACTAAAGAAGACCTGAGCAAGACTCTGAAGTAGAGAATAACGCCATGGCCAAGAGGGGAAGGGAACTCATTGCTTCTCCTAAAGGAGAAGGAGAAACCTGACTCTCCCAACTAACAGCCGTACAGAGTAGCTCTACAACATATTCCATGAAGTGTCAGTTTTGTGGCTTGAAGAAGTATGCAAAAGGCTTCAGTGGCAGATGCAATAAAGTTATGCATAAGCAGTATTATGATCAGCTGAGTAGTCCACAGGGAATAGGGAAGAAAAGTCTTTGATATCTCATTAACGTATCAGGGTTCATTAAACAAACCAGCCAGCCCATGCTCAAGGAAGGTACAGTTGATTGCCTGAATGTCCAAAAGACGTTGGACAAGGTCTCTCACCAAAGACTGGGGAAGAAGCTAAACTACCATGGAACAAGAGGAAAGGTCTCTCCAGAGAGCAGGAAAAAATACTCAGGTTTCTCAGTAGAAGATGACCCTAAAATACTCTGGTAGAATCTGGTGCAGAGAGCCACACTGTTCAATAAATTCCTAAAAAGGCAGAAAGGGGAGTGGGTAGTGAGGCAACAAAAATGTTGAGGACTGTAAGAGTAAGTGACAACTATGAAGAACTGCAGAAACATCAGAAGATACTAACTGTGAAGAAAATGGCAAGACTAAATTCATCGGGAACACAGCCCGGAAAACCAGACATCACTTGTATATTATGTACATGGTGGAGGCTTCTGAACAATTCATAACTACTCAGGAAAGAGATTTTGAAGTTATAATACCTGTATCAAAATGTATCTGTTAAGAAAGGTACATCATATTACATAAAATAGCAGGAAAGTGAGAAAGAATAAAATGGAGAATGCTCCAGGCCTGCACCTACACGATGGATATCGTTGTGCAGTTCTAATTCAGCCCCACCTGGAGCACTGTGTCCAGGCCTGGGGTCCCCAGCACAAGAAAGATGTGGAGCTCTTGGATCAGAGGGCTGGAGCACCTCTCCTATGAAGAAAAGTTGAGGCAACTGGGCTTGTTTAGCTTGGAGAAGAGAAGGCTCCAGGGAGACCTCATTGCAGCCTTCCAGTACCTAAAGGGAGCCTATAAATAGGAGGGGGAACAACTGTTTACAGGGGTTGATAGTGACAGGATGAGGAGGAATGGTTTTAAACGAAGAAAGGGGAGATTTAGATTAGATATTAGGAGGAAATTTTTCACGCAGAGGGAGGTGAGGCACTGGAACTGGTTGTCCAGAGAAGTTGTGGATGCCCCATCCCTGGAGGCATTCAAGGCCAGGCTGGATGGGGCCCTGGGCAGCCTGCTCTAGTGGTTGGCAATCCTGCCCACAGCAGGGGGGTTGAAACTAGATGATCTTTAAGGTCCTTTTCAACCCAGGCTGTTCTATGATTCTATGGGAAGTTACATAGAAAAGGTATGGAAAAGACAACAACGGTGTGGTGATGGACAATAAGGTACATCTGTCATCAGGGATGACTGAGGCAGTTTCTCCAGACCTGGCTGCAGGGTGGTATGCTACAGGCTAATGAAAACATTAACTATCAGAATAAGGTAAATAGGGAAAGAAAGATTGTTCATTATCTTCCAATCCCAGAACTAAAAGCCATCTAAAGATACAAGCAAGCAGCAGGTGCAAATAAACAAGAGGAAATACCTTTTTATTCAGTGTATTCTTAAGCCATAGGATGTGACAAAGGTCACTTTTGAGCACAAATTTATGGAAAAAATCTACAGGCACCATCTTGGGTCCAGGCAATCCCCGAGTATGAACAACTGCAGGCTGTCAGAGTCAGTCAGGGAAGCATCACTAGGTGTTTTCCTCTCCTGAAACTCTCCCTCGGGCATCTACTTTTGACTAGTGTCAGAAACTAATACACTTGGCTTCTATATGTGAATTACAACAAAAAAAGCCTCATGTACTAGAGTTGCAGGAGAGTTGTGATTTAATGCTGTGAGGGAACATTTTAGAAGACAATTTAAAAAAAAAAGAGAGACATTGAACAGTGTATAAAATAATGCATTAATGCATTTATATAAAAAAAGGCCAAAGAGAAGATCCTAATGTCTTTCATAACATGAACCCAAGGAAGTATTTAGTCGAAGTTAAGTGTTCACAAAACTCTGAGCTAGCTGAAGAAAACACCTTTCCGCATGATGTGCAAACAGGCTTCAGCATTCACCACAATGGGAAGCTGTCAAGGCCATGAACTTAGCAAGAGTCAAAAATGAACCAAACATTCATGTGGATAAATCATCGTTAATGATGATAACTATGGATGGGGTATTAAAATTCACACTTCAGAGGTTAAGCCTATCCTTAGAGGCTGCCTCTAATGAGGGAGGCAAGTCATCCAACGCCTGCTGGTACAAGATTCTCATACCTCCCTTTCTTGTCAGGCAGGACACAGGCATACATACCCCCCTTGGATCAAATCACAGGATCTACAATGGAACAGTTTTGTATCTATTTTTGCATCAGTTGTAGTTTTGAAATTGATTTATTATGTGCTTCTTCCTCTTTTTAATACGAATTAGTAAGGATATTGTATGATGCCTTTATGTCCTTTCTGTTCTTTGGGGAAACTGAGTGGGAGAGCCGTGGAGGCTCCAAATGTACTGTCTGTGACAATTTGCCTTGGCCAGGAACTTGATTTATTGGCCATGCCACCACATCCTCGGTAATAATCATAATGACCAGCCTGTGAGAAAGGGATACAAATGCCCAGCCATATCAAAAAGGAAAACACAGAAAAAAAACCAGGTCAAAGCGATAAACCATGGAGCTATTACCCAGAGCCCACAAAGCAAGTACAGTTATGGTACTCATTGCCAGGACTGTAATGGTAACAAAAAACAGCACCAAATGAACCTATCCAACTAACAAAGATAACACTAAAGCAAAAAAACTAAAAAAGACAACATAATTAGGCTACTGTGTCTGTCACTTACAAGCACAAGCCTGAATTATGATTCCTGGGCAATTGATAAACCCCCCCCCAAGAAAGTTTCTTTAGGCTTGGAACAGCGAGAATTATTTTAAAGCAAGACTAACAGGTTAAATTTACCCACAAACCATTTATTTTCATAAAATTGAAGCCAGTCCAAACCCATACCCCACAAAAATGTTTCAAGTTAGAAATTGAAACGCAATCTATTTCTCCAGAAAGCAGTGCATGAAAAGTCTTGTGTCCCAGCAATACTGTAGGTGAACTGAAAAAGGAGTTAAAATAAATCTGATAAATATATTTGCATGTGTAAACTATGGGAAAACAGAATACAGTAATTCTAAGCAATGAAAAGTGTTTTCATATTTTAAGATGTTTCAACAACCATTGTTACTGGTAACCACAGGCATAATTCACATCTTTCTTTTCTCCCCCCCAGACATGTGAAACACTTACAACTACTAATTTTTCAACAGCACAACCTGTTGACCCAAAGCTATCATATTTCATTATCCACAAATTGGAGACAGCTTGACTCTGTGGCAGGAGACACCTCCATCACCCACACCACTGCCACCATCCAGCCACCATCAAGGGCAGGACTGGGAGAATGAGCAAAGCAGATGTGGGAGGTGAAAGGAGAAGGACATGGGTAACCTGGATAGGACATGGCAAAAGCAGGGAGGTGGCTTTCTAGGAAAGACTATAGAAAGACACTTCTGGAGTAATAAACTTCAGTGCTGCTCCTTGTTCCCCACCCTTTCCCAAGTTATCACACCCATTAACTTCATAAAGGTGGCAGGAGACTCCACTAACATCTGTGAAGTGCCTTAAAAATATGTCATCTTATTAAATGTGTGTTGTACATGCCAAAAGGGCTCAAATCCTGCAGCTCTGGCTTGCCCAAATGGTTCAGCTAAAGCCAATAGGAATAATAATATCTGGGTGAGCAGGAAAAAATCTCTTAAGGAATAACAAGGAACAAACCCCAGGGAATTTACTGTGAGAAGAAGGGAAAATGCGTATTTTATTCATCTTGTGACGACTATTGCACAAAGCTGCCCTCTCTTGCTTACCCCCCCAGGGGTTATACCCTTTCCAGTGACAGTGGTCCTTGCTATTTGCATCAGCCATTTTAGTCCCAAGCTCTGTTCTCATCAAAGTTAAAAGAAATTTCACAGGGGCCTCCCATAGCAGCCTCCCTCGCCTGGCTGTCATTGTTGACATTCAGTGTAATCAATCTCATTTCCATCACTGAAGTGAGGAACTAGGTAATCTTCTGAGCACATAGTTACCAAAATAAGCATTTATAAATGAATATACAAAGGGCTTACTTAAAAGCAGCACAAAGAGGACTTGAGGGGGTACTGGACTTTATGACCCCAGTACACAGTTAGAATAGATGGACAAAGGGGGGGGAGACGTGAAAGAGTTAAAGAGTTGTAAGGGTGGAGTTTTAAGAAACTTTCCAGCATAGAAATTAACATGAAAGGGAGACACAAAAATTTCTTTTGAATCAAAACCTGTCCTGTGAATGTTTTAAGGCAGGGTTGTGATTTAGTATTTTTCTTACATCCATGGTGCTGTAGAAAGATGTTTTCCTCCCTCCCCCCCTCTTGATGCCACTTACCCTCACCACCTCTCTTGTGCCAACATGACTCTGTGGAATTGATCCAGCTGAAAGCCCCCAACTGATATTGGTGGCACAACACAGTTCAGGTAAGGAAGGGGCTAAACCACAAATAACAAAGGGACAGAAAGGGGGAAGGGCTTATCTACAGTAACAGGTGAACTGATTTACTAGGAATTGCAAGAGAGATCCCTTCCCACTAGGAAAAAAAAGAAAAATCCAGCTGTGGATTATTGAGATTACCAATCTCAAAGGGAAAAAAAGATTCCCAAACAGCAAAATTCTGAAATTTCCCAACCTTTCTAACTTGCTGGCCTTGTAGCAATTTGTTACACAGCTTACAAATGTACATATTGCTCCAAAAAGAGCAGCATAAAAAATATGTAGAGACTCTCATGTTCCCACATTCCTAGTTCCCACCTGTTTAAAGGCTGAACAGGATAACTCCACCTGGATTTATATTACATTAGTAGAACCAAAAAAACCTACAAGAGTAACAAGAAAGTAGGTTTTAAGCAAGTCTCTTACCAACTGTCTGTTTAACCTAGTTCTGGTGGGAATATGCTGCATGAAGCATTTGTGAAGTGCTCTGTTCAGCATTGGTGGAAGTCCCCTGTAAAGCTTTTGAGTTCCCCAGGGTCAGCTCCTGAAACATCAGTGCAAGCTCTGAAATGAGCATCTCTTAACTGTAGTATAAAAGCGGGAATGCATCAGCAAAACCAAAGGTGATTATTGCCATTCTTAAGGGAGTAAATAGATTTTGGTACAGTGAAAGGAACAGGCTAATGTTAATTTCAGATTTAAATTAAACATAAAATATAATTTACAGCATATAATAATTTCAGGTAAACTGTTCTATTTTTTAAAAAAAAACAAGTGATTTACAGGTATCTTCTGTTCTGGTGCAGTGGATGAATCTCTTATCCTTCTTCTTCTTTGATTGGTTGGTTTTCATTTATTTGTCTTTTAATTTGCCAAAATATAAAATTAAAAGCATAGCACCACAGATATATTAAAATATTTTTGGACTAGGCCTGGTATTGAAAATTGGACTGAAAGCCTGATGAAAAGCACAGTGTCTTGCAGAACCCTACATGTCTGCACATATCCCTAGTGACAGGTTGGGGACATGAATAAACTATTATATTAAAAAAAATAAAATCATAAAGCTGCTGAAAGTTATATATGGAAAAGCCCTATTAGATCATCTAAAGCACTGCTGCGCTGCCACAAAAAGATCTCAACCCTCCAGACTCTACATCTTTAGTTCCAGTTTGAAATGGTTTCAATTGTAATGAAGGCCTTGCTGAAATAAAATAATTTTAAATGACTGGTTTTGTGTGTGGCTAGGAAGACTTTGGACTCAGCAAAATTAAGACAAAAAAGGATAAAAAAAGACTACGTCAAGTTTTTTTCACTGTCTATGGTACATTTCCTTTTTACTTTAGCTTTGTTTCTAGTTTCATTTTCGCAGTTCACACACACTAACTAATCAAACAATGAATACACCAGGCTGAAAGCTTTTTTTTTGTAATTTTTGCTGCCTCTTTTTTTAGAGTTTCATGAAAACTGCCTGCTGGTTCAAGAAGATTTTATTTTCACAGTCTATATAGGAATTGAATAATTATACTTTTAAAATATGGTCTTTGCTCTGGCACATTGTAAAACAGGGACAAATAGATTGAGACTTGAAGGATTCCTGCAAACATAATACAGAATTAAGCTCTGTGAATCTAATATCAACAAAACAACACGGTTAATGATAATGTAGCAACTACAACATATGATCAGTTGCATCTTTTTTCATTCTTGCAAGGATTAACAATAATTTTCTCTATTTTTTTATAACTCCATGGCAAGTTTAAAAAATATATATATTTAGAGGGTTTTAAAGCATTTGAAGAATCTTTGAAACTTTGCTATACATTAAATAATGTTTTCATTTCCCACTTACAGAGATGTTGTGATCACTGACAGCTTTACAACTTTTTTGAAGCTGCGTAAAATCGGTGGGTATGCAAACACCTGTAGTTTGCACATCAGTATACACATGTTGTTAAGCAGGAATATTGTCAGAACCAGAGTAAAACAGCTTGGAACACCTCAAGCACAAGCAATCCGCTTGCATCTGAAGGAGGTAATGCCACACACTTTTGTGACCCGCAGTTGCTTTCTTGCTTCCAGCCCTGGGAAGCACATTTCACAAAAGCAAGCTTAGACCACTTCTTTGTAGATATTAATGGCCTCGTTTCTCGCTACTTCTTCCACTACCAAGGAAACCATCTCATTTTTAAGAAATAGAAGCCAAGCCATATGAAAAGCTGTAATAGCCCCCATAGCCACAGGGTGGTACTGTCTGTCTTCGGGTGCGCAGCGGAGCCGAGCCGAGCGGAGCGAGCCCGCAGCCCGCAGCCCGCAGCGCTGCGCAGCCCACGCCAACCGCACGGGTTTGACAGGATCCACAATTTGCTGCAGTGGCAGCCCGTTTAAAGGGCTGTGGATATCTTGGAGGTTCTCTCGTTGTCCACGTATGCTCGCGGTCCTCTCGAGCAGGCAAGGCATGGCGATGCAGGGGTACCTCTGTTTTCATGCTCGTTTGGGGGTTCCAGCACAGGTGAGACAACCCTCTTCCAAGTTAAAAAAGAGAGTTTTGCTAGACACAAATACCACCTGGAAACCCATAAATGAAGATGTTATTATATGGTAGTTCCAGCGAAAGATGCAGCAAAGTATGTAGACACATACGCTTTTATTCACATTTTTGCAGTCCTAGTATCTTCAGGTTTATAATTGGCTCTTCCATCCCAAATAAATTATTTTTTTTAGGAAGTACATCTCTTCCCAAACCACAGAGCAGTATCTTCAGTTACTTTAGCCACTGCCGAGTCTGGACAGACAGCACACCAGCACTTGTAAGCAGACAGTGTCAGTGTCAAGTTCACAAACAGAAAGAAGTTACGTTTGGCCCCTGTAGGGCCAACAGGGCTCCACAGGTATCTTTCAGCTTGCAGAAATCTTATTACTAGTGACAGATAAGATGGAAGAACACAGCTTCGATCTCAAACTCAGCTGGAGCTTGGGACCAGAAATTATCAAAGGCATCTTTCTACTTCTAAACTGAAGAAATACTTTACAGAATGAATGGAGAAAGCTAAACATAAAAATAATGTTCCTCTTTTCAAGCCCTCTAGAGCAGGCCAATGAGTCTTATGACAGCTTATAAAGACGTGCTGAGTGTTGTCAGTTCTTACCAAGTGACTTTAAAATCTTAACAGACTGAGGATGTGTCTCAAAATCACATATAACTCTTTCACACTGCTGCAATGGTGAATGATTTCTATAAGCTTGACCACACTGTGGCTCAAGTGAGGGGTATTGTTTTCTGCCAGAAGCAACACACTGGGGGACAAAAAGTGGACTATATGAAGAGTGGTTTGTTTAGCAACAAGGAGATGCTGGATTAGCAGCCAGTGAACTGTTGTAATGATCTGACACAGCAGCTCCATGGTCTCGCTATCTTGATCCACTAACTGCACCAAAGTTTCAGCATCCTCTCTAGCACAGTTAGCTGATGCTTAAAGCACCATCTAATCATCCAGTGCAAGCTTATGCTTCAGGGATGAAATTCAGCATTACAGCTGAAGATAGCTCTTTCAGGCTTTGGAAGTCTACATGCTTTTGTTCTACTGCAGAACACATTTGTTTGATTGTAAATCAAGCCAGAAGAAGCACAGAAACCCTGTGACCATCTCACTGAATTTGGCATCCCCTTAATTCTCTGGACATTGAGACTGTGCTGCGCTTAAGGGAAGCTGACTATCTGAAAGACAAGTTGTCTCATACAGCCCCTGCCTGCAATTCAGTCTTGGTCCAAAGACTTTTTTTCAGTTCTTCCTCTGGAAGTGCCCGGAGTCAGCATCAAGACTTTGCCTCTTGAGCTGCTATTAGAGCTGGAGCTGGTGGAGTTCCAGCAAATGTACTTAAAATGCATTTATGTGATTTGGCTTCTGTGCAATTCCCCCCTACACATGCACTCTCTGCAAAAAGGGCTGTAATTAATGCTACTCAGTGCACTGCGGATATCTTTATTTAATTAGCGTTGCTAAATTACATGGCAAAAAGCAATTCCTCCTCTCCTTCCATGTGCATGAAGGGTCCCACAGACAGCAGACCCAGTATCTTCCTGTGAAGCAAACTTTTTTGACATCAGACAGGAACTGTGCATTCCTTAACACACCACAGACGGTCTCAAAAGACCCTGTGTGTGACTGGAGACAGAAGCAAGAGTCTGAAGAGCATTAAATTGCAGTTCCTCTTAGAGCAAGGTCTAGTACGTCGTTGATTTCTTTCAGCCCTCTTGCTGGATCACTACTGTCTTGAACAAGGATTACTTTTTACCCTATTTCCTTCTTCACTAAATTTATTTCCAAATAATAAGTCTGGACAATGTACAGAGGAGTCATTGCCGAGTGTCCAGTTAGCATAACAACAGGAGACCTAGCATTCAAAATGATGAGTTGGAAATAACTCTTGGGCACATTTTAAGCTTCCGTGATCTTAAAACATGATCTCACTAACATACCCCGCTTCCCAGGAATGCAGATTTCAGTATTGCATCAATGTTACCAGCTTGCTTGGTACGTGAATAAAATAACGTTCCAACAAACATTTAACTACTGAAGCAGGATGTTTTATTACCTTTGTTTCCTTTACATCAAACTGATCTTCTCTAAGAGCTATATATCTTTCCTTGTTTTAAAACTACTGGTTCTGCTCCAGCACATCAAGTCATTTTATTCTGTAACACAATTGTACAGTGCAAGGAAATGAGCTGGGGGGGGGGGGCTTCTCCATCTGGCAGATGATCCTCAGAAGTGGAAAAGAAGATGTGCAGGCTTATGCTATTAAACTTTTTTGAGTTCAAATGGAATCCAGCTGTTTGGGATCCACAACATTCTTGAAGTTTAACCGCTCACAGTATGTATACTTTCAATCCCTTTATTTTTGTTTTCTTTAATTGTTGGAGCTTGAGATCATAAACGCCTCAGTCTTTCAAATGTGAAGTGCAGCTCTTGGTAATTTGTTCTAATCAACTGCAGTAAGAAATGTCTGCTCCACAACCTTGAATGCTTTTTCTCTCCCCTGACAACAGAATAGACTTCTTGCAAAAAAAAAATAAACATCTGGTTTGAATTGAACATCAAATTGCACTTACTTTAAGTGCCAACTATTAAATTACCTCAAATGTTTTATGTTTGAACATTATTTTTCAAGACAGCTAAATTTTTTAACTGTAGCACAAATGTATATGTAAAATTACTTTAGAAGGTTAATTCCCTTGAACACTTTTTTTTTCTTTTGATGATGTGTAGCTTGGTCGCTCTTTTTGCTTTCCATTTATATTAATTGTTTTTCACAAAGGTTTTTATATACCCAAATATGCCTCATCAGATGGTAAGAAGAAGAAAAGCTCTATCTAGAACTCAGGGTCTTGATTCTGAACCCTACAACGTATGGAGGGATTGTCAAGACTGTCCAGAACCCATTAAATGAAGCCAGAAAAATCACGTAGACCAGGACTACAGTCTGTATTTTGATCGGGAAACTAAACATTAAAATTCATATCTAAGACTTCCGTCATCTGAAAAACCAGCTCCCTTTCTTTATCTAGCACTATTTTCTGGTGATGAGTCTTACAGTCTGATTTGCATGACAGCATTTCAAATCTACAGCTTTACATAAATGTTGCCATTTTCCTTAAACTATCCAGCTCTTGATCCACCACAGTTTGCAAGAGAGACTTCTCCTTCTTTTTTTTCTTTATTTTTAAGTATTTTTCCATCCCTGTTGGTCACAGGGAATTTTTTTTAAGATAGATAGTAAATTTGAACTATTGAAAGCAAATGAAAATGAACACCAAATCCACTGTTTTGCTAATGCTTGCAATTTCTGTATGACTGGAATTGACAGTGTTGCTGAGGCTTCTTTATGTTGCTGCAGGGAGAAAAAAAAAGTGAATATTTTATTCACTGTGAGAGGGCTCTAAAAGGGCATGGGGGAAGTGTAAATTAAAACCATTTTTGTATTCCCTTCAGTGTTTCTGCAAAACCCTCCTCCAAAACAAAAAAGAGTAACTGCAAGTGCAGACCAATACTATCATTGTTTACTTCTTCTTCCCAGACACTGATCAAAGTGAAACTACAAGGAGAATTTACACACACACACACAAAAAAAATAAAAAAAAATCAAATCCACAGATGACTGCAGCTGGGCAAATTGCTGGCAATTACTCTGGTGACTTCTAAATTGGATGTGACCCAGTGTCAGTGGTTGTCTATGCTTGTATCTTCACCAAAGGTGATTATAATTGTTGTGATTTACTCCATGGAGGAAATAGCAATTACAAAGGTGGGGCCATCTGATCAGAAGTTTCCATGTTATTTAGATGGCTATTTATAATACTGTCTGTGGTTTTAGCTGTAATATTTGAAGACTAAAACACCAATCAACCCTCAAATTCACTGAGAAACAAGATGAAAGCTTGATCATACCAAAAATCTACTGAATTGTTTCAGGTACTGCATGGGAAAACCACTGACTGTTTATGGGCAGTAGATAGATAGGAAGAATGACTTGATTTACCACGTTGTTTGACAAAAGTGACCTGAAGAGGCTTAAGAGCCATACAGCTGAATCCACCAAAGACTATGAAGAGGACATTTTCATTCTGGGGGGGGAGGGGAAAGCCCTGATTATCCAACCCCACAACCGCTAGATATTCAAAGTGTCTACACTATGGACATATGTGATTTACACCGGTACATATACTTCAGTGTACATGATTAGGGGAACAAACCTACAGGCCCTCAACTAGCAGTTCTGCATGTACCTGGGGTGAAAAGAGCTCCAGTTACTACTTAAATAATGCAAATGGCTATCACAGAAGGTGAAGAGGTGAGATTGGAAGAGACCTTTGAGGTCATCTGGTCTAACCCCACTGCTCAAGCAGGGTCCCATAGAGACAGTTGCCCAAAACCGTGTCTAGACAGTTCTGACCATGTCTAGATGGTTTTTGAAGTCAACTCCTCACTAATTCTATTCTTTAATTTCTTTAGTTTGACAAAGTCATTTCAGTTTACGTTATTTATTTGCAAAACTTTGGTGATAGAAAACATAGTGAAAACTATTTGGTTTCTTTAAGCCCTTTGAAAGAGGTGACACTGTTATTTAGTTTCTAGAGGAAAACTGGAAAATATTCAGTGGGGAGGTAAGTCCAGGAGGCAGTGCCTCTTCCCATCAGAAGGGCCACAGGGCTTTCAGCCTGAGCTGAGAGCTGATGTAGCATTCAAGGACCAGATGTGACTAATACGTGGGTACTCAAACAGACATGCAGTCAATACTGTTTGCACCTACATACCCTAACAAGCAGATGTATTCCCAAATACCTATTTGACTACTTAAGCCAGTTTTAGAAACAGTATTAATTACTTTCCTTCCACTTTTTGCTCCAAATTAATCTGCCTGGTTAATGTCAACAGTAAAAAAAACAGAAGAACCAACAATCTTAGAATAGTTTTCACCTGAGATATGTTACTATTTATTGAAAGATGTGCTGAAGTAAGGACATCTAAAGACATGCTTCTTCAAAGATGAGCTTCCTCAAGCAGCTTCCTTTCAACAAAACCCGTGAAGGTAGGCAGGCTCTAACTATCTGAGGCATGTTAACATGTTAAAATGTTTTCTTGTTGAAATAATTTGTGGAAATCTATTCCAGTTGAAGTTATGACAAAGTTATGAATTAGCATTCAATATCTGAGCAGTATTATTTCACAACCACAACTTTGCCGCACAGGAATCTACAGTTGGTCTTTAAACCAAATATCATCTACAGAACTGGATACACCTCGAGCAACAGGGAGGTTGAAAGCTAATAAAGCAACCTTTTTTTCTACATCTATGAAAGTGGTTGGAGACTGCAAGTTACTAATTTCAGAATAAATATACTTCCAGATTTTATGAAGGAGATATATAAATTCATTCACCATTCTGGGCAAGAATAACACCAGGTTCCAGNAAGGGAGAGAAAGAGATAAGTGTGCTTTTGTATCAGAAAGGGGATCCAAGTAAAACAGGGAGAAAAGGGTCAAAGGAAACTTGCTGCCCTAGAAATGCACCCCGGTTTTCAGGATGAAGCATATACAGGGAGAAAAGGCCCAGAGGCATGGGTGTTGCAGACTGCTAGGGCAACTTGGGCAGCAAATACATGTGCTGAGGTTTCTTGTGTCATCCAGTTTTGTATATATATTATCAAATTAATGACTACCTTGTTTACAGTCCTAATATATCAACCCTGTAATTATGTGCAACAACATCAAAATTCTGAGGAGGTAAATTGCACATCCCCAAGGATGAACTTGTGAGGAAGCACACTTGAACCGAGATTTTTCAAGGGGCTCAAATGAGTTGATTTATAAGCCTCACATTTTTTATGAAGAAAAGAGAAGCTGTACTCAGCAAACAGGTCAAAGTTACCACGAGAAAATCTGTCAGCAGAGATTCTGGGAATCTTCAAAATAAAATTAATTTGTTTCTTTTCTGTAATACAACATAAAAGGTTAATGAACACTCTGCCAGAAAGAACACTGTGAAGGCTCTAACAGATGTATGGGAACAATGTCAGTAGCAAGGAGTTTGAGAAAAAGTAGAAGGAAAATACAGGAACATAAAAGTGAAGGAAAGAGAGAGAAGAAGAAACCAGAAATTATACAAAGACAAAAATACCATAAGGGTTGCACTTTAAGAAATGTATATGTGTTTCTGCTCTCCGTCCCCCTTGCCCCCCCACGACCCCCCTCTTCTCTCTATGCCTAGCTGCAAAAAAATTCAGACACTATTTTGGACAGCCAGTAGGGCTTTCTCTTTCAGTCAGCTTCTCTGGCCTCACAGAGTCTACAGGAGTTTTGGCCCATACTGATCTCTGACTCTTAGTGGAAAAGAACAGAGGTTTGAGGAGGAGGATACATGTACAAAGGCAGAATGGAACAAAGTCTGCATAGTGCCTGCAGTGAGTAGCCCGACTGCGTAAAAGGATGCTTAAATAACGGTCTGGTGTGCCTTGAGGTCTTCTCAGAGCTGAGCCTGCCAGGTTCAGCAGGGGTATGTCACCACCAGTTGAACTCTCAGTTTAGGAAACTGCTTCTCCAGAGGCCAAATGTCCCCCAAAAGTTCTTCTACCAGTCTGGGCAGGTAAGCTGCAGTGAGGAATCGCTCCATACCTCTGTGCAATCTGCATATGACCTCCAGTGACAGCAGATGAATAAAATACCATTTACTCACAAAAAGTACCTACAGGACTCAAATACCTTCATGTTTTGTGGCTGAAACAAGAACTAAGTTTAATCCTGTGTACTTGCCCACATATCACCATCTGTCTTGAAAGAGGAGCAACTCCATGCAAAATCCACTTACATTTGCTAAAAATTACCCTGCAGCATCCAGCCAACACCACTATTACCCTGATGGGAGCTTACACATATACCTCATTCAGCAGTCCAAGTTTCCTGGGACTTTCAGCACCTTTTAAATAAATTACTTTTATTTCCAAGAACTGTGATATTTGCCATTACTTGTGATTTAACAGCATCAACCCACAGCCGTAAGCCTCATGCCAGGTGCCTGGCAGAGCGAGTGCAATGTACTGCAACACGTGCAGGGAGAAATGGAGAAGCAGCAATTCTGTGTAGAAAAGGTGGAACTCGACTGTGGTACTTCTCCTTCCAGCTGCCCCAGATCCAGGAAGAGTCTGTAATCCTACTGAAATTGCTTTTAGACCTGCTTGCTGCTAAACAATGAGGTTTTGCTGCTGGAGTTAGCAGCCTACATTGCGGATGAGCCCTTTTTTTCCAAGAAAAATTCTGTCACTAGTGATCTTTGACTAACCAATGCACAGACGGACAGGAGAGGGGCAGTGAGGGAAAAACTCCTTACTTCTAAATATTCCTTATTTCAAAAAAAAACCCCAAACAAAGAGGGAGCTCTATCTCCTAGCTGTTAGACAGGGATGTAAGAGTGGAACAATTTAGCAGGCCAAAGCAATCCTATAAGCACTTCTGGCCTTGAATTTTCATAACCCAGTTAAAGGTTCTGCATGCTGCAACCTTTTTTCCTCACCAATCCCTTGTCTGGCCATCACTCCAGTTTTGTCTCCAGGGAGTCTTCTTCTCCTTTTTTCCCATCCCTGCCTACTGGTTACACAACTGGTCTTGAAGTTTGTCCTCTGGGCTTCTTGCCTGCATGGCTGTGGTGGAAACCTCCAGGTCCTCATGCCTTCCCACTCTCCTTGCAGCTGGTCCCCTCTGGAAAGTGGAGGGAGGTTGTCCTTTGTGTTCCATCCAGTTAGGAGAAGCCTGCAGGGATTGAGCGCTTGCACACAGGGAAGGACTCCAAGATCTGAGCACGAGCAACTGCTGTGGATGGGGACCAGAAGCAGTGAGGAGCAAGGCATGCTGGTGGCAGGCTGCAACAGTTAGAGAATTACTTCTGATGTTGAACAACCAGTTCAACAAAGCAAACCAAAACCAGCTATACCAGTGCACTGAAGGTCTAAAGCTGAACCTCCTTAGGGAGGGCTTTGGTGTATAGACCTACTGCATAATAATCCAAATCATCATAACAGTTAAACATTTGCATTTATCCTCCCTTCCCTGATGACTACTTTATCTGCTCACCTTTTAGAGAGGGATGGCATTTGATCATAGATCTATCATTTGCTTAGCAGAGCTGACTATTCCTATTAGTCATGCATTCATTGACAGATGCAAATAAACAATGCAGTGATCTTGCCAACAAGTGGCAAGGAGCAGCAATATATACTACCAGTAGTGCTATTACCTGCCATGTGCTGGATGGACAGATGGAAGGGATGAGCATCCACCAGCAAACATGACTCTTACTTTAACTGGTTTGTGCTAGCTTAACCTCACTGGGAAACTACAGTTTATCATCCCCTAGCTTTGCTCAGTACACCAAAAAGTGAGTCACAGATTTACACAAGCATAAGGAACCTTGAAATCCACACTGTTTTAGAAAAATATTCAAAGCCAGAGTGTGTTAACATGCAACAGGAATACTGATACAAAACTGCAGTCCACTGGGAACATTTTCTTCCTAAAAAATAGCTTTTGAAAGAAAACCGTTCCCCGTTTTCTAGTTGTTTGTTTTTCTTCAGTATCTTCCATTTTTTTCTGCTGCTTGAGACAGCCCTTGTCCGGAGCATCTAGACAGACT
Source organism: Syrrhaptes paradoxus (assembly GCA_013400615.1). NCBI lineage: Eukaryota > Metazoa > Chordata > Aves > Pterocliformes > Pteroclidae > Syrrhaptes > Syrrhaptes paradoxus. The sequence continues at coordinate 230,711 of VZTO01007774.1, forward strand.
TCAAGAGATGCCAAATTACAGAGACCTCAGGTTTTTCACAGCTAGTTGTTCTTTTCACTGCTGGATTCTTCTAAAGCAAAGGAGATTGAATAAATATGTTTTTACTGTATTTGTTCCTCTGCTCTGCTGTTTCCCATGACCTAGCAGAGGAAGTCTGATTGCCAAGTGTTTTCTCATTTTGTTTAATCTGATACAAAAGGTCACCTCAAGTATCCTTTTGGTATTTAGCTCTAGAGCTGAGTATAATAGGTGGCAGCCCCAAGAAGAATGCATGTTGCTAAACTTCATAAATGTTTGGGGTTTTAGATACAAACAGATGTTTCCTTTTGGTAGCTTCATTTTCCATGTGATATTCCAAGAAGTATAACGGGTGTATCTGAATCACAGATGAACATTTTCCAGAAATTAATTAGGTTCACGGAGTGTCACAAATGATGAGAATATAACTTCATAGTTACATGAAAAAGATCAATAATATTTTTTTTTTAATCAGACTCCTGTTTAAATAGACCACCAATTCTTCTTAACATGCACAGCTAATTTTTGTAGTGGAAACAGGAAAACAGAAGGACTGGCTCACGTTCAGGTCTGATGTAGATCCACTTAAATTAGCAAAAACTGGGCTGCCTTGGGATTCACTGTACTGCACCAGTTTGGCATCATGTATTTACACTAATAAAACAAATAATTCTAGGAATAACAATTTATTTTGGAGGATTAGAAAACAACTGTGTTTTTATGCTGTAATCCTGCAGTCTAAATTCATTAGTAACATACAATAAATATAGTTTTAGTTACATCCCTACTGTTATCTAGAACAATCCCTTTGCAAAGTGTTATTTAACTTTATGTAATTTTAAATGGACGGTTAATAAAGTCTTCCTGGATATATTATGAGGGCTTCTGTCCCCTCAGGAAAATACATGCCATTCTGACCTTTTCAGACGCAAAGTCTTTGCTCTTTGGAAGTTTATATTTATGGGTCAGACATAATGACTTTATATGGAAAAGGTGAGTCAGAAAAACTCCACTTACTGTTTTAGAGAAGTAAATTGAGAATTTGAGGACACAAAAAGAGCAGAAGAACTATGAAACAAAGATTGTTTAAAATGTTTCAGCATTACAGTTAAGCAGAGAAAGCATAGATTCCAACTCCTGACCTCAAAACACACAGATGTCATTACATCAGTTTCGGCAGCTCTGCTGTAATGACCCAGTTGCCATAATCCTGATGTTTAAAAACCTAATAAGGCAAAGAAAGAGGGGACACGGATGGTGCCTATTATACAGCAGGAAACAAACAAAACAAGAAGCAAAAACCCTCTAAAGGCTTCTGAGAAATGGAGGCAGAAGAATTATGCCAGATTTTTAATTCATCTGTACAATGTATGAATTACTCTTGGTTTGAATATTCAGATTAATGAATAAAAATTTGGTTTCTGACTGTTCCTGTCTGATTCTGACCACTTTAGGTCTGAAAAACAGGCAGCTACACAAGCTCTTTGATGTGAAAACAAATACAGGTGATAAAAGCTCTACCACTGGCCTGTATGTCAGGATTTTACCTCCTTCTGTAAAGAATCTTAGGAAACTAGTTTCAGCCAAGCTGGAAAGATCACAAACGCAGAACAGAAGTCTGACAGCTTTTCTGCTCTCAGGAGAGAGGCAGCAGTCTTTCTGAAGAATCGGACCAAATTATAGATCACTGCAGCTGTCTGCCTAGATTATCGTCAGCTGAATGATAAAGCTTTAGGCAAGAAACACATTTTCTAAATCCACAATCTTTCTCTTCTTGTACTTCATTGATACTACATAAAAACAATATGCAATACATGTTCTGGCCACTTCACTTAATCTGAGTGGCCACAGTAGTCAGGACCAGGTTGAAACACAATGTAAGAGGTACAAAACTTGACACCTCATCACATACCACAAAGAGAAACAAAAGGCAGCTAACCATGATAAGGGAATAAACAGGGATGATAACATACGAATTTGGACAGCTATCCACATAATGACCACAATGTTGAACCTGAATGCCTCCCAAAGTCTATATTTCACACCTTTTTTTAAAGCATCATATTTTCTAAGCACTCACAGCTTCTCAGACACATCGGATGGTCAGCATCCTTACACACATATTCCAGTCACTTATGTTGCATTAATCCAAACCCCTCTAGCCAGACAGAGAAGGAGATAATAGAAGATGTGAGAAAACAAAGAACATTCTGGAGACCACCTCCACCCCCACTAATATAACTGGTAAGTCCTAGTCCAATATCAGTTCTAGTGATGTTTTACATGTGCTCAACTTTTGCAGAGCTCCCAATCTGAACAGTCAAATGACATTCCAGTGAATACACATGTGGGTCCTGACACTATTGCCACTACTGGTAGACTTTGGCAACTGCAGCTCTAATCCATCAGTTGTTTACCACAGAATAAAAAAGAAGAAAAAAAAAAACAAACCCAAAACAACAAAAAAACCCTAAACCCCCAAAAAACCCCAAACCAACCAACCTAAACCTGTTCTGGTTGTTAGAATTTGGCTGTGTTTGGAAGGCTGGGAAAACCATCCATTCCCCTGGTTCATAAGCAGTGGCATATCTCAGGGTCTAGAAGCTTGTAGATCAAGAGATTTTCTACTATGATATAAGTGAAAAGGCTGAAAATAAATAGCTGTAAGTGAGAACGGCAGCAGTTTTCCCGGTACAGTTGTGGAATGGTAGGCAACTTTATCAGGTTGAGTAAAAACACACAATCAGGCTGAAGTTCAGGTGCACTTTCAAGTGCAAATTTAAACCAAAAAAATTAATGCAAAATCTAAGTAGGTCAGTGTCATTACAGGCTAACAGTTTGGAATTCATTAGTATTTTCCACCTGGGACATATTCTAAATATCTCTAAATAAAATACATGAGAGACTGTTTTAACTGAATAAAGTGTACCCAGTTGCATATTACAGACACCTCAAAGAGCTGTTAACACCTTCAGCAAACTGCCAGTTACTTCAGTTTGTGCTGACTCTGGTTTTACAGAGGAAAAGTAAGGAGGTTTTGTCTCCAAAGAAGTCACATTTTTTATGCTGCCTTTAGTGTGAAACCTATTTATAACTTTCCAGTCACAATATCAGCGTAGGTCAAGATATATGTTACAGAATAAATAAAGTTCTTAGTCATTCCAGTCAAAAAGATGCTGACCCTGAATCTCTTCTCCATTTGAGTCACAGAAATGGAAGGAAGGGATGTCTGTACTTAATGCTGGACCTCTGCAGTCTCAGGTTCTTAGGGATACATCCTGCCAGGAAAACCTCTGCACCTTCCTTTGTGCCAGCACAATAGTATCAGTGGGATCCCAGTGAATCATTCCAATCACAAATCGTTCCTGAATATAGCAACTTCAGTTTCAGCAGGACTTATTTAAAATTCATGTGCTCCTTTCTTCTCTAAGAGCAGACTCTATTTTAAACAGCTGTTATCTCTATTTTAAAACAGATAAAACAAACCCAAACAAACTCCCATTGCACATAATTTTAAAAATGAGATAAGAAAAAAATAACTGAATGGATACCAGCCTGAACAGAATGTCTCTAATCTGTTAGAGAAAATCCTGTGCCAATGAGTAAGATGCTAGAAGAAGGTAGTGCTGCACCAGTAAGAGCAGTCAGATGGAAGGCACTAGCAGCACAGCAGAACTGTGCAGCAAGAATTCCAGCACCTGCACCAGGCTTTCAGGAACTCAGGCTTCAAGTTCCAGATTTGTTGGCACATTTACTAATTTATTCATTTTCATATTGAACTCAGTGAGTACAGTTAGCTCTGAGTTACTTCGGCCACTCTTACATTATAAAGTTGCAATAGGTTGCAGTTTTACACTGTCACTATCTAATGCAAGAGCACTTTAAAGGTTTGTCAAAAGGTTTTGACAAAATATTTTAAATAATAAGTAGATTTTTTTTAGGCAACAAGAGGAAGTGGAGAAGTTTGGTTTGGGGGAAAATGAGTTAATTGTGTCCTTATGGTTATGTCATCAACAATGAAACAGTTGGTGTTTGGTTTGGCATCTTTAGTTTTCAGAGTTAACAGCTTATGACAACGATCACGAAAGATTCCCCCTCTTCAGTAATTATCAGCTGAGAAAGACATTTCCATGTCATTTAACACACAGGTTCATCTCTCCAAGCTGATCAGATCCAAGTACTAAATATTTTTTTCTTTTTTAAGATGAACACTGAATCTTAGACCATAGTTCTGCAATATAATTCATTTCATTGCCACAGACCGATTATTGATGGGTACCTACATTAAGAGTCTTGAAATCTTTCACTCCCACGGAGCAAAAACAGAAGAAGGATCAAGCTGTTGCTGAAGAAAAATGACGTGCTAAAACATCTGCTATATGTACTGAGCAACAAGCCAAATTGTCTCATGAGTCTAACATATGATCCTTGTCTTGAAGTGTACTTGTTCAGGATTTAGATCATGACACAGTAATGGCAAATAAACTGTGTTATCTTTCCGTTATAAACAAAACAATATTTTTTTCCTGAAAGCATGTTTTTCGTGAGTGTGTTCCTCTAGAGTAAAATTATTTCTGACCTTTCATCTGATAGGTATCACCACTGAGTATTCTCCCTTATTTCAAGCTGGTTTACAATAGTCAGAGAGAGGCTGCTGCAGAGCTAAATAACTTCAGCATTTAAACTGAATTTTAACTTCAATATTTAAATATCAAGCGAGATGGGAGGAAAATTAATATCAATGGTACAATGATGGATATGTCAATGGTACAATGACAGTTGAAGTTAAAGATTGCAGTAAAACATGGATTTGGACATATCACAAGAGGTCTTTCTCACGGCCAGGATGAACTACAGCAGTGTAACAGCGGTTTCTACTCTCACATGGAAAAATAAAATGAACTAGGCTAGACCAGACTGATGCACCAGGTGCCATATTACAGTAATACATTTGCCATAGTTATGGCCCTGTGTGAACGTTTTGTTTGTTTTTCATTCTCACAAGATTATAAAAAATAAAACCCTCACTTCACAACCTCTGAGCACTTGCTGTGTAACAAAGTGGTATACATATGTTGACTGACAGATTGCTCTAATGTTTGTTGAGATGATCCCTTGGTACAGATTCCACATAGATGGATTGCCAAAGAGCAGTAAAGCATTTTGAAATACTGGATATACAAAAATTTGAAATATTTTGAAAAAATATTAACGTGATATGAGAATATATTTTTCTGAACATTAAAAAAACTGGTAAAGTATGGACTAGGACTACACTGATCTATCTGAAGTCAAGAGACACCATTTAATGTGTTAGCTAAGGACTGCTCTGCCTGGCAGCAACTTCAAATGAGTTTTTTAAGTAAAATCGGGTAATACTTTAGTAAGCAATAACACTTTTAACAGTACCCCAGTTTGCTTTGTATCACTCAATAGCTTTGGAGATCTATGTATGTGGTGACCTCCCCACCCCTGGACAAATAGCTTATTTCTATGACATCAAATTATTATGCATAGATTATCAAGTTAAAAATAAATGTACCTTTAAAAATCCAACAACAAACAAGATATGTGCCATATTATAAATACTCACAAATTCTCTTTAAATTGACAGATTCTTCTTTGTTAGTAAATACCTCTTATGCTTTTATGCATTTTTTCCAGCTATTTATTCATATTGTATTATTAATTTTAATTCTTACAACCTTGTTTGTAAAAACAGATGAGATATAGATTTATTTTAAAAAACATATCAAGGATCATCTATATAAATAAATTAAGGTACAATTATATTAATATAAATATTTGTGTTTAAAGACAATTGACTATCTCTCTATGGGAATTTAATTTCTATGGGAATTAAAACATGCTCTTGAGACAACTCAATATTTTTTTTATGGAGAAAAACACAACAGCAGTATTTGGACAGGCTGCCAAAACTATGTTATATTTAGCATGAAGCAAAAACAACAAATCCAGCATCCAGCACACACATGGCTGCCTTACATTTATTCCCTATTTCTACTTAACAAATATCAGATTATAGATCAACATTTATATAGCAACTTGTCTCAAAAGAGTTGCCCAGGTGAAAAATCAAGTGCATCACTGTGTACACATAATTTGGCTGATTTTATTTGAAAAATAATTTTTTTAAACCAAAACTTCACTTGTGGACCTCACACAACATACACACACCCTTGGTGGCCAGAGAAACATAAATTTGTGTGAGTAGCCAGGTTTTTGGACATGAAGTAATATTGCCCACTGAAGGAGTTTTCTGCAAACACATATACTGTCATGAAAACAAATTACTTTTTTGTGGACTCCTCCACTACAATCTAAATGTAAGTTCACTAGTTAAATAAATATCCTGATGGAACTGGAATGTACTCTTTTTTTCTTCACAATTCCTCATTTTCCAAATCTTTCCCAAGAAAGAGCAGAAAGGAAAAGGCACAGGACAAATATATAATTTACCAGGTCCCTTTTTGTACGGGTAATAACATGGTTCAAATGGTGACAGTATTTTAAAATGTGGCATTTGCTGCGCATTGTGAAAACTAGAGATAGCACTGCAAAAATAAATCAATATTTTTATAAATCCAACTGCATTAACATAGGCTGTGATAGTCAAGTGGAGCTTTTCAACAAGGGTTTTTTCATCTACATGTAGACCTTCACTGACACCATTATAGCCCTGTTATCTTCAGATCATTTCTCCCTAGCCCTGTACTGTAATGTCAATGTTTCTAGGATCTCACAGAGAAGTTTTAAGTGTTTTCAGTTTTGCAGATCATTAACAATTTTCCAGAAAAGGTATACCCTCTACATAGAATTTTTATCTAATGTGAATAGTCTAGGTTTTCTTAGACCACACACAAACTGGGTGTCAAGACTACTTGAGACTGTTTAAGCAGCTTCTCATCTTTGTTTTTTCCTGCCTCTGCGCTGCACCCTCACATTTTGCCACCTCCAATACTTGTGCTAGTTGAACAGAATCAAAGAAAACGAGCTGGCTGAAAAATGGGGGGAAAGGGAGGTACTAGGAAAGGTTATTTTCCAGGAGGATCAATTCTGCAGTTCACGTTCCAGCTGCACAAACAACTGTGCCAGCTGACTGTAGCAAAGGGTCAGGGATTTGGGGGGAGCAGGAGGTGGGCAGACACTGCTGAACCAAGCAGTGCTGCCACCAGGGAAGCCCCATTACCTTTTGCAGACCCCTGAGCAGTAGTCCACTTAATTTGATGGGACAATATTCTGGTGATTTTCAATCTCTGACAGATAAGGTGCTTGGTAATTACTTAGCAGGAGAACAGCACTCAGTCCACTCTTCCCCAAGCTGCATGGATTCCAGGAGACGACAGGCAGTAAAACGTTATTTCTGCTAGAAGGACAAACATTTTGAGCACAAACTGATGGCAGATTTGTCCATTTAGAAAGGGCTGGTTTTACAGTCATTCTTTAGAAAGGCGTTTACTCTAAAAAAGACCGAAATATCTATAAATACTTTACTACTGGTAAAAATAGAGGCATGTAATATTTATTTACATCATTCAGTCATTGACTGTCACTGACATTTCTTTCCTGAACCACCTGCTAGTACAGCTCCCCCCTTGCAAAAAAGCTGGAGGTAACATCTGCACACAAAACCAAAGTATTCCTAGAGTTACAGAACTTGTGACTTCTAAGAGGTCACCAACTTTGTTCTGTTAACCATCTTTGTTGTTGTTGTTGTGTAGATCTATGTATCTACTTCTCCTAAGCTGGAACCAAGAGCCGTTTCCATTTCATTCTAGCAATTCTCCAGATGTTTGTGTAAATTCAAAAAGAAGCAGTGAATTCTCAATTGGAACAACATCGGTCAACATGACATGTTGATATCACTAGCTTGATAATACTGAAAAACCCTCAGAACTGTAACTTCCAATGAGCATAAAATTATTTCTTATTTAGCCTATACAGGATCATTAGTTCACTGATGTAATAGTACCTTACTAGTCTATCTTGGGACAGTGGTCTACCTGTTTCAGAACTGACCATTTGAATTATTTTAGTGTTTTCACTATCTAAACATATTACAACCAAAAGAGAAAACACAATGTATGGCAAAAAGACATGAGAGAATTATGATGACTCTTTGCAGTCCTAAGAATCAGCAGTGCTAATAATACGAAGTTACAGCCAGTCTGTGACTGAAGTGATGCATTATGAAATACAATCCAAGACACTAATTTTCTTTCAGCAAGTGGATTTATTGACATAATTGATTATAACCATGTACAGCATCTATGCATCTCCCATTGGAAGAATATCCAGTGATAGAGCTAACGTTAGTGTGATACACAGCTTTACTCAATCATCCCCACTGCATTTCTAACAACAAACAGGGGTGTATTCCACAGTCCGTCATAAATGGCCAAAAGCACCCAGGTGTCCAAAAAACCCATAAATTTAACATTCTTAACAAAAACTAAAACTGGACCCTGGATTCCTTCAGTTTTAATTCCATTCAACATTGTGTCTACAAGAGTTATGAGTTTTAACCTACACAGTGACAATCAAGTTTGGTCCCTGATATTCATGAAAACTACAGGCTGCCAAAATTAAATCCCAAAGGATTTTTTGCTATTGACTTAAGAATCGAGACTTTATTTTTTTTCCTCCATTTAAAAGGCAAAGATTAGGACAAACGATCTCTACACTCTCTCCTTTCCTCCCATTTGAATTTAAAGTTTGAACAAAATTCCCTCAGAACATAGTCTTTTCTCTCCATTCACTTACTGAACTCCAATTGAAAGTACCAGTTACTATGGTGTCTTTTGTAAACACTTGTTCATATAGAAAAAAAAAAAAAAAAAGAAAGAAAGAAAGGAAGAAAAAAAGGAAGAATAAACAAACCCAAGTTGCTTACTTGCAATTATGGTAACAAACAACTTGTAGTCACCAACATCTCGGGTCACCAATGAATGCATGATATTGAGAGGAATGTCTCCATAGCCCACCAACACGTCCTTCAAGCCATTCAGTTCCACAAGAGTTCATCTGAGGTTGCACATTAAATTCAAAGGAGAAGTAGTATCAATGGTGTCAGCAATTTACCAAACTCCATCTAAAACATTTGCATGTAAAGTGTAACCCCAGCATGGACCTTTTTAATTAGCTCATTTCTAGACCACACAGAGAGAATTATTAATGTAAACTAAACCACCATATTTCATAGTAACAGAAACAAGTTCTGTAAATATTTAGGAAAGTCTGAGAAAGTAGAGAGCAACTGATCATGAAATTATTAGCATTGCTCTAAAACCAAAAGTAGAATTCAAATTAAAAATCAAAACAAAATAAAACAACTCAAACATCATATACTACTGCGTAAGGGTTTAACTTTAGCATTACTCAGCTACACAAAACACGGAATCTAGATCAATAAAGAAAAATGTTTTATTTCACAGTGAGGTACATAAAGCTTTTAACTTTAGTAGGCTAAGGCTAAGCGAGAATTGCCTGTTAGGATAAAGGCCGTTTCACATTCCTGAAATATTCTCACCTATTATTGTTTCTGAAGAAAGGCACCAATATTATTTATCCATCAACAGTTCACCTCTGCATCCACCCACCTAGAAATGAAGATGGATTATGTGAGGGTCAGTTATCTACTGACCATCACGGACCCAGACAAATACAGCACACATTAATGTGTACAAGTACCAGGCAGTATTTATTAAAAAACAAATTAGAAAAAGCTCATTTGTAAACATATTACAAAACTCTGTTAGTTTTTCCTAGTGGTGTCAGCAATATATGCCTGTAAAACTAACCAGCTGCATTATTGTTTCCCATTTACAAAAAACACAAAAAACATACTCGCGCACATTAAATCACCTCACATTCGGTTTGACTTAAAATGGCCCAGCCTTCAACCTGTCCAGCGCAAACCACACATTTCCAGCCCTCCAGGTGACTCACAGGTTGCACGCATTTCAACAGGAACACTAAAAGCCAACCCTCAGTCCGAATTTTTCGTTAGGAAGGACTGGTGCCCCAGCAAGGTCTGTTCACAGTGTCCTCACATGGGGCCAGCCCGCTCACTCTAACTGCTGTTCCCAACTGCAGCCTGAGAAAACCACCTGTAAAATATCACACTTAAATTTATGGCTCTGAGTTCACTTCAGGGGGACACCGGCTGCTGCTGGCAGTCGCTCCCACCATTTTGCTCTCCTCAATGAATGGTTACTGCCACAGTCAGGGCTTTTGCTTGGGTGAGTGATTGTTTCTGAGAAAACACTGGCGACCTCCTAGCAAAGGTGACCGAGTAAGCTCGTCTTACAGATGGCATCAGCCCCGGCTTCAACAGTGGCGGCTGAAGCCAGCCAGCGCGTCACAGCATTCCCGTCGGAGGCCGCGACCCTCCGCGAGCCGCGCCGTCCCTCCACAGCCCAAGGGCCGCCTCCCCTCGCTGCGCTGACCACAGCTCCCAGCAGGCCTCGCCGCACGGGGGCGCCCGCCGCCGCCCGCCTCTCGCGCGGGGCCTGCCGGGAGCCGTAGTTCGGCGGCTCAGTCGGCGAACCGCTGCAGCAGGTGGTCGTCGCCGTGATGGGCGCCGCCGCTGTCCATGAAGCGCTCGCAAGGGAACTCGATGAGGTCGGCCTCGCTGAGGGCGCAGGCAACGCCGCGGGGCGGCCGGTGGGACTGGAAGCCCGAGAAGTCGGCGGAGACGCCGGTGCCCATGGAGCGGAGGGGCCGGCGGGTGGAGTAGAGCTGTCGGACGTGGACGGGGGCCGCCTTCCGCCGCCTCCGCCCCAGCACCTTCTTCCGCAGCAGGCGGGAGGCCCAGGCGGCCAGCGCCGCGAAGAGCAGCAGGGCGTTCACCGCCAGCAGCACCAGGGTGAGGAGTTGCTGGTCGGGGCCGCGGGGCCCGCCCGCCGCCGCCGCGCCGCCCTCGGGCAGGGTGACCAGCCCGGCGCAGTGGTCCCGCGGCGCCACCGGGCACACGCGGCCGCCGAGGACGGCCTCGACGCAGACGAGGTAGGGGGTGTCCGGGCGGAGCTCCCGCAGGGTGGTGGCCGGGTCCCCGTGCTCGGGCACGTAGACGAAGCGCTGGAACTTGACGGCGGTGCCGAAGCGGTCGAAAAGGAGGCGGAACCGCACCGGCCCCAGTAAGCGGGGGCTGCGGTGCGGCCGCACGGCCCAGCGCACTGTCACCGAGCTGGAGCCCACCGCCTCCACCGACAGGTTGCAGAGGAACAGCTTGTTGAAGTCGCACGGGTCGGACACCAGCGGCGGGACCCCGGCGGCCGGCGCCGAGCGGTGTTTGCCGCTCCGCCGGGGCCACGCCACGCTGGGTGGCGCCGGCCCGGAGGCCGCAGGGCGGGCGGGCACCG
>VZTO01007775.1:7106-50164 GCA_013400615.1 Syrrhaptes paradoxus
GCTGCCCAGAGAGGTTGTGGAGTCTCCTTCTCTGGAGACATTCAAAACCCGCCTGGATGCGTTCCTGTGCGATCTGATCTAGGTGTTCCTGCTCCGGCAGGGGGATTGGACTAGATGATCTTTCAAGGTCCCTTCCAATCCCTAACATTCTGTGATTCTGTGATTAGTAACTGCCAGGCAGATGTTGGGTGTAGTTGTCAGTTTATCTTCTGTGCCTACTGTATTTCAGTAAAGCTGATGCTTTTCCTATTAACTTACACGAGTGTAAGACAGACTGTATTACTGTAATTTTAAGTCTTGCTGACAACCAATTTAAGCAGTCTAGCATCAAAGTGCTGTGTTGCAAATGACACACATGAACAAAACATACGGTTTTAGTAGCTCCAGGGTGAGTTTACTCATGGTGTGGTAAAAATGTTATGCTTTGCCAGGAGTAGTGCTGGTTCAAAACAGCATTGCTTGTCCCGTCTTGTATGATAAGAACCGTTTGCACTAGAGGAGGTAGTGCTGCTGTATAGTTGCTCTAGCCTTCAGTATCTGAGTGTTATTTAGGTGAAGTGTAAAAGCACCACTTAGATATTCACTGTCTGGTATTGCTAAATAGGAGTGGGAAGTGTTTTCCATACATTCAGAGAAGAGAAGGGTTATTCTCATAGAGTAGAATGGTAGCTGCCTCCTTTGCTCCAAGTCAGTAATGTTTGATCGTATGTGGCCACCTGTGAACAAGACTTCAGGATTATCCTAACTAAAAATGCAAAATGTGATGTTTGTCAGAAAAACATGAAGAGAAACAAAAGCTCTGAACTGTGGATTTTCCTCTGCTTCAAGACCAGTTTTGATCTAAGTGCTGCTGCTTAAATTTATCTGTGTTTTTTTTTTTTTTCCTTCCTTTATTGCCACTCCCCTAGAAATGGTTAGGGGTTTTTAAGTTACAAAATACCTTGTGTTGGGCATGCTTCCTCAGAGCATGCTGAGTAAGACATGCCTAGGCAGCAACCTGAAGCTAGGCTTGTGTGTGGAATAACGGTTGTTTTGTCAAAGTAGGAGTGCACCGTTACATTAAAATTTTGTCTCATAATCCTTAGGTTATGAGACCAATGTCTTCATTTTGAGATTAAGTCAGTTTGTCTATCACTTGCTCTAAAACTGGATGGCTTGAGTATCCAGTGCCCCAGGGGTTTTCCCTCTGAATGTTTTTTGGAGCGAACGGGTACTTTGGAATAGATCTTAAGGGACAGAATTAAGTGAACTTAGCACCTTGTCAAGCCTGTGTTTTTTATTGCACGTTGAGTGCTGTTACTTTGAATTTTTTTAATTTCATTTTGAATAGTAGAGCAGAGTTATTCCTGATAAATGGGTGAGCATGGGTGGTCTGCTTCTCTTGTCCCTGCCAAAGAGAATTGGAGCAGCCCATGAGCTCTTCAGCCCACAGAGTGGCAGTGTTGTAGTATGATTCACACCTTGTCAGATTGGGTCTTTTGAAAGTGACAAACACAAGTGGTAAAGCATGTTCTTAACCTTGGAAGGGTGGGGGTCAGTTGACAGGTAGGTGTCAAACAGAGATGACACCTAATCCTTGGAGCTGTGAAGCCAATTATGTATGCTCCATGTAAAGCATCTGTATTAACTGTTAGGTACATAATGTAGGCTTTCCTGATTCAGAGCCTTCAGGATCAAACGTGAATGTAGCTTAACCTACTTCTGGGTAAAGGAACAAAAGATCATAATGATGCTCCTAGGAACAGATAGTCTGCCTTCCAATTACTTCCAGAGCTGTCTGACGATACCAGGAGACCTGCCTAGCTAATACAATTTATTCCTATTATTTATTGTGAGCATGTTTTAGTTTAAAAAGAAAAGAAAACATTGGATGTATTTTTTTTTCTGAAATACAAGGAATAATCTCACCCAGTTAGCAATAGGTTATTGAGATTTAACAGGGGATATGCTGCAGTTGCCAGCTTGCCTTATGAAATTGCAGAGCGGTGGTGTGGCTCTAAGTAAAAAATATTTCACATAGAGTCATGATGGTTTTCACTTTTCAAAACCTAAGGTAACTGGATACGTAGCTATTAAATTAGTAAATAATACTATGGCGTTCAATTACTCTAGTGCATCCTTTCGTGTATCTGTGTTGAAGGGAAAGCTGTGGAAATTATTCCGGTTATTTTTTTGGTAGTGTTATGGACAAGACCCATGATCACATCCAATGCACTACCTTAGTGGTGCAGGAACACTTAAGATAGCACAGGTTTCTTTATCAGTCTTAAAATGGCTAGAGACTGGGATAAATAAATATAAATATAGTGCCTGGTTTCATGTCAGATATCCTAAGCAGCCTGGTCTCTGTTCATGTAGGGTCCTAGATGCCTCGATTCTTACTCAGCAGTCCTGTGTGCATGCTTTGTATACCTTTGGATGTATAAAATGGCATTAGGTTCTCATATTTAGATGCCAAAATACCACCTGTTGTATCTGAAGAACTTGAATTGTCTTGAAATGTGGACCTAAGTTCTAGGGGGTTTATATGGACCAGTTCAGGCTCCTGTAGATGCCTAATACAGATACTGGTACCTACTTCTATATGGTGCTGGTACCTACTTTGCTGTGATTTCTGGGCATAGAGTTATTGATATACAAATGACAGTGAGGTCAAATTTGATGTGAGATGAAAGACTGCATCTAACTGATGCTGCCTCCTCTCATGCTGACTGTCGTTGCACAGTGAAAAATTATTCTAACACGTAGGAAATTAGTCCCCTAACAAAAATCTAATTCAGCCAAGATATCCTGTGCAGATGATGCCTCAATTCTAATGTGTTTTGCTACTGCTTATAGTTTAAACATTTTTCTTAATTAAATTACTGTCTTATTTAAAACTTTCTTGACTGATTTTGTAATAAAAAATTCCAAGTTATTACTCCTGTGGCATTTAAGTTTGGTAATGTACATGGCAGAAATATTGAGATAACTGAGCAACAAAGGTTCTCCTGCTTATTTACTTAACAGCTGGACCGGACAATGTCTCTCTTGCTAATCTCACTTGTGGGTTTATTGGATGTTGTTTTTTCTCCAGAGACTTGGGTCCTATTGTGAAGACATGAATGTACCCATCAGAATCTCGCAGGATACGTAAAAGCAAACGCATTATTCTGATCAGTCCGGCATGAGCTGACAGATGGCACTACCATCACACAGAATCAATCTGAAAAACATGGTCTTTTGTCACCATGTGCTGCAGGCACTTGGTATCATGCAGAAGATGACCTTCAGCTATGTTGTTAATGTCGGTAGGAGTACAGGAGCAAAAAGCTCTTCTGCCAGTTCTATCGTTCATGTTAGTCCCTGAAAAATTAATCTATTAATCAAAGATTTGCCATAATTCACTGCAGTTTCTTGGTATTAACTAGGCAGTGAAATGGCACAAAAGGGCAATTTCTTCTTGAACTAGACAGCTTTATTCTGTCCAATTTGCTTGACAAGGCATAAATTTTAGGGAATACTGACTACCAACTTGTGCAAAAAAGTGGCTGAAATTGGGAAGTTGAGGAGTTCTGAAGGGTCACGTAACAGAAGAGAAGGATATAACAGCCTTATGTTATGTGTCTTCTGCAAGGCTTCTCAAATACACCTACAGCTCACTCTTGTGCACTGAAGCATCCCAAGCAGAATAGACCAGCAATGCTGGGAAAAGGGAGTTCTGAAAAAATAAGTTTCCCTCAATCTTCACAGACCTCCTGATTTTCATCACCCAAACTTTATAGGGGACAAGACACTTTGAAATCATCAACACTTGGAAAATTGACCTACCAAAAGGTAGTGATAATAGAAGGCCTGAAATAGTAGGAATGAAGTAGACCTTAATTAGCTCAAGATAGAGTATTAAAACTGCCAATGTTTTACTAGCTACTCTGAAGTTAAATTTGACAATGCTGAAGTCTCTGGTAAATATTTAATGAAGCCTTTTCAGGAAGACTGATTCTATTCCAACTTTCCTGCACCTCATTAAAATGTTGGAAACGTCAGTATCTTTTCTTTCAAAATTACCAATGGTAATATGGGAGAATAGTGTTTTTAAAATACTGGAAAGCACTGTTGGGACACAGTAAAGTTTTAATTTATAGCACACTATAAATGAGTGTTCTGTTATTGCTGTTTGGGGGAGAGGGGAAGAGTACACATTTGATTTACATAATCTGACTTGACTGACAAATGGAAGTGAGCCTAAATTAAGCTTTTAATGATCAATCCTGTCTGATTTGCTAGAAAGTTTTCCTAGCCCAGAGACCTGGTTCGATGGGTTAGTGAGCAGATGTTAGCCTGGGCTTCTTGAGCAAGAATCTGCAATTGTCCAGGTACCTGGAATTTTCTTCCTGACCTCCTTCAAACTGAAGCTAATTGTTTTTTGGCCTGTTTTGTGCTGCTTACATTTGGTGGTGGGAACAGAGAAAGGGGCTGTTTTGATAGAGTCTGGTTTTAGTTAGTCCTTTCTGCTCACTACAAAATAAAACCAGCAATCCAAGCTGCACTCCTGCCCCTTTATCAGGGCACAAATCTCTGCCCTTCGTTTACAGTTGCAGATTATGGTTCTACACTGTATGCCTTTATAGCTTTAAAATATGACTGCTTTTGTACAGTCTCAATTTTTGTGGGTGTGTCACTGCTTTTGTGGATACAATTTTACCTCTGCTGGGTAACCAACAATGTCCAAGGTTGCTGAGGAATTGGGAAACTTTGAATTTAATATGAATTTGAATTTATTTTTCTCTGCATCTGATTCAAAGTAATCCCAACTGCTTTTCTTCTTACGCTTCAAAGCATTGCTGTCTGGATAGCAAAATTTAGGGGCTGAGGCAGAAATGTGAAGATTCAGAGTGGGAGGGAGGGTGTTAACCTTGTTTCTAAATGAAAAAGACTTTATCTTGCTCTGCACTTATGTTAGGTTCATTTGTCTTATTCTGCCCCTCCTTCTATCCCCTCACCTTCTAAATAATTAAATTTAAAGTTGGCAAGTGTTTTGCATAGTGTAGAGGTCTCCAAGTTCCTACAGCTAACAAAGGCAGCCAGGCAGAGAAAGAGATCCCTGCTGATGAACAGTGTAGAATTATCTCAGTGCCAGAGGAATTGATTCTTTGCTCAAATTTATCTTACATGTAGCATCTCTGACACCTAATAAAGGGTGCCCTCATGCTGCAGTTTGGGCATAATTAGCTAAAAAGGTCACTTAGCCATGAGATAGAAATCAGTAGGAAAGAAGGCTTAAGGTAGGTTTAATACTGATTATAGTTTTTGTAAAGATTATGTCACGTGAGAGCTGTGATGTGTATGTTGGAGTCAATAAATGTCTGTTTAGTTTAGTGTTGTCATTTTTTAATGTGTTCCTATGGAAAAGGATTCTTCTTTGCTATAACCGATTTACCTGAATAATGACACTCAATGTGGAATGGATATGAGAAGGAAAGCTGTTACTTTCCCAGAGTGAGAATGGTAGAAGTAAATGCTGCACACAGACCAAAAGCTGGTTCCTGTAATCTCATGTCTCCCCCAAGAAGAGAAATATGGGTGGCAGTGTGACAGTTCATTGCCAAGTGCTGTTCAGCACAGCCAGGTCTAAAACTGTAAGCACAAAATACTGATGGTATTGGGAAAGTGGTAAAACTTGCTTTGTTTGGCAGGATTTTGAGGGTAATGGCTTTTGTAGAGTCCTTAGAAAGTTTTTATAAGGCATCAAGCCATTTTGGGGAAAATGAAAATACTTAGTTACGTTTGTGTATTGTCTACATTGTGCAAGTCGAGTCATTGTTATGGTGGATAAT
The DNA here is from genome assembly GCA_013400615.1 of Syrrhaptes paradoxus. Classification (NCBI taxonomy): domain Eukaryota; kingdom Metazoa; phylum Chordata; class Aves; order Pterocliformes; family Pteroclidae; genus Syrrhaptes; species Syrrhaptes paradoxus. The sequence goes on from VZTO01007775.1 coordinate 12,923, forward strand.
TATATTGGAAGATCAGTTATTTCAGAAGAATATTTCTAGGATAATACTGCTGTGAAAGGCATGACAGTACCAAGAGTTGTTTCTGAGAGTTCAGGTCTAATCCAGTTGGAGCGAACAACTTGGATGTGTATATCCTGCCTTTTCTGTTTTAACACTTTAGCCTACTGGAATGGTTCATGAAGTTGCATTCTACTTGGTTCAGGTTTAAGTGTAGCTCTGAACAGATCTAGAATTCTCTGCTAATACCATCTGTCCAGCTGCCTTTGTGGATCCACCCTGACAGTGGGTAAATATAAAAGTTGTGTTTGTTCTGAAAAATCAAATGACTTAAGGAAGGCACACAGAAGGGCCACATATATAGTGCACATTGAAGGTAATATTGGACTCCTCTTAAGATAACAGTAGCCATAAAAATGTTGTTTCAGCAGTCTGAAGAATTTTCTATTAACATCACCCTTCAAATTAGGAAGACTAAAAACACTTTAAAGGAGATTTTTGAGTCTGTTTTCCTATTGAAATGTTTAGAATATGGATGTGAAAATCAGCTTTTGTGAAAGTCTTTATATGATGTGTATGGAAGGTGGTACTTCCGGATGTGACATTGCCAAACATTTATTTTCTAGCTATATAGTTATCTATTGAGAAACAAAATTATTATTTACACAGAAAAAAAATTAGCAGCAGAAATGTTTCTAAATTTCTAAAAGGCTTCAAAAATATCCCTTGAAGATTGCATATCTTACTGTGAAAGCATCTTTATAAATTCTCGGACCTCATGTAGTAGTACAGTGGCAACTTGAATCAATTCAACAGCTACTTGTTTCAGAACAGTGTTTGGTTCTTCAATTAATTTAATTATTTTTACTGAATATGACCTCAAGAGGTGACCTGCTCTGGTAAGATACGCTGGTTTTATATGCTAACAATGCATAGTTAGATTAAAATAAAACTTAAGAAACATCTTAGCCCCAAGGTGATTATGAGTTCCAGTAAAGCTAAGACTGTCTCCAGCAGTTCACTGCTCTTAGTCCTGGAAGAGGGTAAACCTCTGAGCAGTCTGCCTAATTTTTTTTCCTGCTGTGGTCATTCACTGCAAACTGTGCTTGGCTGTCTTGCCAGCTGCATCTTTTCAACTATTTCTGCTGTTACTTGTTAACTTCCTCTTGCCAATACATAGCACCAGTTTTACTCCCTTCTAACAATGTCTTTTATATTTCAGGGAGTTGATTCACTTGCTCATTCACCTTTCTGAAGCTCTGCGGGAAGCCCAACTTAAACTCATACTGGTCATCCCTCCTGCAGTTGCAGCAGGGTGAGTATTCCTATATAGATGGCAGGTTTCAGACAACAAATACTTTCTTGTCAGATATACAATAAATTCAAAGCTTTGTTTATAGCTATGCAGCTTAAATGAATAAGAAAGTATTTGAGTTTGATTGGTGGTCCTGTCTTCATGTGTGTTGCACTGAATAGTCTTAACTATGTGTGTTCATATATACTTCATAACATTTGATGTCAAAATAACTTGAAGAGGAACTTCCTATTGTGATGTTAATTCAAAATGTCTGATAAGATCTTCCAGGACAACAAGAGCAGAATTAGTTGTGGAGCTTAATGGCTTGTTGCCAAGAAGTGAAAAGGGTGTCATAAAGGTAGCATGTGAAAGAACTTTCTGAGCCTCTGGGCAAAATTTCAGCTATGATTATTTAAGTAAGAAAAACAGAGCTACAGGAAGGAATTATATCTGTAATGGAGCAGTGGGATTTTAAAGTTATTTATTTTTACTTATCAAGTAAAAAGTTCATATGTACAGAAAAAGCATTTAGTAAGAGGATAATAAACAGAATTATTAACAAATTATATTTGTTTCTAAACAATTATATATTATTTAATTATGTATTTCTAAATATTCGTGCAATGATTTGGATTTGACAGACATACCAGTTTATATGCTCTTCTGGCTCAACCGCAGTAACCAGTTCTTTATCTTTCAGTGTTTACAGCAGAGGCTTATTTACTTCCTAAGATTGTATTTGTTGAAAAAACAAAACCCATGTGGAAAATGAGATTGTAATTTCATTATATGTGGAAGGAATTTGAATCCTCTTTCAGTTTTTACATTTGTTGGAAAAGATTTTACGTAGCCTTTAAGGGATATAGTAAAACTGAAAAATCACAGTTTTACTGTATCTGCAGTCTTTTTGTGGAAGGAAACAGCACCTCCAGTATTTCAGGGAGATTGTGTCTAGTCATTCAGGGTTTCATATGATCAATCAGTGGTGACATCCATGTGAGAGTGAGCAGACAGAACTGAAGACAAGGGTGGAAAGTGATTCAAAATGCCAGCAGTGTGATGTGACTTCATTATTGCCATTTCAGGTTGAAATCTGGGTTATGCCAATGCTGTACAGCTTTATTAGCAAGAGTTTTGCCGGTATCCATCTGCCATTGGTAATGTTTGTTCACATTTGGATGATCTTTCAGCTCAAAAGGTGGTATCCTTGCATCGTGAGCATAGCTATCTGTTGTGCTACCTTGATGGGATGCATGTGCTAATCCTATGTCATGCTTATTTCTTGTGTAGATATTTTTGGCTTACTGGGCTTGACTTGTTGATAATGATAAATGGGGAAGATGCACAATATTTGCATAGTCAGCAATGCAAGATTATTTTGTTTCCAAGTTTCCCTCTCCTTCAAGCTGTTCAGCAACCTTATGCCCGCATGTGAAAATTCAGTGATGTAAGTCAGTCTGAGAGAGCCGTCATTAGGTGTTCTTCAGATGAGAGTTAGTAGACAGATAATATTGCAATATCTTATTTTTCTCTTTTTAGGCTGTATAGAAGCATGGATAGGCTTACAGCCTCTATGGTTTAGGATAGTTTAGTACAACCTCCTAAATTTCTTGTAGCCTGTCACAATCTTTCAGTGTACATTCATTTTCAAGGTGCCAAAAAGGCTGAGAAAATGGAATGCCTGAGCAGGCTTGTAAGTGTCTCTTTTGTGGCTGGACTTTTCTCTGCAATGGTCTGAAGTTTTTCTTGAGGTTTGTGAGGAGGTCCAATAGCACGAGGGGGAAACAGAGCATTTCTTCCTACAGATACCTGCGCAGAGCTCGAACGCTGACTCTGAAAAAGTTCAGGGACCCTGTATTAGGTGACTAAAAGGTTGTCTATGGGCTGAGATCAGTTAGCATCTGCACTGTAACTGCGATGTCACCTCCTCTGTCCCTGTCCAAACCAATTTCTGAATATAGGATATGTACTTTCTACCTTTTTAAGACTGTAAACCCACAATAACATCTACCTGTAGTTTTGTTCTTCAGTAGTGTTGTGTTTTTGAACCCAGCCAGCAGCAAGCAAATTCCACACAACTGCTCACTCACCCTTCCCCCTCCCAGGGATGGGGGAGAGAATTAAAGGGGTAAAGAGAAAAGAGATTCAGGAGTCGAGATAAGAACAATTTAATAACTAAACTACAATAAAATTTGAAAATAATAATGATATAATAATGATAGTAATATATACAAATGAGTGATACACAGTGATACTGCTCACTACACCAAGGCTCAGCCCGTTCCTGGCTACTGATCCTGGAGCAGGGAGAGTCACAAAATTGCGTCCTGGAAAAGATAAAAGCCCCAGCGTCAGAGAGACTGAGAGCCAGCTGGGAAAGCAAGATGACCCCAAGAAAGGGACATGACCCAGAGAGAGGGAGAGAGAGTCTGAATGTTCGGACAGAGCCTCATCTATATACTGGGCATGATGTGCGTGATATGGAATAGACCATTGGCCTGTTTGGGTCTCAGTCCTAAACCTAAGGTCTAATCCTGGGCCAGTAACTGGGGCTGTGCTCCCTCCCAGCTCCTCCTTCCCCTGCAGACACGGGCACAGCAGAGAAGCTGGAAAGTCCTTGACTGTCCTGGCAGCGGCTCTGTTCATCAGTGTGTGCTCAGCTGTCTTACCAGCACGCATCCAAACACAGCCTCTTATTAACTACTGTGAAGAAAGTTAACTCTGTCCCAGGTGAAACCAGGATAAATAACTGCATGAAATCTGATTGCAGTTTATTTTCTGTAAAACTAGGTACTTTAGGATACTTTTTGTTGCTTTGTATTTTCCTCTATTGCACGGTATAACTGGTTTACATCCTTAAAATAAAGTAGCTAGTTTAATGCAAAAATCCTTTTGCTTCTGCAGGTGGCTGGCTGGCCACCACTGAATTTTGGTAGGCAGAGAGGGAGAAGCAGTGTGTTGAAGACTATGGCGAAAGCGAACGATATAAATTCCATGGACATTGGTAAAGTAGACAGTCCTGTAAAACAGTAGCTGTGCAGAGCCCTTTTCTTTAGGGACTAAAGGGCTCTGGCAGCCCAGCTGCATTTTTAAGAGATTCCTTCCCTGCCACTCAGGCCCCTCTGTTTCAATTCTGGTGTTTTTTGCATCATGTTTTGTGAGACACTTTATTTGTAGAACAGTACTGGTTTCTAGTGCATTATGGCATTAAGAGAGTAGATCCAACCCTCAGGACTACACAAGACTTACACTGTTGTTTCTTTTTCTCTAGAGATAGTGTGGCTTGTTCCCTTTTCCGCCTTGTGCTCTGGATTTTCCGTGGTATTCTCATGTCAGAATACACACTCTATAATCCTGAGGCAGTTTTTTATGCTGCTACACTCCAAATCTTGTCATGTGCAAAAAGGAATGCACTATATAAATGATGACAAGAATTTATTGTTCGTCCACTTAATGTTTTAATGGTCTGGTAGTACAAATTATGTTAATACAGAAATATATACAGTTAATACAGAAAAGCCTAATTCATGTTACAGCTAGAATTATTGTGCAGAAGGTTCCCACTTTCTACCCCTTTTTTGTGGTAGGAATGTTCACCCTTCACTGTTCCTGTCGGTCCTGAAGTTGACAGTATTCCTTGAGCAGATCAATGAGTCTTCAGCATGGTGAGGTCTTTCTCAGGAGCAATGTGATATTCATGCTGGAGGATTCTTCTTTGTCAGCCTTGGGTTTTGCTTGGGGCTATTTCACATGTTTTCTGATGACAGTCTGTTTCCTCTTCATTGGCTTTCAGCTGAAGTTTGAAGTTTGTGTGAACTCCTCAGGTCAGTTGGACCTTTTCTGTGTGTGGTATTCCCAGAGTTGGAGGTATTAGTCACTCCACCATCACATTGTTTGAAAGAAAGTTCAGGCTATAAGATGCAGAGAATTTTTAAAAGGAGGAAGCTTTTAATCAGCACTGTTTCCTAGGATGAGGCATCATATGTGTTGCAAGTAATCAGATCTCCAGGGCAGGTATGTTGTTTCTTACTATTGTGGCTGTCTTTGCATGGCTGCTGAGAGCCGCTTTTGTGGCTGGTAATACTTGAGCCTTAGGAACCCAGCTTTCTCTGTCAAGAGAAGGTTGAGGGTCATTCACATTTGCTTCAGAATATGAATGCTTAGGAGTTGCTTCTGATGCATGGATGGCTTTGCTGGTATAACTTTCTACTGTAGGGAGAGTTCCAGGAAACTGAGCCGTGCTTTTAGCTTTTGCCCTCTGAAATGTTAGCGTGGGTCCCAGTGAGCCACAGTGTTATATGCCTTGTTGTATGAACTCATTGCATCACAGAGCAATAACTGCTATACTTCTTTAAAAATAAAGATGTGGAAACGAAGTCCTTAAAAATCTACTCCTGCCTAATGAGATAACCTTTGCAGCATTTACAGACCACTAATACTCTCATTTCTTGCATATTTCTCTGGAAAATTGTGGGCTGGTATGCCTTTGTGTCACACAGACATTCAATAGTGATAACAAATACTTTGAAATTCTCCTGCTTTGGTTGTCAAAAATAATGAGAAATTACTGTCTTCTCTCTTGGCTGTCATTTATTCCAATCTTTCATGCTGCCCTCTTAGGACCTACATTTCATCCCAATTGATAGCTCCTTTTTAAAGCAATTTTCTGTTGCTATTAATTGTAGTCTATTACAGATAAAGCAAAGGAGAACACTTGAAAACATTTTTGTAAAATGCTTTATCAATCAGTCACTTCATCACACGGATGCTTTTTAAAATGCTAATGCATGCTCTGTTAGAATTTAAGTAATTGCTGTAAACAGTGCTCGCGTTAAAGTGCATTTACTACTTGTGGTGTTAGGGAGACAGTGGAGAAGAGCACAAACGTTAGATTCCCGTTCATCGTGATGCCTAGTGACATTACCAGATTCAGCCTCACAGCCAGAGAGGCCTCAGTCTGTTTTGTTTATGAACAGTCATGTGGGGCTCTGCAGGCTAATTTTTCTAAATCCCAAAAGAAGAGTTGAAGCCACTATAAGCCCTCTGAATTCTTAGAGGCATTTTGCCTTGATCAGAAATGGCTTTATGATGGTAGCTGTAACTTTCAGGGTTATTCTGCAGCTGAAGACCACCCTGAGGTTTGGACCCTGTGTTGTCATGACTCCTCCTGCTGCTGTCCTGCATATTGACAGCACAGCGGGTTCACAGTTCCAAAACCTTGCTGAACTGGGATTTAGAGACACCCTGCTAGAGCTGGGAAGAGCTGCCTATCTGAAGTGCAGGTTTTTAACCTGAAATGTGTATTACATGCCTGTCCCTGGATGGCCCTCTCTGTAGAGGAGCAGTAAGGCATTCCTGTTTTCTACCTGTGGGAAATAACGCCTGTAGTTTATGTGAAAGAATCCAAAAGACTCATTCCTCTAAACTAATGATTTTGTTTCTTTATATATTCCTAAAGTTTCTGGGATTTATTCATAAACTTTTATTGTCCAGGAGAATGCATTAGTCACATTCTCTTTAATTAATACGGTTACATAAGCCACCTATCTGTCTTCCAAAAACCACTTTAACTTCTTGAGTAAATAGGCAGCTGAAAGTACGTTCATCAGTTAGGGAAATGTCCTAAAATGTTCACAATGTCCATGCACATTTTACAGCTTAGAAATATGTTGGATTTACTGATATCAATAAGCAGAATCGGGATTTTTTCTGTCTTACTTGACTTTTAGATAGTAGCTGTACTTGAAAACTTTTTGTTTCTGGGATAACAGGGTTTCAACAGGAAAATGCTTCCCACCGTGTCTCATGTTATCAAATTCTTTGTGTCTTGAAACTCACTTTGGGTTTTAATACTTACACGTGGTTGAAAGTGTGCTTTAATGCATCTTATATGCTTTATTTGTTGGATTCACTGTAGACTATTAATCAGAAATACAGCAAAAGGCATGGAAATAAGTACCATCAAGAATCAAATAATGTTTCAGAGTTCAGCAGCTGGTGAAAGACTGATAAAGGAGACATGAGCTGTATGTGGAATACCCTAACCAGCTGGGATGCTAGGAGCTGAAACATTGTTCCTTTTGTGTTCTGCCCTGATTAAAATTTAAAGCGAGAGCATAGCTAAATGTAAGCAGTTTATTTAGGAATTTGTAATTTAGACTCCTTTGATATGCATTCAGATCAAAGCAGTCTGGCAGCAAATGCTATCTGAAAGAAGACACTTAAGAGCTAAAAATATTGGTTTGCTTAGGGAAAAAGAGTCTGGAAAATGCAGCATTGCTCATGAGATCAAGTGCATGATGCAGTAAGGAAACATATTGGGTCATCTGTTTAACTTCTCAAATTCAGCTTTTGCAAACAAAAACTATGTGAAACTGAGCCTCTAGCTAAAGCTTGCTTTCATAAATAAAGGATCCTGTGAAGTCTTTAGTTTTTGGTTTATTTGTGGAACCTTCTGGGCTAAAAGAAAACTTCACTCAAACTTTTTTTTTTTAATCCAGTAATTTGATATGTTCCTTTACAGCATTTTTTAAATGTATCTGTTTACAACATTGTCCCCTGGCATAATCCAGGGGTGGGAATGTGTGTGGAGGCTGATGGGGAGGCAGGAATCTCTCTACCAAGCTTTACTGTCCCAGAGAATGCATGTAGAGCTACCGTGATGTCAAACACAGATTGAGATAATATTTCCATCCACCTCATGTTCAGGAATTGCATGATTTTCCTGCTAACATCAGTGATTAGCAAGAGAGAGGAACAGCAGGAGCCACAGCTCTGCTCTAAAGAGTGTACGTGTTACACTGTGACGCCCCTTTGGGATGGGAGAGTTGTGCTTGCCTGTGTCTAAGAGAGCTGCTGGGGTGGCTGTGTTATGTAAATGGTTGCTGGAGCAGATGGTTTGCTGAAGACTTCTAGCCTGTCTTTCAACAGATTGTCTCAAAATGTTCGAGTGTTAGTGCTCTTAACATTCCTGGATATGAATTCATGTATAAACTATATGACTAGTATTTCTGAAAGGGCAATGGGCAGCCGGGTGTGTTCTGCCCCGTGGTGGTGGTGGGGAACTCCATTTGTGCTGACTAAACCTGGGCTTGAGTAAATTCCTGCCTTCAATGTGTGCACTTCAGTGATTACTGTACTGCAGAAATTACACTGGTGAAAGCTGTGTGGATGTTTTTATGCTGATATCACAAGCCTCTTTCTGAATAGGATAGCTGTGCTGGAGTGAACTACCTTTGTGCCTAAATATGCTGTTGAAAAAATAAAAGATGGCAAATGGGACTTGAAATTTGATTGCACCATTCTCTTAAGTCTGTAAATCACAGGGATTGAGTTGGTTACTTTGTTTCTCTGTGCTTACATGCTTTAAAATATGTTAGAGATGCTTTTTCAAAGGCAAAAAGTGAGGCTTTGAGTTTGCAAGTAAATAGAATTTATTCTGACTAAATTATTACGTATTTTGTCCAGGTTCAGCAACCATTTTATCAATGGTGTTTCCCAGTTACTGTGAAGAAAATGAGTAAAGAAAAATCTTAAGTTGCTATAGATGAGCTATCATCAGGAAGAGCATCAGTAATATTCCTGTTTCCTGCTGTCCTGAGAAGGAGCAAAAGCCGTCAGAAAGCTCTTAGGAGCTGTAGATAGGATGTTGTCTTCACAAGGGTTCTGAATCTAGCCGTGGTTGCATAGCCATGGTCTTTCTGGCATTTGTGGTTTATTATAGACATAAGACATATGGCGTAACTGTGGTGAGGATCACCTTGGTTTGCACTAAGCCATTAAAAGCTGTTAGTTTTGCTAAACACAATGTTAAATAACTCCATGTTTACAGACAGGTTGTTAGTGGTCACTTTTCTTGGACTTTTATTGTCCCCTAAAGTATAATCCTTTGCACAAAGTAGCAATAAAAAATGGCATTGGCTGTGTCACTTCATAATATAACACGGTGCTCTTGACTTGCATTTTGATGGTTAGGATATGAACCAAGCAGTTTGTCCTGCGTGATGGATACTGTCGTAAAACACCTGTCTTTAGGTTACGAGACAGTAGCTGCTCCTTGAATAGCAGGTGATTCTTTATCTCTTGAAGTCGTATGGAATCTGTAAATGAGAAAAAGTGAAATCTCGAGAAAACAAGTGAAATATCTGGACTTATTTGACATGCCATTGAAAACCTCTTTTAGGCCTCTTTTAAGGAAGATCTTATTTAAGATACTAAGAGCTTGTTTTGTCATACCCTGAATATATGATGAAGCTACAAAAAGCACTGGTTACTTTGTCATTGTTATGAGTTTTAGACTTAGAGATGAAAAGCCTGCTGCATTTCTGAAAAAAAAAATCTGCTTAAAGCCTCCAAAGCTTTGCAGTTTTGTATGTATCAATCATAATTAAAATGCATGGAAGACAGTTTTAAAAATAGATTGTTTCAATTGTTTAAGAAGCCCCAGGTAACACAAAGCAGCTTTATCCTTCAGTAATTTTTTCAAGTCTAGTATGATAATACTAGATGTGTATCAGACCTTGATCCCTGATTTTTCTAGTATGCAAAATAGCTGCTTTTCTTACCTGTGTCTTAATAACATGCTTACCAGTAGAGAGCAGAGGTCATTGAGCAGTAGGTTTTCACTTAGCCTTATGGAACATGGTGTTTGGGATTATTAGCAAGAATGAAGCACGTTGTAAACAAATCACTGTCCTCATGAGGCTCTCAAAAATACTGCTGCTGGTAAATTGCATACAGTTCAGCTAGAATAAATTGTTATCTCCTGGCCAGTTTCTGATAGTATTTCTCAAAGTAGTATTTAAATTAAACAAGCGTGTTTGTCTCCAGTAAAAGGTGCACTTAACCTCACAGTTTCACGTCTGGCAGAAGGACTGAGAAGCATTAGTGTAAATATCAAGTATGGTTCCTCATCTCTAAAACANTATAGGACAGCACAGATGAGCTGTGTGGCACGTGCCTAGCAGGCGTAGTGTACTCTGGATACATCAGACCTGTGGTTATGCTGTATAAAAATCAGTCTGGTTTCTTCAGAGGCTGCTGGACCTCTGTAAACCACAGAAGTCATAGGGCAACTTATGTGAAAGTGACCTAAAGCATTCCTGAAATAGGCTGGTGGATTGTTTTTAAGTTTATGGAAGATATCAGATTGGTAAGTAAACATTTATCAGGAGCTGAGCAGATCCTGAAGTTATCTTAGGATCATTAAAAAATACCTGTGATTAATGCAATGAGATTAAGTGTTCATTTTGAGATGATTGTCAGGGAACTTTCAGGGTGCTCAAAGGTAGTTACTCTGCTTTCAGTGCTAGGTGGGTCTCATGGAAAACTGAGTCTGGGCTACTGTGTTTATAGGAGGATGTAGAAAAATGAGTATTTAGAGGAAAGCAAGAAAAATGGCTAGAGGTGTAGAAAATGTCTCCTTTGAGGAAAGTTTGAAGAACTGTATTTAGTATATTGAAAGAGGACAGGACATAGTAAATCTTCAAATATGTCACAGGGGTATAGAAGTGACAGTGATACATTGGTCTTTACATCAGCTTGGAAGAAAAGGATAAAAATACTCTTTGTTCATGCTAAAGAATTATTAGGTTGAACACTAGAAAAAGGATAACATCAGATAGCAAAACACTGTAGAAACACCTAGGAAAATCTCAGGATCTTCATGTGCATTTTGAACTTGATGGTACACATCTAAGTAGTGGGGGATGCACAGCTGTGCAAGGAGAAAAGGGAGAGCAGCACCTTTATTGATTTCTTTTGGTGGCAGAATTAATGCTCCACAAATGCCTGTTTGACAGAAGAGTGCAAGGAAGCAGAGCTGAGCCAGTGGGAGGAAGAAGAAAAAGAGTGTGCTCTGTTATGAAACTTTCACAAACACACCTTCCTCCTCTTTCTCTGGAAGAGCTGTGGGCAGCTCCTTGGGCAGTGGATACACCTAGAACTCAAGCTAGCCTTATTCTTTTTTTAATAGGTACTTTTGAAGGCTTTCATTGTTAAGCCTTCCTACTAAAGTTTTAGGTAAGCTAGAAATCTAGAGCATTTTTTCTTTTAATTGTGATTAAAACAGGTGGGTGTGGCAGACACAGCAAAGGAATGGAGAGAGCTGAAGCTATGTAAGCCAGGCTTTGGCATTCTGTTCTTAAATTCAGANCAGAGGTCATTGAGCAGTAGGTTTTCACTTAGCCTTATGGAACATGGTGTTTGGGATTATTAGCAAGAATGAAGCACGTTGTAAACAAATCACTGTCCTCATGAGGCTCTCAAAAATACTGCTGCTGGTAAATTGCATACAGTTCAGCTAGAATAAATTGTTATCTCCTGGCCAGTTTCTGATAGTATTTCTCAAAGTAGTATTTAAATTAAACAAGCGTGTTTGTCTCCAGTAAAAGGTGCACTTAACCTCACAGTTTCACGTCTGGCAGAAGGACTGAGAAGCATTAGTGTAAATATCAAGTATGGTTCCTCATCTCTAAAACAAAAGCTCTCAGTATGAATTTGATATAAGTGCCAGCTTTCTTAAAATAGTCCACTCTGCAGAGGTGCGACTGTTGGACTGGAATATTTCAGGTGGGACCCATTGGCAAACCTGTTATGGAATAAATAAACCAAAGCCTGTTAATGTCTTAGTATGACTTATATTTTCTAGACCTTGGATTGTTTTTCTCTGGACTCTCTAAATCTCCTCCATCTTCCTTAATATATGGTTCCCTGAATCATATTTTAAGCTGTAGCGTTTAGATTTTCCAGGAAGAAGTATGTGTCCATATAGTATAGAGCAAAATGTATAGGACAGCACAGATGAGCTGTGTGGCACGTGCCTAGCAGGCGTAGTGTACTCTGGATACATCAGACCTGTGGTTATGCTGTATAAAAATCAGTCTGGTTTCTTCAGAGGCTGCTGGACCTCTGTAAACCACAGAAGTCATAGGGCAACTTATGTGAAAGTGACCTAAAGCATTCCTGAAATAGGCTGGTGGATTGTTTTTAAGTTTATGGAAGATATCAGATTGGTAAGTAAACATTTATCAGGAGCTGAGCAGATCCTGAAGTTATCTTAGGATCATTAAAAAATACCTGTGATTAATGCAATGAGATTAAGTGTTCATTTTGAGATGATTGTCAGGGAACTTTCAGGGTGCTCAAAGGTAGTTACTCTGCTTTCAGTGCTAGGTGGGTCTCATGGAAAACTGAGTCTGGGCTACTGTGTTTATAGGAGGATGTAGAAAAATGAGTATTTAGAGGAAAGCAAGAAAAATGGCTAGAGGTGTAGAAAATGTCTCCTTTGAGGAAAGTTTGAAGAACTGTATTTAGTATATTGAAAGAGGACAGGACATAGTAAATCTTCAAATATGTCACAGGGGTATAGAAGTGACAGTGATACATTGGTCTTTACATCAGCTTGGAAGAAAAGGATAAAAATACTCTTTGTTCATGCTAAAGAATTATTAGGTTGAACACTAGAAAAAGGATAACATCAGATAGCAAAACACTGTAGAAACACCTAGGAAAATCTCAGGATCTTCATGTGCATTTTGAACTTGATGGTACACATCTAAGTAGTGGGGGATGCACAGCTGTGCAAGGAGAAAAGGGAGAGCAGCACCTTTATTGATTTCTTTTGGTGGCAGAATTAATGTTCCACAAATGCCTGTTTGACAGAAGAGTGCAAGGAAGCAGAGCTGAGCCAGTGGGAGGAAGAAGAAAAAGAGTGTGCTCTGTTATGAAACTTTCTTCCTCTGTCCCATGAGCAAAGCAAACGTTCACAAACACACCTTCCTCCTCTTTCTCTGGAAGAGCTGTGGGCAGCTCCTTGGGCAGTGGATACACCTAGAACTCAAGCTAGCCTTATTCTTTTTTTAATAGGTACTTTTGAAGGCTTTCATTGTTAAGCCTTCCTACTAAAGTTTTAGGTAAGCTAGAAATCTAGAGCATTTTTTCTTTTAATTGTGATTAAAACAGGTGGGTGTGGCAGACACAGCAAAGGAATGGAGAGAGCTGAAGCTATGTAAGCCAGGCTTTGGCATTCTGTTCTTAAATTCAGACTTTAAAAGCTTACTTTTAGCCTCAGTGAATTAAAATGACAGGGGAACATTTCCAAAACAATATGTAAAACGCTGAGATGGCTCACACTGTTAAATTTATAGCCTGATATGAATTTCTGAGTTGTCCAAAAGTGACAAAGCATGCCTGTGACAAAACATTTTCTGTCAGATACTGTGCTGCCTGTTTTCTCTTTGCTCTGAAAAGCTTGCGACATCTGTATGTGAAGCACGGCATCTCAAACTGTGTTTGTGCTTCCCATCCATTCTCGGCTAAGTGCAGCTATATCCTAACCATCAGTTTTAACTGCTGCTTTTTACTGTGGCTGACGTTTGATTGGCAAAAAAAGTTTACAATCGTAGCACTTCTGGCATTTCAATCAGTCTGAAGTCTTAAAATTTGGTAACTGATTTGGGTTATGCTGAGGTTAAGTGTTCTTGACGTGACTTTTTTTTTTTAAAGCAATGAGAAGTTGCTGGCAGAGGATATTTTCAGTTTACATATGCATTATGAGACAAGGGACTTTGAGAAAAAAAAGAAAATAACTCAAGAGCCATTACTGTATCACTGCTTATAGAGTAGGGACATTATAAAGCCTTGACAATGTTTTACTGTGATTCAGCGATTTTCCTCTTTGCAGCCTCAAAGTGTTTTTGATTTAAGCCATTAAAGAGAATGTGTTTTATGTTCAAGTGGCACTTGGTACTGTTTTGAAAATCTTCATTATAGTATGCTTATTGTTCTAGGAGCTGGATCTGTTGGCATTCCTGAAGAAGGTCAGGAGGAATGTTCTGTACTGGTTTTGCTTTGGTTTTGTAGTAATGGGGGCAGAGAATAGACAAGACTGATTTTAAGCTACTGTATTTTTGCTGTGAAAAGACTGGCTGTCTTGTTTGGTAGCTTTGGAACAGCATTCTTCGTTCATTGAACAGTAAGGTTTGCTATGGTGTGATGTGAATATATGGAGTTAACCCAGCTTCTTTTAGTTGTTAAAAGCAAAAAGGATGAGGTAGTTATGTTAGTCTGATCAGAAGCAGCTNGTTTAGTGTCATTCTGATTAGGCAGAGTTATTCCAAGATTGATAGTAATCTGGACAAATATTTAGTCTTTATAAAAAACATACAGTTGAAATCCTTCCAGGACTGTGTGAGGGCTGTAAAAGCTGGAGTATACTAATCCTTCCTTTGGGAAGGAAGAAATTGTATTTCCAGGAAAGCATTGTGTTATCTTGTTTAAAAACAGTTCTTTCGGTGGAGTAGAAAGTTAAGAGATAACTTTTCTGGAGAAATTGGGAAGCTTTTTCTAGTGTCACTCCTGTTTATTAAGAGATATTTATGTAACAGGATTTTCTACCTTTAGACCACTGTCTGACTGTTCAGAATAGGTGAATTTTTTTTGTGTTTTTCATTTGTTGTGGGAAACAGTTGTCTCTTAGACTGCACTATAAGTTTTATGGATCAAGATCCACCTTTGTGTTAGGGGAAATCCTAGAATTATTCTGTATGTCAGCAAGGTGTGTAACAATGGGTTTGGGGGATGGACACCACCCAGCGTTTTGAAGTGATTTATCTTTTTAAAATGTTCTTGCTAAAGTTTAAGTTATTTCTACCTTTGTTATGCTAAGCTTAGTATAATCTCTTAAAACAAATACAAGAAGAAAATGCTCTGACAGTATACGCTTGCTTGCTGCACTTAAAAAGAAAACCAGACAACTGAATTAATGGAAGGCATGTGTTAAGCAGCTGGAACCAGAGATGGCTGAAAAGCAGGATTTCTGGTTTGTGCCAGAACATCGTGCAAACCAGCAGTTTTGATATTCAGGTTTTTCCGCTTAATCCACTGTGATGCTGTTTTAATACCTGTTGGTTCTTTAGCATTTGCAGAATACTTCTGTGCTGTGCAGCAGTCTTGCTCACAACTTTACCTGCTAGTGAAACCCCTCCAGTTGAATCTGTGGTTGAACATGTCTTTTGTTTTTCACTGTTTTGGATTNGTATTTTCCACCTCTAAACTTCCACATCTCCAAAATTAAGATTTTTAGCTACTCAGTTTATTTATTCTTGCTGCACAAACATTGTGAACTTGAAGAACTGTCTTTAGTAGCTTCAGCTCTTTCTTTCCAGAGCCGCAATGAAAATTACCAGACTCTATGCAGTCTTCCCTAGTACTGTAATACAGTAGCTGTGGATATCAGCTTAGTTTTGCTACCTTGTCTCTTGAGAAAGATTAGCAGCAGGACAGACAACTTGTCCCTCCTTTTACTTTGTACTGTCATGTTCTTTTCCTCCTTTCCTGTAAATGTACATACATACTTGTCTGAAAAGTAGAAAGAGTACATGATGGAAAATTGCTTGTTGCTCTCACAGTTGCCCAGCTCAATGGATGCCACAACTGACCAGTGTTTTGCATATATGGTAAAGGAAACTGGTATTTTAGATTCTTAGAAGTTGATAATGAACAGACACTTGTGATTATAAAGGTAATCTGTGTTTTCCACCAGGAGCCTCTCATCTTCAGAAGTTGCTGCAGATTCAGTTGCCTTGCCATAACTTCATGTATACACCATGGTATGTTTGTGAGTTCGCTGTTACAGTATATGCAGCTTTCCTTAGAAGCGTTTCTAGCAGTAGTAATTCTGATGCAGAGTATGCAAGTAAACAACAGGGTAATTTTTATGATAATGTATGGTAAACAAATTCAATTAAATTATAAACAGCTTCTAAGATGTCTCTGTTTTGGAGTGAAATAGAAACCGTCACTTGCTTTCCACATCATTCTCAGGCAGGACTGTGTGGACCAGAATGCAAAGCCTTGAAATTTTGATAAGTCAATAATGTCAGGGATCAAAACAGCAGGAAACCTATTGCTTGTTTCAGATGGAGTTTAAAATTATCAGATTATCTCAAATAACAGCATGCTAGACAAACAACTTCGTAGAGTAGTGTTTATTAAGTAGGATTATGTTTTACCGATACCTACACTTAACATAATGAAAGGTTAATGTTTGTGAAAAGCCTGGCCATAATAGTGTTATTTTGTTGGAATCTATAATACTCTTGCTGCCCTTTTCTGATATTTCTGCATGTCTGATTATCTTTCTCACCCTTCATTCCAATTGGACAAATGAGGTCACATAAAAGCAAGCAATTTTGAAAATGATCAGTGTATAGTCATTGTCATTGTAGAGTTAGCTAATACCTGCACCAAGTATGCTCTCCCGTGCTTGCTGTGGCTGTTAAAGAAATTTGATGCTAGAAGTCACTCTCTTTGGACAAGCAATATACTGAAAACGGGACTTCAGAAGGAAAATCTGAAAACTATAACAAAGCAGTTTTCTATTTGTTGTGCCTGGTTTATAGTAACACTTTGCCCTCCATTGTTCCTGTAATCATCAATCTTCCTGTGACTATGCTAAAAAAAAAGGGACTGTCAGGAATATGGAGAGTACAGTTACGTATCAAGGGATTTTGAAATTGGGCCCTGTGCATAAAATTCTGCACTCAAGAAGACCTAGAAATGGCTCTGAAGTGAGCTGTCTAGGCTAGCTGATCGGACACCCTGTACCGTATCTGTGACTTGGATCACAAGATACAGTTTGACATACGAGTTTATGTTTGAAGGAGCAGAAAACTGGGTAGGAAATGACTGCTGACTACTTCTGAGTGACAGTTATTGGAGAAAGCTTAATAACCTCTTCCAATTGTAGTAATCCTATTGAATCATACTTAGAGTCGTGCTGTTGGGCTCATGGGTTTTGTTTCTTCCCTGTATGAAGGCTTTAAGTGTAGGTCTGCCAGTCACATCTCTTTCTAAACAAGATTCTGATAGCTACAGTAAATGTTGGTGCTTGTTAACAGCTCTCAACTATATCTGTTTCCCTCGCTGATGACTTCCCTGGTTTTGCTGCTGTTTGTTGGGCTGGCAGCTCACTACAGCATGGCTCTGACTGCAGCCGTGGAAGATTCAGCGTGTTTTGTATAGATTCAGAAAGGACTTGAGAGAAACAAATGTGCTCCTAGAAGTGGCTTTTAAAAGATACTATATAAAAATGAATGCAGCCAAGGTCCAGCTGTGCTGTGACATGTGCTGAAGCAGGCGCACACATCAGGTTTTGAATGCTTACTAGGGAGAATAATTAAAATGATCTGTAGGTCAACTAATGATGGTCAAAGAGAAAAAAAGACTAGAATGTGTTCCTCGCCATGTCTGGCGCTTGTAGCTCTACCAATTCTAAGCCAGCCGCTGTAGAGCAATTACTGTGTAAGTTTCAGTGTGAAGTTGGAAAACTTTCAAAAAAAAAAAAAAGAGCATTTTAATCTTTGCAAGGAGGAATTAAGCCTACATTTGGTGTGTTAGAGTTTTTAAATTAGGCTCATATGCTCCAGGGGACAAGCTTGTTTTGTGTGATGTTCTGCTATTGGAGCATGGCTTGCCTGGGCATTCAGCCCTGGCACGAGGCACTAGAATAGTTTGGAAATCAGGAGAACCAAATGGTGACAGAGTGGATGTTCATTTACGCGTAGTCTTGCTTAAATGACTCCGCTGAAGAGTCTGAAGCAGGATAACAGAAACAGCGTTAAAGGAGAGCAGTTAACCTCCGCCAAAGTGGAAACAATATATGCAAGTACTGAAATAAACTTTTTCTTCCTTGGTATTCAGATTGTCTGGTTTTGTCAAACAGATTAATTTCTTATCTGAAACTCTTAAGCCAACATAAAAATTCTTAAGTGACTTGAAAAACACAGTGTCAGTGGTGCAGACTGGTCTGCCAGCATGCTCTGAGGACACCAGTGTTCAGGCTCATTTGTCCCTGGGTGTTTGCTGGGATTTCATGCTCTCCTTTCAGGACATATAATTGTTGGCATGTTTCTCTTTCTCGACTTCTGTTACTAGTTTAAACCAGATGGGCCACAGGTAATGAGTTTGGCTTCATGAAAACTGTGTAGGCTACTCCATGGTGGGAACAGATCTTGTGTTTCTCCCTAGCTGGAGAGCAAGTGCTGCAAAAGCAACAGCTGAGATGGGATATGTATACTGAGGAAGAGTGCCAGCCCTCACTGTTCTGCAAAAATTTCATTTGGGACATGAATACCATTTTGTTTCCTGATGAAAATACAGCAAGTTTTTACTTGTCAGTCTGTGATCATTCACAGTCCCCTAGTGATATGAAGCACTCCTATTGTGTGAAGTAACCGCTCCAGGCTCTTCTGTATTGTGAATCTGTCGCATTTTGTTAACATTTTCTAGCTTGTCGAGATGGCTAGCTTTTGTTATTGTTTTTTTAAATGCCTATCCTAAACTAATCTGAGAATTTCATAAAGAGATTCTTGCTATTAAGAAAACTTGAGCATTGTCAGTAATGCTAATTTGTATTTCTGGGATGCACTTGTTAGAGTTTTGTGGGGTTTTTTACTTTAAATTGTGATCTTTTCTGTGGGCAGCTGACAGCTCTTTGAAGGCATCTGAATTTTACCATTCCTATAATGAAATTAGTGCAGCAGCCAAAGACAGTGCACAAGTAGGGCTGCAGATGTTTAGTTCTGAATTTAAACTACTATGCTGAGTAGTAGAGAATAGTATTGGAAGGTCCATTATCCTAAGGCAGAATAAGCTATAACTGTGTGACTTTTGATAGAAGTTTATCTAACAAGCTCTTAAAATCTCCCAATGAATGAATGTTACCACAAAGCTCCCAGACTACCTGCATCATTAGAAGGGTCTCTCTAATGTCTAGCCCCAGCTTGCTAAAGTAATTACCTTGGGATATTCAGGCTGTTCCAGCTAATTAGAAATGAACTGCTAAATTGTCAGGTTTCCATTAAAATTCCTCTTTTTTCATTTACTCATTCTTTCATAGTTTTTGTCTCTTGAGATTATGTCTCTCTGACTTATTCATCAACAATAAGGTAGTTTTCATGTTACAAGAACAAAACATGATTTGGAGATACTAAGAAGATGGGGGTTAGTTGGGAGGGGAAGGAACCTCCTGCTTTTGTTTCTGCCTCCATCTGTCCCAACACTTCTAGTGTGTGAAACTGGAGAGTATTCTAAAAGTAGAAGCAGGTGAAAAGCCATAGCTGGAAGAGTGTACGTGAGCAGTGGTGATTGCGCTGGTTTTATGGAGTTACCTTTCAGCTGTTTATACTGACTTAGAATTTGTGCTGTTTCTCCCGCGACAGACTGACCTCAGCACTATGGTTCAATGGACTAACCGTTTTGATTCTGCAATGTACAGTCCCTGATTTGTCATGTTGATCTGGGTTTGTAGGCCACAAAATCAGATACTGTGTTTCTGCTCTGATTTAACTGAGATTTGGATCATATCATTGCATGCAATTCTTCGGCTCTTGCCACATTTTGTCTGTAGAAAGGAAATAGAGGAAAAAAGAATGCCATATTACGAATGCTTGTGAATGTATTTGAATACTAAGCATGCACATTTTCTGAAATGCTTAACAAGTAACATGCATCCCTGTAAAAGCCTTGATAGGTTTTCTGCAAGGCTGTGCTCACTGAGGGAGAGAGGTCAGAGGTGGAGCTCATGCTGTGCTTTTTAAGATCTCCAGTCAACTGCATGGAATTCAGCCCCCATGATGTATTAAATATATTTTCATCTGTTGAGAATCTTTCTTTTTTAGTTAATCATTCAGTATGGTCACATTATTTTTTTGACAGTAAGGATTAGATCTGTATTTATCGTTCACAGCTTTGAACAGCGATATCGTGTCAAGGTCCTGTTTTTGACTTGTCTGCTTCATCCAGTACCATTACAGGCAGAATTTTATTTTTAGCATGATTTCTGAGGAAACAAGATATCTGTAAGCTTTCTCTCTTCTGTTCTTCATTTCTCTGTGGAAGGTTTTTTAGCATTTGACCAATTTCAGACAAAATGGACAGAGACATAGAGTTTTAATAGTCAGGTCCCTGCCACTTCTTGAAAACAGGCAGCTGGATAGATGAAGATGACCAGGTTTTTTTTCCCAAGACCCAGCAGTGAGAGGGCATTGCAAATGGAGCACCTATTAGACACCAGAGAATCTGGTTGTGAAACACCCCCAGAAACATGATCCATATAGAACTGCAAGAGATTTGCAAGCCGTTGCTTTACAGAGAAAACAATTATACACAACAAGAAAATTAAATCATTACTGAGAAGATGACTTTTCTGAAGTAGATATATACAGGAAACAGAAAATGAATCAGTTTTCCATTATGAAGGACTACTCAAAGATGTGAGAATACAAAAAACTCTTTTATAAGGGAGGGAGAGGGTGAGGTAACCAACCAAGAATGTAGTTTGAGCTTGCAGGGAATACTATTTGGTTACAAGACCTTTTTTTTTTTACTTATTTCATTTTGAGAGTAATCATAGTGAGACAAGAAGTAATTGAGAATGTAGATTCATTTGAAAGTAAATGAAAGTGGCTTGCATGGTTGAAGTACTTTTTGCAGTCTTTCAATATTGAAAGACTATGAAGTCGAAACCTTAGAGAAATACTTATCAGTCAAGCGCTAATGGGAATTTTGATACATATGACCATATGCTATGTGGAAGACTCAGGCAGTAGACATTCTAGGCTATGAAACAAACTCCCCTGCACTTATTTTAGACTTGATAGAATGGTAAAAAGGGACTGTGAAATTCTAAGCTGTGTATACAGAAATACCAAGGAAAATGAGTGATTTCTTCTTCTAAGTCTATGATGTTGTCCCTGTAATAGTTTCTGTATGTATGTATAGCAGTGTGCCATCAGAAAATACTGACAAATCGTTGGGAATATGTGCAGACAAGACCTGTGCTCTCAGGGGAGTAGTTGTTCCTCTCTTGCTGTGTCGTCTAGCAGAAATTTGGATTAGGAACCTACAAATGGAAACAGCAAATTTCTCAGCAAAGTAAAGGACCTTCTTAGTCAAGTAAAAGGTGACATAGGTAAGAATGGGGAGAAATTAATACTGGGCTATGTGAACAAAGTTTCAGCAGGAAAGTCGGTATTCCAGGCTGAAACCAAGCCACCAGGAAAATAAATCTCTTAAAATTGTGTGGTGGAAGCCTCAAGGAAATGGGCTGGTCTAAAGCAAAAATGTTGATGTGTTTCAGAGACGGCTGTTCTCTGTACTAGAAGAGGATTGTGTCACTTCCTAGAAATATTTCTGTGTCTTGAACATAATGCTCAAAAAGCACAGTGCTTTTTCTGTCACTAACTCAGTGGTTCCTTACACAGGGACAGGAAAGCGAGAGTAGAATGGAATATTGTCCCTTGGAAGGGACCTATAGAGATCATCTAGTTCAACTGCCTCATCACTTCAGGGCTGACCAAAAGTGAAAAATTGTTACTGTTGTCCAAACGCCTCTTAAACGCTGACAGGCATGGGCTATCAACCACTGCCCTAGGAAGCCTGTTGCAGTGTTTGACCACCCTCTTAGTAAAGAAATATTTTCTTGTGTCCAGTTTAAACCTCCCCTGCTGCAGCTCTGAACCATTCCCACATGTCCTATCACTGGATACCAGGGAGAAGAGCTCAGCACCTCCCTCGCCACGTCCTCAGGAAGCTGTAGAGAGCAGTGAGGTCACCCCTAAACCCTCTTTTCTCCAAACTAGACAAGCCCAAAGTCCTTAAAGGCCTCTCCTCATAGGACATGCCCTCCAGCCCTTTCACCGGCTCTGTTGCCCTTCTCTGGATCCATTCAGGTACCCTAACATCCTTCTGAAACAGAGGGGCTCAGAACTGTACACGGCACTCAAGGTGAGGCTGTACCAGCACTAAATAGAGCAGGACAGTCCCCTCTGTTGACTGGCTGGTTAGCCTGTGTTTGATGCACCCCAGGATGGGGTTCCCCTCTTGGTGCCAGGGCACACTGCTGGCTCGTGCTGAGCGTGCTGTTGGCTGCCACAAGCGCCTGGGATAACGTCCTCTACACATCGTGATAGATGTTGTATCCAGACCTCAGCTGAAACAAAGGATTTGTTGTGTACATATAGTATCAGAGGTGTTTTTCACTGCCGTTAAAGTGACATAAATTACATCTCTGTGGTGAATTTCTCCTCATGGAGCAACTTTTACAGTCCGTATAGCTGCAAATTTGGCTGAGATTAGATGGCTGTTTCCAAACCTGAATAGATGGGGGTTTTACTAGTGTTTATTAAGTTCCAGAATTAACTATGTTGAACAATGATGTTGAAGTATCGTATAAGAACACTGGAGCATTTGAGCAGAATGGTAAGGAAACTGACATTTGCTTAAGGTGTTGAGATAGAAAAATAGAAATGCAAATATCATATGAAGTGTCTGGCTCTTAGAACAGCAATAAAAAGGATTTAGTATAAGCTAACATGAAAAGAATACTGTTTTCTTCTTAAGTTTCCTTCTTGAATCCAAATGGTTTCATATTTGTACTGCACGTTACATAATTTCAGTCGATTTTTAGGCCAGTTGGAGCAGGTTTCTTTAAACAGCAGATCTCTCTTGCAGTCAGTGTTCAACTTTACTCTTTTAATCAGTATATTTGTCAGACTCCAAATAAGATGTAATTTTTGAACTGTGGCATATGATGAACTCAAAGATAAAGCAAATGAAGCAGTTCAGAGGTCAGGGTTAATTCCATGCAAAGAGGCTTTTCAGATCTGTTCAATCATTTGCTTTTCCTGTTATTCATGCTTGTACACCTGACTTCTGCTTCTTCACACTTGTGGTGTTGATAGTGAGCAGATGAAAGCACCAAGGTTTAAGTCATCTGACAAGAACAATTTGTCTTTAATATGTATGTTGTACAGTGCTGATAAGTGATGATGACATTTCTGTCACTTCACTGAACATTTTGGAAACGGTATTCAAGGCTTAGAAGAATGACAGTCTTTTGGCTTAGATTTGGAAACGTTTATTCTTATGGACTTTGCATATTTTGTGCCTTCTCTTGGCTTTCTCGGTGCTGATTTTCTCAGCGATGTAGTCAGTAGAACATACCTGCCCTTGAGTTAAGTTTGTAATTAAATATCAGAATGATTGGGAAACCTCAAATGAGAAGCATAAAGCTGTTGAAAAATATTTAGGTTTTTGTCCTTGCATGCCAATTTTCTTGACTCGGAACAATTCTCAAGGCATGAATGAAATAGTCTTGGTTTTGCTACAGTGGACAGTTTCTCAAAGTCCTTGACAAGATGAGAATTGACTGGTTGTGCTGGTTGAGCTGGTGAGCGGTACTTTCTGTTGAAGGGTGGTCGTGTTTTAACACTGTCCGTGAATGGACAAAGCATACTCATTGCTGCTGGGTTTCTTCCAAGTTGGAAATGTATGACCTTGCTCCTCAGATGGCGTTCTTTTGTAGATGAAGTAGTTCAGTTACAAGCTTGCTTTGGAGAAAATTATGACAATATCATTTTTAACCTGTTTGTGGTTGGTTTTTTGTTTTGGGTTTTTTTTTTGTTTGGGTGCATTTTTTTTCCATATTCCTTGACGGTATAGATGAAAAATTGCTGTAGAAGCCAAGTTACATACACAAGTTTCATTGAAGTACTGCCCAGCTTAATCTATAAAGCAATCTAACTTGCCTTAATATCTAATATACACTATAATTACTTTTTATACTTTTCCCTTTATGAGCATTCAAAATCAATTTACTGAAAATGTGTTTTGCTGGAGCTTGCGTTGGGGAATTGCTTTGCCTACAGACATCCAAGTTGCCATGACATTGTTTCAAAGATGTCTTTTATTTTCTTTATTCTTGTAGAACAACTGTAGTTTTCAACTGCAGTAAATGACAAGAGGGTAACTATCCAAAAAAACAAGGGCCAGCAACAGGTTCCAGAAGTGAAGGTTTGTTTTAATTTGTTAAAACCCCAGAAGGAAAGGGATAGGATTTCTCCTTAATATGAGAACTATATCACTGGTTCTGAAAAAATGAGAATTCCAGAACACCACTATACTACTTACAAATTGCAGCTACATAATCTAGTGTTTTTTTGGTCAGGTTCATTGACCTGACCTGCAAATATCATTCATGCTTTGCTCCCTCATAATATGACAGGCATATTTAATGATTTATTCTGCCCCACTTTGTAACCTGTACTCTGTTAACCTCATTCCCGATGTGATGGAACAGAAAGTGTCCTTGTAAACTGAAAAATGAACGCTGTTATGCTCTGGTGATCCACTCAGAACATATTGTTGGATGGAGAATTTGCACACTGATCCAAAAGTGGTAAGGGTCAAAATAAGTGATTTTTCAGTTTATTACTTACATCTGTCACTGGGCATCTTTTTGGTTTTTCCACTTAAGATGGAACGTGAGTGGGTTTAATGTGTATCTTCTCTAGACAGGAGTTGCCTACTAACTTCTAGATCAAGCAGTGGTTTCTGATATTAGTGGGAAGGTCTGGATTCCTCAGTCATTCTCCTCTACTCTCTGCAGGAATGTTGTACAAATTCTCTAAGTCTGCCTCTTGAATGGCAGAGTCACATCACAGAGTTTCCAGCTGTTAAACAGCCTTTTGTCGTCTTCTTTTATAATGTTCACCTATGAACCCTGCTCTCGCAGGCTATTTAGGACAATAGGCTATTTCTCTACCTGTCTGTCTTGTCGTAAGGTGCTTCAGGGCCCTCTGGCTGAGAACACAGTTCTCCTGGCAGCAGCTTCTCCTTTTTAGTTCCGTCCCACCTTTGCAATGCGATTAAGGCTTCCTTACGTTCCCTGCTGTGCTATCTGTGCTGCTAGTTTGAAGTTCCAAAGTCTCTTTGAAACAGTTTCAATGTTTTCAGGCAACTTGTGTGCCTTGTTTCTGAGTTGAATAGTTGAAGGAAGGCAGTACTCTCTGAGAGTCCAAAACTGTTGAAACTACACCCTCTCACTCGTGAAGCTAAGGTAATGTTAACCACCTGCTAGATTTTGTCAATGGAAAATAAGCAAAAAAAGAGAAGTAACAATTGTGTTCCATTTTTGATACAAAGATGTGCTGAAGGCATAACCAGACTTTTTCCTAGAGAAGGTCACAGAATGGATTTCTTCTTCCCCCCAAAAGAAGAAAGAAGTGGATGTGTGTTTGTCTGAAGAAAAGATGTTTGCTTAGTCTTTTGCCAAAAACAGGCAGTTATATTGACCTTCTGCTTTTTAGGGCTTTTTGGAGGGAATAAAAAGAAACTAAAGTGCTTCTCTTTAGCGACAGAAAATTTCCAAAGTACAGTGCAACCTGAAGTTATCATTCCTTTTGAGACTAATTAAAAAATTTCCATTTATTTAAGTACGGCTCAGATAACTTAGCTTTATAAGTGTCAAAACCAGTCTGACAGGCCAAGCAGTTAAAGATTTTGTAAAAGCTTTTAGAGTTCAGTTAATTGCTACCTAAGGCAATTTGATTAGTCCACAGCCCTTCTAATCATTATTGTAGCCATGCTGGAAATGGTTATTTGGTAAGTATGCTGTGGGAGTCTGATTCTTCCCACTGGCAACATAAGTAACACTGAATATTTTTCTTAGGCATTTATTTTGAGAATGGCACTGAAATACCTTTTTTTGCTTCGTCGGAATGAAAGATTTTTCTTAGCTGAACAAATGGTATGACACCTGAAGGACAGAATAAGCCCAGTTATTGTAGTAATTTATTTCTTCCTGTTGTTTTTGTTTTGCTTTAAAAGGACTAACCAGCTGGGAATGTTCACAAAGAAAGAATTTGATCAGTTGGCCTCAGCAATAGACAGCTTCAGTCTCATGACGTATGACTATTCAACACCACAACGGTAAGGCTCCGTCTAACACTGGGAAAAGATGGCTGAAGGAACTGATTCCTACTTGAGTCACTGTTAAATCTACAATATGAGTTCTTTTTTTTTTTTAGTGAAGTCGGTAGTGTGGTTTAACTGTATCAGCAACTAAAGTTTTGGATTGGTAATTAGGGTAGGTGGTTTTTGAACAAGCCAATAGCTCAGATCATTAACAGCAGTGTGGATTTAGCACCCAGATATTGTGAAAGGCTTTGTAGTCAAGCTAAAAAAATTTTCCTTTTATTAGTACTGTTATGTTTATTCTTTTCCAGGCCAAGTTCTTTTGTTTCGTGGGAGATTTTAAATATCTTGTTCAAGCTGGCCCTCCAGAGTTAGTATTTGTGGTAAACTGGCAGATTTAGAAATGCCATCATTGTTGTGGTTATTATATCACTAAAACCTTTGCCACCTGTTGTACATTAGCATTTTGATAATGTATAGACAAGTTTAAGAGTAAGGAATTTTTCTCTCTTCTAAAGAGAATTTGTATACCTCCTTCCTATCTCTCCCCGTGTCTCCCCTGTTTGTACATCTTCAAGCCTAGTGACCTGGGGGAGAACACAGGCAGTAAAGGATGCTGAAGTTAGAACAGTTCTTTGTTACTCTTCTGCTGGAATACGCAGCACAGACGTATCCAGTTTAGCTTTCCTCTGGGTAGATCTGACGTCTGTGAAGGTGAGGTGCTAAGGGTTTTTTACAGGCTGTACAAACCCATCTGGAGCCCTGAATGAATTCTGAAATACTGTGCTGCAGGCTGCACCTTTCCTGTGTGGTGAAGCTGCACCATCCTTTATGCCACGTTAAAATCACAGGTTCTGTTGTGGTACAGTCACATCTTTATGCTTTCACTGGCACTTTCCTGACTTAGAGCTGGTAACCCTTTTTACTTGAAAGGAGGAGGGAAGCATTCTTCAGTTAACGCACCCATTGTCTTTGAAATAAATGTCGTTTCTGAAATGTAATGCTTTTAGTCTGAGAAGGGATTTGATAAAAAAAATTCAAATCTTTTTCGCTTGAATTTGCTTTGAGTGGTCTGAGCGTATTAAATACAGGATAATATATGTTTTCTCACATTTTTTTTGCCTTTAAATATGAACGCAATTTCCACCAACATTCCTGTACTGTATTAGTGTATTGGGTTTTAATGGCACAGATATCCTAAAGGCTTTGAGGCAGATCATTAGTAGGGAGTAGATGATGTTGATATTTGTAAGACTAGAATATGCTTTTCTTTATCCTTGAGGTAAACCCTGCTCTCCTCTCTGATGAAATAGGAGTGGAATGAGCATACTATCCTGACACTGTATATATGACAATTCAATTACTCTGTGTATTAAGGCTCTACTCTCTTCCTTAATGTGGCTTTTTGTTAGGTAATTGCCTATTTAGGGTTTTATAATTGAAACTTGTATTGCTTACCAGTCACTGGTTTTATAGTTCTTCCTGTAAGTGAATGGTGGATTTTGTCCCAGAACATTGTGCCAGTTTACAGTAAAAACACCGAGGGTGGCATGGGAAAACAACAGAAGTCATAAAGGGTTTTGAATTATTATGTGGGAATTGTGCAGGCCCAGTGATGGAGAAAGCGTGCTAGGTAGAAACCTTTTCTCCCCCACTGTCAGAAGTTTTGTATCTCTTCACCTTAGATATTAACCACAAAGTCAGGAGTGGGGCAAGTGAGTTTTGTGTGTTAGTACTTCAAGCCAGTGGAGAATGTGCCTTTAACCTTCGCAGAATTGTAGATTAACCTTCACTGATTTGTGTGTGCCATAGTTTGATCTTAAAAATTACACTAGTTAAAAAGGGAAGGCTGGGAATGAATGTGTACTGTTTCTGACAACCTGTTTGATTTTTGCGACCTTGCCAGACCTGGTCCGAATTCCCCTCTTCCCTGGGTACGAGCCTGTGTTCAAGTACTGGATCCTGATTCAAAATGGAGGAATAAAATACTTCTAGGGCTGAATTTCTATGGCATGGACTATTCCGCTTTGGGAGCCTCTGGGGAGCCAATCCTTGGTAGCAGGTAAGACTTCTCTGGACATAAGTGCTCATGTATGATGTATTCTCACAAACCTCAGAAATTCACAAGTATTTTTATTTAGAAATATGAATATATTAATAACATAGAAATCGCAAAAGTGCTAAATCTGCACATGAGATAGCAGCTCAACAGTTAGAGTAAGACCTGTAACTTCTCTTCCCTGTGCAGAAGTGCAGATAGATGGCACAGTTATCCTGTTGAAACTCCCATGGAAAAAATTTTTGTGTAATTTTGCCTCTTTCCTCTGTGCGTTCTTGTACATTTGCCATCTTTGTGTTAAAATAGTCTGCAATTTTCTCTTATGCTCTGTATCATTTTGGGGGTTCATGCGGTTGACCTAAAGATTGTTACTCTCTCAGTACAGCACAATGTGTTTTATACAGGAACAGCCCTTTATTTACAGACCATGATATTGTAATTTTTCAGGTATCTACCGGAAGCAAGATTCTGGACAAAGTCTTTAAGAAACTTCGAGTTTATACACAAAACACATTAATTTTCACTTTGCTGCCTTACCTATTAAACCTCGGTCACTGGTTGAATTTGTTTTTCCAGAAATATAATTTTGAGCATGCACAGTTATGTCTTAGTCTTTACTGCATGTGTTGTGTATAGTAATGTAATAGTAAAATAGGTTCAAGGTAAACCAGCTTCAAAATAGGCCAAGCTTCTGACATAAAGAATACAGATTGGTAGTGTCAAATAAGCTTTCTGCCATTTAATTGGTAACAGGCTGTTTGTAAGATCCTAGTTTTTAGCATCTGTGAGTCTTTGAAAGCTATTACTGTCACATCCAGTTGAATAACCACAGTGGGCACAGTTTGTTCAGAGCTGTCCTTTCCCACTCCCTCCAAGAAAGCTTCCCTCTTACTCCGTTATTAATACTTTGGTGACATCAGGTTTTTTCTTTCTGTAGTAAGTCACATGGCTGAGGCTAATCCTCTTCCTTCTCATTTTCATATCTGCTTCATACTGTGTAAGAAGGCTGCTCAGAAGCTGTGTCCAGTGTAGAAGTGGATGGCTTGGTTATGTATTTTTTTTTCCATCTTCGCTCCGTAGTGAAATTGAGCTTCCAGTTTCTTGGTGACTGTAATCCAGTGTTAGTTATGACCTGTAAAAAGCATTGAAGATTGGTGTCATGGCTCCTTTAAGGCTCCCTTCGTATGTTGTAGTGATAGTGATGTTAAGCTAAAGTTAGTGGTTTTAAAATTAATTCAAAATCTGTTAAGTGCAGTATCGTGGATATCAGCTTTTTTTGTTGGAGGTTTCTCTTCAGGTTTTTGCTTCTGAAATGTATTGTGTGTACACGTCTCCAACGTGCCGATGCTCCTTGGCACCCTGGAAGGTGCACACTGGCTTCTTGAAGCACATTCATCAGAATCTGATCATCTTTAATAAGAGAGCTGGGGAACTGTAAGCTTCGGTGGCAAACTGTATGTTGCCAAGTCGTTTGATGTAAATGTGGTATGCACTTTGATTATTAATATAGCTTACATATAGGATTACATGCAGACTCTGTAAACCTTTGCTGGTCTCATGTTTGTGTTTTTCTTTAGGATAGGAATTATGGGATGGAAAGAGGCTCAGTGTGTAGGTAGATTTCATGACTGAATATTTTTTCAGTACAGCAGTTCGTAAAATAACCTTCATTAGAATTCCCATTTGCATAAAATATTATTTGCCAGTGTTTCATTGTAGAATGTAATGTAGAAGTAGAAGCACTTGGTTACCATTTTGCTGAAAAGATATACAGCCTTTCCATGTAATATCCTTTTTCCTTCAGACACACCACAAAAAGTAATACGTATGTATGTACTTGTGTACGTATTCACACCAGGATTAAATGAAATGAAAACAATTTTTCTTTCACAGCACAACGTAGTTTGTCTTTGGGTGTTAAAGTAAGAACTACAGCTTATATTTACGGTAACAAGGTGTTCATCTTGCAGCTCAGTCACGAGTATTATTTGTTAATACAGTGAGCCAACCTCAGAGATTATAGCACTTGTGGTGCTTTAATCAACCAAGCACCATTGCTGGTTAGCTGCAGGGAAGCTACATTCCTGTGTATGTTTAGTTCTGTCACAATTTGTATGAAATTCTAAGCCTGAAATAAAGGTGTTGCGCCTGTGATTCCCCAGGTCACCTCTAGTGCTTCTGGCAATGTTTTCTGCCCTCTGGCTGTCAAGGATCAGGTGTCTGAACCACTAAGATGCAGTCATTAAAACTTGCCACTGGATTAGAGTCCTGTCAGAATATAACCGTCTGGTGTTGCTCGCTTGCTGCTCTAATGATGTTTGTTCCAGCGTCTCCTCTATTGATACCGCAACCTGACAGTATTTCTTCTTCACCTCAAAAGTGTATGTCTTTGAGTAAATAATTCTTCAGTATATCCTGAAGCTTAAGAAATTGTTTGGCCTTTCTGCAGAATCTTTACCTTTGGATCCTTTTTGAGGCCCGTATTAGTTCAGCAAGCCCCTCAGTCTCGCAAGCTTCTTCCTTCCACATACTTTTCTCGCCTTTAGCTGTCTGCTCTTCAGAATCTCTCTTAATCATTGGACATAATATTTCAGCTGTAGTAATACCCACTGTTCTCTTTTGCCTTCTCATGGGAGGTTAGACAGCAGTGCAGTGGTGTTGGCCATCCAAAAACTGTAACCTTTATGACCTGGGCCAAAAGGGAACTGATAAACTTCATTGCTGGCTGTGAATTAAAAGTCATGTAAATCAAAGGCTACCATGTGGCAATGGTGTCACTTATGTTTAATAAATCACCCTTCTTTATCGAGCACATCCCTGCTAAATTGAATGGGTTAAAGACATTTTGGTTTTGTGTGCGTGTGTTCCTGAAAGAAGGAAAATACATCTCTGATGTCCCACCTGCTGTATGTAACTTTGGAGTATATTCTGCATCCAGGCTGCTTTTGTTCCAGATGCAGCTGTTGAAAATAGATGCGTGAATACCTCCGTTGTTGTGAGACAATGCTGTGTGTGCTTACCTTTTATTTAAAGGAATCTGAATAGAGACTTTCATGTTAATTGTTAAACACTTAAGAAGATTGATATCGTAAATTGCCAGTTGAAGCAAGGGAGAAACTGATTTGACAATGCATTGTGCTATTCAGAGATAGGAAATAAGATGACTTGCAAGCTACATGAGGATGTAGAGTTCTACTGAGAATTTTACTGGCTGCCTGCCGTTCTGTAAATAGCAGGTGATAAAACATGATACTCAGAAACAGTAAGAGGTGAGCTTTTTCCCTAAATTACCATGGCAGTGTCTTTATTAGCAGCAATTCAAGAAGATTTGGGCAACTGTGACTCATGATTTTTGTCTTCCAGAAGGAAGCAAAATACTTGTGCAAGGGAGGCTTTTACTCTTCAACCTTCAAGGCTCTTGCAACATTTCTCTTCATGCTGTAATTCTCTCAGGATTTCCATTACTTCCATGTGTACCAGGATTCTGTCTCCTGATTGCTAATATTTTATGTAACATTAGGGAAATACTAATATTTCAAATAAACTGATGGGCCAGTTAGCTCTGTAGGATTGAACTTCCTCTTGATTTGTTGTCCACCTCTCTGCCTCATTGCAGAACCCGTTAAGCTCTTTCTTCTTGTATTGTACTGCTGGGTCAGATGGTAAAATCACGACAGTGAAAGGAGGAAGTTACAACTGGGACTGGGATTGGGAAGTTATTTCTATATTACAAATATCTAAATAGTTCAGGAATGTTTCAAGAGGTTTATTAAATTCCCTCTGGGATATTCTCTTAGGTGTGGCTTCCATGGTATATCTGTCCCTCCCTTTAGGAACAGAAGGTGAGCATGAGCTGTTGGCTGAGAGACAGTTAATTCATAGATAGTAGATAGAACTTCTTACAAAGTAAAAGTATCAACATATTTCAGCTTGTCCAAGTTGTAAATATGACATTAAATACAAAGCTGTTGTCACTGGTTTTTATGTAAAACACATTCCTTTTTTCTTTTGAAATGAGGGAGAGGTGGCTTGTGTTGCTTAGGCAGATGGCTGGTTCTGGAGTTGAGTTGTACAATGGCACATTGGCTCTGGGCGAGTGTGTGTATCTCAGTGCATCTGATTTATAAAAAAATGTCAGTTGTGATGTACACTTCAAATGGTGGGCATATTGTTGTGAAACCTGCTCTTCTCTGTCTCCCAGGATCTTTTTTAATAGTAAATTTGCTACAGGCAATATTTAGGCAGTTAAATGTTGACAAAATAATAATGTTACAGTTCTTTATTGCCTCATTGTTGTGCTCTAACTATTAGGAGATAGCGTGATTGAATTGGGAAAAATACTTCTGTGGTTTAAAACAAACAGAGGGAAGATAATGTTAGAGTTCTTTACTGTCTCGGTGTGCTCTAACCATTAGAAGATAGCGTGATTGAATTAGGAAAAATACTTCTGTGGTTTAAAACTAAACAAAGGGAAGAACCAGAAACCTTTCCTGTAAGTTAAATTCACTTCTGTTCGTAGATTTGCATACGGGTGTCTGCACCCACTGTGAAGTGAAAGAAACTCATTGCTTTGGAAGCCTTGTCTGGGCTTGTGAGATCACTAGTGATGGACCAAACGCCACTTCTAGCCCTGACTAAATCTCTTCAAATATGGGATTAACAAACAACACAGCACAGGCAGCGCTGTGTGTGTATCCAGCCTCCTCCACTCTCAACCCCTTAGCTCCCGTTGTCCCATCCTCTCTCGTGCTCAGTGCTGAAAGGGTTATGATTAGTTTTAGCCTGGTGTTGGCTGTTCCCCACAAGATACTGATGCTGTTCAGTTCCATTGTGAATCAATTGGGGATGAGTGGGAAAACAGCCTCCTGAAAATGGTTAGTGTCCTTACACACGTTAGCCTAGAGCTGGCTAAGTGCACTTAAATATACACGCAGAAATCAGAGAATAAGTTTCTGAATACTGATACTGTAAGACAGGGCTTGTTTGTCTTGTTGTCTGTTCTCTTGACTAGAAAACTGACAGTAATGAGATGATTTGTATTTTGTTGAAGGAGGGGCATTGTTTGATGTGTAGTGTTTGTTTGTTTTTTTAACAGGCAAGCTTTTCACAGAATCACAGAATGTTAGGGATTAGAAGGGACCTCGAAAGATCATCTAGTCCAATCCCCCTGCCGGAGCAGGAACACCCAGATCAGATCGCACAGGAACGCATCCAGGCGGGCTTTGAATGTCTCCAGAGAAGGAGGCTCCACAACCTCTCTGGGCAGCCTGTTCCAGTGCTCTTTCTTTTAAGTCTTAAAGCAGCTTGGAGTTTTCCTAATCGTAAACTGATCTTGCAGTCCTCATGACCTAATTTCAACACTGCTATGTTCAGTGAATGGAATTGCCATGATTGTTGGGGAAGCAGTCAGAATTAAAACCGAGATATGACTTTTTATAGCCTGTTGAAACTAATCTGGATATCATCAGGATAGATTTAGAAGTTGGAATGAACTTGGGAACTCAAATATCATTTCAGTTGGTTGAATTTATAGGAAGACAATTATGTACTCCTTCATTTGCTAAAGAGCACTGCTTTCAAAACTTTATTTAACAAACTCTGAAACTTGGGGTAAATCCTGATAATGCACAATTCTTTGCCTTTTTTTTGTCTGATCAGCTGAAATCATGTTTTCATCACTTAGCTGTGTGTATGCTGTCAAGCAGGCTGGCACAAAAGTGGTGCTGGGGACCCGGTGCTTACACAGTGAGTCTTTGGGGCTTTTTTCTTTAGGATGACTCTAGGCTGGTCCTATGGACGGAAACTCATTAGCAGTTGGAGTGCCTCTTCTGCTGTTGTTTCATCAGAAAAGGAAAAAAAAAAAGCATCCATTTCATGCAGTGTGAGACTGCTCCGCGAGGCAGACCAAAGTATGGTGTTAGATTGTCGTGTAATCTTGTTAGATTTTCTTCTCAGTCCTGATGGCAAACTAGAAGTTTGGTGTGGGCAGAACCATACAAGCTAATTGCCTCCTTTCGTTTTGACAGAATGCTTTTAAACAGTACAATTGTGGAAAAAAAAAAGGTAAACTTACGAAACTTATTGATTACTCTTCGCATAAGGCAGTGGAAAAACTTCTGTTAAAATATTTTAACATTTCTCAAGGTTGTTTCTTGTGTGCAGTCATTTCAGAGGGCAAGAATAAACGTGCATGCTTATTACAATTCTAGAGAAAAGTAGCAATCGCTGCAAAAAAGCATTCAGACTGATCTAAATCCTGATGGAAGGACTTGATAACACACTCAAGAGCCAGCATGGAAGTACGTAAGACAGGCTTGAAGCCTGGAAGTAATACTTGCAGAAAATACAAATGGAGCATATAGCTACACAGTCTGTGAAGTAATAGAAGTGCAAGTATGTTCCACAACATTAACAGCTCTTGATTTGTGCAAACAGCTTGTGTAGCTTGGAGTTAGACAGCAGGTGATGGAATGAGGTTTCTGCTGATAACATTCAGTAGCAGAATAAGGTCCAGTAAGTTTTTTTTCTTTACATTTTTATGGGATATTTCAGTGTATTATTAACACAAGGAAATAAAGGGAGGGGGGGTTTCCCCCCCGAAATTAGTTCATGCCTGTTTTAGGAAAATGGATCTAGAAATGTTGAGTAATAAATTTTAGCTAAAATAGTTTTGGGATTTTCTGCTCTAAAAATACGAGAGTTGCATTTC
This sequence comes from Syrrhaptes paradoxus, assembly GCA_013400615.1. Classification (NCBI taxonomy): domain Eukaryota; kingdom Metazoa; phylum Chordata; class Aves; order Pterocliformes; family Pteroclidae; genus Syrrhaptes; species Syrrhaptes paradoxus. Next base: position 47,741 of record VZTO01007775.1, read on the forward strand.
AGAATGTTAGTGGAATGTGGTGGTGTTTATGGCTAAAATGGACATCAAGGCAGACTGATACTTCTCTACTTTTAGGAAAAAAATACAATATTATGAAAATTCTTACAAATGAGTTATTTGGAAATTGAATGAAATGTGCAAGATAATGCCCCAAATATATCTATATATCCTGGATTCTGACAGTTTTATAGATGTCATTTCCATGTTTAAATCGGATGTTGGTATTGTTACCCTATTTTAGAAAGAAAGTGTCTTTGAAAAAAACCTAAAAATCAGTCCATATACCACATCTTTGTAAACCTCTTGCAAATAGCTACTTCTTTTTGTTATTTACTTGCCCTTAAGGTTGGGGAGGGGGAAGGAAAATTCCTCTAGAATGGTATTTCATGTGCAGTCCAAGGGAGCTGTGTTGCCAGGCTTGGAACAGGAGCGTGTACTTCACTGCTTGTGGGTGAGGGTGTTGGTCGGGCAAGAGGGTTAAAGTCTGCGACCCAGTTTCTGTAGGATTGGGGGTAGTCCTATTGCTGATCTCAACTGCAGGGTGGGGGTGTACATGGCACATAGTGCTTGCAATCCTGAGTGTATCTGCTACAATGGGTAAAACCCAGAGGAGGTCCTCTTACCATCAGTGTTTCCCTGTATTTACCAAAACTTAGAGACAGCAGTGTTTCACAAGATTAATTTTTTCCTTTTTGAGTGAAAGCAAAATTTCCCTGAGTCCTGAGCTCTAAGACCTGGTAACTTACTTTCTTAAGGTGTTTTCAGCTCAGGAGTAGTTGTTGGTTAGAGGGTCTGTGCTTAACATGCTGATCACTTGGAGCTGTAAAGCTGGAAAGGTAAGAGTCAATGAAGCTGTCACTTTCCATATTCTTGCAATGCTTTGAGTTTGTTTTAATGGATCTAAATATAAATACAGTTACATCTCACTGGGTTCTGCATTTTATAGTAATGAGGCACTAGCCCGTTGGAGAAACTCAATATAGAAGTGGAATGTATTTTAGTATTGACAGTGCGAGTGAAAAGTTATGATTGCTACTGGGAAGAATAATCCATAGAATTGGTGCTAGTTTTTAACAGTGGTGGATTATGAGCACGTGGAGAGAAATCAATGAGATGTGATTCCTCAGGGAGACCTCAGTGCACCAGACCTGGGGAAGGATATGATCATTGCAAACCGGCATTGCTGAGCCCTCATTACCCAGTAAATACACAATGAAAACATCACGGGGAACGTAGTGTCTCTGCAGTTAACACTGAAATTTTGAGTTATAAATATGATGTAGGTGTCTCACATCGCCTTGATTGCTGCTTACTTACAAATTAAATATCTAGTTTCTTCTGTATTGGGANACATTTCACCCTAGGAACCAATGCTATAACCATCTGTAAAGTGAATATCATTTTGCGAAGGTTTGAATCTTTGTCAGTGTCTCTGTAACCCTTAATTAAAGATGCCAATTATAAGATGTTTAGAACTATGGGTTGATAAGGGCAGCAGGCATAGTGCTTCCATTTAAAAGCATCACCAAGTACAGCAGTATGTGATGCTTTTTCTGATTTAGAAACAATTATACTCAAAAATACTTTAACTTTTCTTCTTGTTTTTTCATGCAAATCTAATCATGAAAGAAAACTGATCAGTCTGGTGATGGAAGCTGTCAACCAAAACCAGCTTTATTTTAAGAAAATCAGTTAAAATTTAAGTCAGGAGAAATTAAGGTGCTTGATAAGTGTAAAGTAAATTTAGTCTCGCCCTAGGAAAAAAAAAAGCCCCATACTGCTGGTGGTAATATATCAAACTTACAGAGAGCTCCATCAATAAATTCAATCAGATCTGAAAACTTCTCCAAAAATGAAGAGTTTTCTTCCTCTCCTTACCCTTAGTGTCTTCCTTGAGGAAATCTATAAAGAGAATCTTAAGCATGTAATGTATCTTGGAATCCTGTAGCTGACTGGCAGCATTTATTTAGCAACTGTATTAAGCATAATTGGAAATCTGTGACTTTTTAAATCTAATATTGAATCATGAGCTTGCCTAAAGTAAAACACTGATAATTTGCAAAGAAACCATTTGTCATTAGATTTTTTGTAACTGGGTTATTATCAAGCTGTGTAAAAAAGGAGTGATTGCTTGCTTTACTGTGTACAGTATGATCTTCCAGGATAAGTAGTATCTTGTTGGAATCTGTTTAATAATGCCACGAGAAAGAGATGGATAAATAAGAGTGTATTAGGAACATAAAATCTTCGAGGGCATTAGTAGATAGATTTAAGCAGTAGGGAGTCTGTGGCAACAGGTGAAATAGTTTGTTCTGAAGGACTCCTCGGTAATCCTGAATAGGAAAAGAAGGGATCTTTTAGTTATGGTAAGGAAAAGTAAGTGTGTTTAAAAAAATAGTCGTCGTTTTGGAGCATGGAAAAAAA
>VZTO01007776.1:0-19532 GCA_013400615.1 Syrrhaptes paradoxus
CATTTGCTGTATGCTGGTTTGTAATGGCTTTTGCATTGACAAAACGTTATCGTAGCCTCAGCTCTCTGAATTCCCCGGGCTTAGGATGCGGCTGATGGGGTCGGTGACCGGAGGGAAGGCGTTACTGTGGGGCATTGGGAAGGGAGAACAAGCGAGGGCAGCATCCTGGCACACTGCTCTGTATGTAATCAGATGGTTTTTCTCGCAAATAAAAGCTTGAAAATGTCCCAGGGGCCAGTCCCCCTGTGTTGAAGCCTTTAACCATCAACAGGAAAGCTGTTGGTGCATCCTTAGAACACTCTCCACTCCAGAGCAGACTGTGACAGCAGGCAGGGGACAAGAGTGACACGATAGGACTGGGCACGGGAGTCAGGGCAGCAGCAAAGTGCCACGTTGTTGTTCCAGGGCTGGATTCCTGCTGCTTTTAGCATTTGCTGAATAGCAAGATAATATTGTTCCATACACAGAAACAAGCATGGGGAGGAATTGAGCATGTGGATGCATTTTCTCTATTTTTTCCTTCCGTTTTCACCTTCTTTTCGTTTTTCTGTGACTTTTATTGCAGACCCTAGTTCACATGGCACTGTGTGCTGACACACTTTGTTGCACGCTACATCCTTCTTCCAATAAAGCCCCAAAATCTGTGTTTCCTTTCTTCCCATGCTTTTAACTGCCTTGGTGGAGTGATCTGGCTGCGCAGAACTATTCGATGGTGCGTTCTCTGCAGGCTGCTTTGCGGGTGAAGTGAAGACAGCCCCATCTCCCGGAGCAGCTAGAGCTTGATGCGGGTACCACAAGGCACAGGAAAGAAGGAATGAGCTGTAGTCACCGAGGTTGTGAATTTGGCTTTGGTTTGTGGATATTAAATAGATGGGGCAAAAAGAAAATCTCTGTTGTTAAAGTTTGCTGGAACAGGAGGGACCTCATGGGGCGTTGGGTCATTGAGGAGGCAGCCGTGAAGGCCATGAGAAGGCTATGAAGAGGAAGGTAACTCTTGGATACAAGGTTAGAGGAGGAGATGAGGAGCAAGAGAGAGGTTTTAATCACTCTGCTTGTTCTTACGTGCCCTGTATAGCTCACAGATGCCTCCCCAAGGTCCGTGGGATCGATCAGCAAAGATATTGCAGCTCTCAAATAGACGATGGTGACTTGTTCCCAAGTTTAGAGGTGGGCTGGCGATGGTGCAGCACAGCAGCCACAATATTATTCACCTCCTGGACAGGCTCTTGCCCCTTTCCCCCACGGTACCTGCCTGTATCTGGTGAGGAAGCAGATGCTGCCTTCTCTTATCTAGCTGATGGATGCTTTTGCTTCAATTTTCTTGAAATCAAAGTCTGCGGCGAGCGATAAAGCGTGACGGATCTCCCTGCCGTGCCGTGCATACGAAGCGCTCCCCTCTCCAAAAAGCAGCAAGGCCTCCCTTCTGAAATTGGAAAAAAGGCCATAAGCAGGGAGCTAAGGTCATTTTGCTAATAAGCCAGAGGGAAACTGAGGCACAGAGAAGAGAAAGCCATCCCTGGTCACTAAGGATGCACTTGTACATCTCCTTACAAGCTCACGGAAACGCTGCTCTCGCCTGTTCCCAGATTTACTGGCAGCAGACAGAGGGGACATCTGGCGAAGCTGTTCTTGGGCTTCCCAGATAACACTCTCAGATCAAAATAGTTTGGCAAAGTCTTCAGGTTTCTGAAGGCTTATCTGAATTGAACTCTGAGGGTTTTTCAGGTTTGTGCAGGGAAGGGAATTGGGTTTTATTCTCGACATTGGACATTAAAAGCACTCTGGGCAGGGAGGTTCGCTTTGTAACTTTGATGTGAAGGGACTAATCGTCGCTTTGATCTCCCCAGCTGCCCGGAGCCTAGGCTGGTGGGGAGCTGCCTTATCTCTGCAGCAAGGGACAGCCCCATCTTTTACTGGGGAAGAAGAGAGCTGAGAGGGAACAAGAGAAGCACTTTTCTGGGGGATGGAACAGCTGTAAGCTAGGTAATTCTTTGCAGTAAGGCTCATTTTCCCCCCGCTCTGAATGCAGGTGACAAAGCAAATTGGTTTCAACACGCTGGTAATAATTAGGTTTATTTTATCAGAAATTTATAAAAGGAATTGTTTTTAATTATGCCTCATTTATGTGAACTCTGTAATTTCTAACACATGCTGGTCCTTAATTCCCAGCCCATACTGTGGGTTGTGGGAGGTGGTTCTGGTCGTCTGTATTCATCCCAACCACGGATTGTCAGCAATGATTAACTGCCACTTGATGGAAATTAAGGTTCTTCCTTAATTTTATTTTACTTTTTAATTGGCTAGAGGCAGAAATTTAAATAGTTCACTAAGTTGTGAAAGTCTCAGGACAAGACAGACTTTGAAGAACACGATGTTGAACGTGAAGAACATCTCCATGGCTTGGGGAGCGTGAGGATGGTGCTCTTCTTGGATGGGAGACCGTGGGCTGGTGTGAGGATGGACCAGGTGAAGAAAGATTCAGCCAAGGGTTCCAGCGTTTGGGATCCAACAATTGAAGCCTACGAGCAGAGGAAGGATCCTCAGAAACCCATCTGGGGCTTGTATCTTGGTTTGTCATCAGCTGGTTCTGCCATGTCGAGTGAGAAGACATTTACTGCTTGCTGAGGTGAGACGGTGTTTGGGGAAAATGCCTTTCCCTTTTATTTGACCACATTCAGGGTAATATCCCAGCCCTATTCTCTGATATTTGAGCTGATGGATATTGCTTTTCTCGATGAGCTGTGCTCATGAAACAAGAACAAAGAGAGAGAAAAGGCTGATGAGGGAATCGTGGTATGGGTTTGCTAGTTCTCTTCTTCTAACATTACATGGAGGAGCTCTCATCTCTAGATAATGGGTTGGAGGATAGATGTGCTGGCAGAAAGCTGTCTTCATTTCATTCAGACCCATCAGAACTTTCCCAGAGAGATCTCAGCCTTCTCATCTCCGAGGTCCCTGGAAGGCTTCCAATCTGGAGTAAACCTGGAAGCCAGGAGTGGGTTTGCGTGCCTGAGTGCTCTTTATGGTCGCTGCTTCCAGCCACGGAAGGATTAATAAATCCTCTGTCCTCTTCCCATCAAAAAAAATCATCTCCCTGCAAGCTTGATGGCTTCTTTACTCTGCTTATGTACCAAGTTTATATACCAGCTTTTTTAGTAGCTGCTCGGTAGGTTAATAGTCTGACCCCAGTTCCTTCCTCCGTTAGTTGAGGTAGAACGTTCATTTTGATGCCTTCAGCCCCTAGATATGAAAGCTTCTGCTAAAGCTCTTCTAGGATGGGCCACAGCAGCTTTTAAATGCTGACCAGCATCACCCACCATTGCTGGATGTACCTATTTTAACAAATTTAAAAATAATTGGCCCTGCTCCGCCAGGCGTTTTGTTTTACTGCTGTCGTGGAAATCCTGTTTGACAGATACCGGGTGGAAAGAGAAGGAACCTGCTGAAGAAGTAATTGCACAACAATGCTGAGGATTTGCGCTGAGGAAAGTCTCTGTTAATTAAAGCAGCCAGGCTATCAGCCAAGGAGCACAGTGTGGAGGGATAAGCTCTGCCTCACTTAGCGAACAGAAAGAAGGTATTTCCAGTAATCCCCCGAGACTGCATCCCTTGGGTTTCCAGCACTTTCTTCTTCCACTGGAGATGCTCCGACTCTCCGTTGTGTATTTCTGTATCTCTAAGACAGACGTTGCTGCGTTTCCTTCCCATCGATGCTGGTGACCTGCTATTACACGGTAGCTGATGGCTTGGCAAGAAGAGGAGCCTCAAGGGTGCTCCTAAAGCGTCTCGCTGACTTCTACACGCTCTCCGTCTTGCAGATGAGATGTGACAGCCCTTCGCGGATCCATCACTGAGCTCTCAGGCCCTTTGCTGCCAGACTTCTCAGCACGGACCAGGGGACTAGCAGCATGTCTTCTCCAATGAAATTAGAAGGGCATGAATTAGCAAGTGGTGTCTTTAAGAGTGAAGGGTTTCAATACTTTACAAGGTTTTGGGTTTTGCTTGGGTTTTTTTTAAGTAAGGTCAGGGAGTTGCAGTTTGTGCATCTTTCTTAGGCTGTTCCAGGCTCTTGTTTGGCTCTTCCAAGGAGGACAGAGCACCGAGATTGTCCCTGGCCTGGCACATCTCCCGACACACCTGTGATGAGCACTCCACCTCCATAGCCCAGCTGGGAAACTGAGGCAGGAACACTGAATATTTTTGCCAAAATAATGTCAAGCTGTGCTTCTCCAGCCTCAAACTCCTGGGTCTCAGCCTTAGGTATATAACTCACTTAATTCATGCTGCCCTGGGTGAAATTTGTCAGTTTTCATGTCTTAGGATCTGAAAGGAGAACATTCCTATTGTGTAGGACTGACCTTTGAAAATCCTCCAACAGTTTATTTCCATCCAAAGATCTTGGAGCTCTTAACAAACATTTGTCAGCCTAACAGCTTGCCCTGCGAGCTTAGGAAAGGAGAGACGGCCCCAGTTTGTTAAAAAGCCGCCACGTGGTTTTAAATCGCGGCAGAAACCCTGCAGACAGGATGTTTCTAGTTTATTTCCCTTACTTTGTCTTACAGAAGACAAATAATTGTGTCCATATGCCCTTGCTTGCGTTGAATCCATGCGTGCTTTTGCTGCAGACACTCTGGCTGCCGTCCATCGTCTCCCCGGTGTGTTTGAGCTCTGAGCTCTGGGACCGTCCTAGGCTGGGCAGGATTTCACCTGCACTTTCAGGCCTCGAATACCAGGACAGGATTTGCCGGATGAAAACAGGTTTGCAACCTTTATTTAGCTGCAACTTGAAAGAGCATCGATAAAGAACCGTGACATCTGTTGGAACATCACATCTTTGGATGTTGCCTATTTAATTGCAAAAAAAACCCCAAAACCCAATCCCAAAATTGGGATTATCAGCCTGAGAACCCGGAGTGGGAGCTCTGCTTTTCTCTCCCCTCGCGCTCAGCAGTTTTTCCCTGTGAGCTGTCATGTAAAGCACAGAGCGGAGTTTCAGAAAGTTGAGAAAGGTGGGAGATGAAGCAATGGGAGACGAGGTATTTGAAAGCCTCAACTGCAAGCGACAGCGTGTTATCCCGGGGATGTTCTTTGGAACCAAATAATTACAAATAATTGCAAAATAAATCTAATCGGACAACAACTCAACGTGCATCTTTAATTGCACAGCCACTAACAGCAGCACACAGAATAAAAATGAGCATCTAGATCCCTTTAAAGTTAAAATAAACATTCTTCCTTAGTTTCTCTAGAAGGATGGAACAGCTGCACCCATATGAAAATGGATAAATAATCAGTTTTATTTGTATCACAAGCTGTTTTCTCATCTCTGAGATGAGCAACCCACTGCTAGCAGTCGAGTAGTTTAAAGAGAGACCAAGTGTTTGCACGTATTACGTGCAAGGACACAATATCAGTTTAAAAAAAAGGATTTCCACTAGTATCTTCCCGTGTGGTTTTGTTCTCCGTGGGGGATAATTTATGCTTGGTTTTATGTTGCATTATTTAATTACGCAAATTTTAAAAATGCATCTGTTTTGCCAATTTATATGCAGTATACGCTGCCTTTGGAGCTAAATACCCTTCTGGTGAAACTCTTTTTTATACCTCTNGCAAGGACAACATATCAGTTTAAAAAAAAAAAAGATTTCCACTAGTATTTTCCCGGGTGGTTTTGTTCTCCGTGGGGGATAATTTATGCTTGGTTTTATGTTGCATTATTTAATTACGCAAATTTTAAAAATGCATCTGTTTTGCCAATTTATATTCAGTATGTGCTGCCTTTGGAGCTAAATACCCTTCTGGTGAAACTCTTTTTTTATACCTCTGGAGATGAGTCTTAAAATAGTCGATAAATCGTTTTTGTTCAAATTTTGAAAACGCCTTAAATTGGAGGTAGCAAAGCACAGGAGTCTGGAGTCTAGCCAGGCTGGTTCCGGGTGTAAAGGAGGGGGCCTGGAGCTGTTTCAAGGCTGAAGAGGAAGCACTGGGGAAGGAGCAGCAGAATAATTAACACATGAGAACGTGGATAACGGTAACTTTCCAATCCATCTTTACAAGGGAAGATTAAAGGGAGAACAAGAAGGTGAAGAATGGCCAGGGGAAGCCACGGTGAAAACCAGGGACGTCTCATCAGGCGATGGATGACTGAAGAAACATCCTGCTAAGAGTGTTCTGAGGACCTGGTTTCGGGTGGATATTCAAAGACATGACGGATATTTCCCGTGCAAGTGCCATCAAATCAAGCAGGAGAGACGCCAGAGAATGCATATGGGGTAGGTGAGAAATGTGGAAAAAAAGAGAAGTACCGTCTCCTTTCTCCTGCCCGTTCTCCACCTTCCCCAGCAGATGCTGGTGTGGCACCATCGAGAGCCAAGCACCGCATGGCTTGGGACTCATCCGGACGAGATGGAGAGGAGCTGGGAGCCAGCCGGGGCTGGGGAGAGGCTGGTCAGGAGAGGAGCGCGTCCCCTTACGGCTGCACCTCGCACACAGGTGGCTCTGGGCAGCCTGGAGCTCTCTCCAGGATGGCTTTGGCCAGGGTAAGGCTGCTTGTTCGACAGCAGTGGTCACATCCATGCCTGTTTATCAGCATCTTCTGGATTTGAGCGTGTTAACCCTTGAATAACAGCAAAAGATCGTTGTCTTAACAAAGAGCTGCTTTCTGCATCCATGGTTTTGCCTTTGCATCCCGAGTTTTTAAACATTCATTATCATAAGCCCTCAAAATCCAAAGAACGTCCATCTCTTTCCAAAATGCTCATCTGCTCAGATCTGCCAGTGCTGGCAACATTCCTGGAAGGAGCTTTAACACCACGTTTATGCTTGTGTCAAATGCAGGGCTGCGATTTTCTGGGAACTACCAGAAACACCCTGTCGTCCTGTGTCATGCTGGACTCATTTCTTTGAGTTTTGGGGCCCAGGCTGGGAGTGAGGGCATCATTGCAGGGAGGAAAGGCATCGTCCCGGGGATTTGGTTATGGTGGAAAGGCCGTTCTACCATCCCATCTTCTGCCTGCCGCCTGCCCGTGCATCCCTGCCAGCCTGGATACGTGCCGGGAGGAGCATCATGTTGTATTGGGTGAGGCTGGATTTTTTTTTCCTTTCTCATTAAATGAAGAATTGCTGGCTGAACTCAAGGCTTGGATCTGTGCTTTTCAGTGTGGTTTTGGCTTTGCCTGAAAGGATGCTGGCCAGTAGGAATTGGATGAATTTCTGCCCTCTGCGAATCAGGAGGATTTTCTCACGGTAGGAGTTGAGGTTGGCAGGAGGAAATCGTTCTGCGTGGGCAGGGTGGGACCCTGGAGCCGCTGAGTTTGATGCAGCACTTTCAGGAGGCAGTTGATGGTCTTCCATAAGCACCGGCGTGGTTGTCCTTGGTAAGGGCAGTCAAAGAGATCTGAGGTCTGGGCTAAAAGCCACGGCCATCTCGCCAGCTTTTATGGAGCGTCTCAGCTTGCCCAGGAGCAGGTAGTGATGAAACACTGAGAAAATCAAGGAAAAAAAGACGCAATCTGGGTCAGACCTGCGTGATTCACACAATCATCATCGGACTGGGAATGGGTGGAGGGCTGCGGAGATTTCTGGTGGCATCTGTAGCGATGGCAACAGCTCCTTTGGCTTCTCCTTGGCAGCTGCCTTGGCAGAAAGCTTGGCTTCTCATCGTGCCACCATGCCCGTGTGGTGCCTGCCTTGGGACCGGCCTCTTGTCTCTTTTCAGCTCCCTGACATGTTAAATGGGGGGAAGAAAACACAGAGCACGAGAGAAATCAGCATCAAGGTCATCTTTACGAGAGTGAACCTGAGGTGTGTAGTTTCCATATGGAGCCTCTCCGGATGCCAGAATCCCTGCCATCGCCGGGGCTGTTGACAGCGTGCTGTAGCCCAGTCTGACATCCCCAACTTGTTGCTTGATTTCCAGCTGGTCAGTGCAAACCTGTTCTGACAGCCCTGAAAAACACACACCTTACGGGTGCCGCTGTTCCAGGGGACCAGGCAGACTTGTCATCTTCCTCGTCTGCATCTCTGGTTGCGTTTGCAGAGAAGCGAGTGACGATCTGATCTAACACCTTGGTTGCAGAAGGAGCAAGGAATGGAGTCAGCCGTGTTTAAAAAAAAAAAAAGTGATTTATCCTGCTTATGTATACACGAATCTGCACACACACGTAATTCCTTCTAAGGAGTCTTGCAAATAATCTGACTCAGCACTTGTGTGCTGGTGCATAAAGGGAAGGGACCCTGGTGTATCTGGTGGTCTGCGGGTCTTAAGGGCTGATCTGGGCAACTTTCGTAATCGGAGGATGTCCGAATTTGTCCAAATTAGGTGTTGAAAATGAACATCTGCTTACAGAAGAGTTTCAGGGATGCTTCATCCCTCCCTAACTTCTATTAAGCCTGGTTTGGCTGGTTTTTAATGGCATTCCTCACCACGTTAGCCAGCGGGAGCAGCTGCGTGTGCTGCAGCCTGCAGACACAGGGGAGAGCTGCAGAAGTCTTGGCTCCCCAGGTGCTTTCTGCAGAAAAACCTGTGATGGCACATTTCTGCCATCAGCAAGGTGGACGGCAAGCAGCGTGCTCGACTGGAAATGATTTTGTGGGTATGGGTGGGATGAAGATCATCAGCTCCCAGATGTGCAAATCTTGCCTGCCTTGATGGGTGGGGGTGATGATGGTGGCATCTCGGGAGTCACATCCAAGTGGTCTGACTACTCACCCGTGATTTGGGAGATGCATTAGCCCTTTTCTTCGTGGAGAGGATCTAAACTCCTGCCTGCTACTCCGTGGGGAGTACAACAGCGGGGTCCTTGTTGGGAGCTTTGCCCCACATGAGGTCCTGAGCAGATCCCACCCGAGGTCAGTGCTGTCCCCATCAGAGGGGGACAGCAGAGGGCTTTGCTCTGGTCCAGTGGGTCTGTCCTTGGGACATCAGCAAGTAAAAGGGCACAACCCCCGAGCCTGTGGCTGGGGCAGTACCCTGCAAAGCAGGAGACTTGCTTCGCTGAATGTAATAAAACGTTCAGAATCGGTGCCAAGAGAAGGGATTGACAGTGGTGTAAATCTGCGCCCTCCCCGGAGGACTGCGCTGGCAGGAGCTCTCTGCTTTTCCCTCGAAGTGTAGATCGAGGTCAGCTCTTCAGGCGGAAGAGGCAGATGCACTTGGCTCCCGCGTCTTCAGTGCCGTAATTCTCAACCGCATGGTGGAAGGGGACTCGTGGTGTCCCCATCCCTATTCTGCCTATGGGGATATTTTTCCCCAGACCATTTGGGTTGAATTGTCAGGTATTTGGGAATGATGGAAATAGATCCTTTTCCCCAGACTTTGCTCTTTGTCTCCCCAAATCATCCAGCCACCCTAAGGGCATCTTTCTGGGGGTTTTTCAGATGCCTGACGTGAGCAGTGAGGTTCCTGGTTTCGTGCAGAGTTTGCTCTTTGCCCAGAAATCAGTTCAGTTTCCTAAGTTGAACCGTCAAAACTTCTCCAAGGGCATAGGCATTCTTCATGTTTTCACCATCAAATTCTATGTGACACTTAATTTAAAGCTTAAGCATAAAGCCTCGCTAGCAAGGAGATTGCTGGAAGATATTGATTTTCCTGCGGTTTTGTATTTATGTATAAAAATGTGCCATAAAGCATGGGCTGGGGCATAATTGCTGGGCAGCCTCTGGATTTATGCTCTGGTTTAGTTCTGTCGAACATTTTTAAGATCCATTTGGGCAAGATAGCTATGAACAGCACCAGGGACAAATGGGCTTGCATAGAGTTGTGGGGTTTTGTGCTCCTTGAATAAAAAAATCCCCAAAACTCCTGATATTGTGGAACTGAACCACCTTGAACTGAAAGGAGAATAAACTTCTAATGTGGTGTGTCGGCTGCTCGGAGGCATTTAAAGTCTTGTAGTTTGTCTCAAAAGTTGCAAATTGTTCAGGAGGTTCATGATTTTGAGCTGGGGGCCGTTTAGCTGATGACAAAGCGTTTTAAAAAAAAAATTATTCCCAAGGAAAAGCCCAAAATGACAAAAATAAAGACATCCAGGGATGGTTTTGAGTCTGGAGTTTGTGTGCAGGATTTTCTGCCCAGTGTTTGGAGCCTGGGTGTTTGCTGTAAGGGAAGGAGGCTTTTTGGTAAAGGTGTTTGTGTCTTTCCTGTGGCTCGCTGGCTGGTTCCGTGTCCTCCTCGCTGTTTTAATCTCCTTGGGAAAGGGTAACTGCTGACTCTGGAAATGTAAAAACTTTAGAAGTAAGAGAAATATTTCAAGTCCCCGAATCAAATACTCTTCCTGTTCCCCCTAAACTCTTTTTACAAGATTAGTTGCCTGTATTAAAGCAGAAAAGTTTCTTGAAAATTCACTTTTATGTTTCTCAAGAGTTATATGTTCTATCTAGTAACGCGATGCCCTCATTTCCGTGGCTCGGGATGCAGCGTACGCGGTCGAGATCAAACCCTGTCCTTGCCTGGGGAGCCACCGTGCTTGAACTCTCTCGAGGGGACAGAGAGACGAGAGGAAGGTTTTGAATCTCAGCCCCATCGTTCCCATCTCCGGTCGCTGCCTCCGGGTCCCCGCGTGCTTTCTTGGCGTAGTCACCTGGGGGAAGGCGCAGGGTTTTGCGAAAGCCACGGACTGGTTGTCTAATGACAATTAGCTGCATCCTAAAAACGCTGTAAATTGGGAGAGTTTCTTTGAAAACAAGGCATCAAAGGCTTTAAGTTGGTTCTAACTTTTGCTGGCGCTGATGTGATGAGTTGAATGGGCTGATGGAGGCTGGGAGGCACCCGGCTCCGCTGCAGCATCCTTCTCTTTAGGGAAAGTTTGATGCTGGTGCTCTGATCTCTCTGTCCTCTGGGGTCCCCAGTTTCAGACGTTTCAGGCAGGAGTTACAGCGTGTTATTGTTCAGCAAGTTGCGGGAAAACAACTCAATAAATGTGCTGGGTGTTTCCTGGGGATCTGTCGATGTACAGGCTGCTTCGATCTTCACTACCCCCAGCTGAAAGGAGTACCCCTGTTCCCTGTGAAATGCAAAAGCTGAACTCTGGCACTTCCAGCCCTGCAAAGCTTCAGGTGTGATGGAGGAACCCAAAACGTGCCCGCTGCAGAACCTGTGCTGAGTTTGCTTCCAGTCCAGGTCTCCATGGTGCAAGAAGCTGAGCCCGACTCCAAAGCTCTTGCAAAAACCAACCCCGACTTCGGTGGGTTGTTGGACCTCTGCACTGAACATCACATCGTCACCTCTCTCTTGATTTTGGTGGCAGCCAAAGCTCCGGTCTGACCCTGGATCCTCTTTGATCTCTTGCGCGGTCCCGTTGGAAATGGGTGGCGCAGAAGCGAACAGCTGCCGTGGGGCTCGCTCTGGCAGTGGAAGAGCTTTGAAGGTGGCGTGACCGTGAAATTCAGGACAGGGCTGGGGCAAAACCTCCCTGCTGCTGTTTGCAGCTTTGGGGAGCAGAAATGAGCTGATGTTTGTAGATATGGTGCCCAAATCTTTCCTGAAAAGCTGAGATGAAGACCCACAGTGAGTAGGACTCTGCAGAGTCCACTTCCCAGTGCGTCCGTGAGGCAGGGAGAGGTTTCTGCTGCTCAGCCTGGTGGTTCTCCCTCTTCTTTTGTCCTTCATCCGTCTTCTTGCGGGATCAGCAACGGGAGGAAGAAGTTGGTGGTCACAAGACTTCATCAGGAGAAACTGTGCTGCTTTCGGAAACCCATCTTATATTGTAGAGCTGGAGGGAGTGGTGACCAGTTCCCAGTTTACTGGAGGGCCCTTGACTGTCCCAGAAACTGTGAAAGCTCCTCTCGGGTGCTTTTTGCAATCACTGCTGATTCCAAAGTCTTCACAAAGCTGGTGTGTGGGGTGGGGTGCCTGCATGCTGACCGGGAAAGGAGCTGGACATGTGTGGGAGGCAGGAAATTTCCTAAGGCATCTAACCACTCACACAGTAAAAATGGATCCTGTAAGTGCCATGGACTAAGTGATTAATTAGAAAAGATGGGGGCTTGGGGGCTAATGGCTCGTAATTAAAAAGGTGAAATGCCTGAGTGCCACTGGAGGCATTCAGCAGCCCCCACCAAGGTCTGGTGTGCTGCCCTGGGTGATGGTCTTGGTCTTGTTGTCCTACTGGTTTGCCAAAGTCCTCTTCCAGTCCAGCAAGCATCTCTGAGCGGGACCCAGCTGCCCCGTCCACAGCCGTGTCCCCTCCTTCTGAGCCAGCTAACCTGGTCCTCTGGGTGCCGCTCCAAGAGCACTTGGGTTTGCTTGAGCCAGTTACGGACACAGCGGCGGTGATGTAGGAGAATATTGAAATTCTCCTTGTTGTCCTCTGGGGACCACTCCCTGCTCCTTTCCTGGGACGCCCGCAGTGTGTTGGGTTTGGTGGTGCCTCTGCATTGGCCTCTTTGTGTCCGGGTCTTCCTTGGCCTCCTGAGCTAGAACCTTAGGGCTGTGCCATTCCAAACCTTCCCGTTCTTTGATCCCAGTCTTACCAGCTGCCTCCCCAAACCAGTGTGTGGAGTTGTCTCCTCTCCCACCTCCCTCCTCATCGCCCATTCCCACAACCTCTCTTTCCCAGCAGTTCCCAGGTAGAGAAGACATCCCAGGGAGCATCTGCTGGCCCACGCGAACTCTGAAAAGAAATACAAAGGCCGTGCTGATTTCTGTCATGCTTCTCCACCTTGGGAGGCAGAGGGGGAAGAAATCCCTGTCTCTGCCTTTGCCATCTCCTCCGGGTGCTGATTGCATCGCAGCCCTCCTGGGCTCGGCTCCGGCCCCGCTCCACCGCGGTGTAGAGCTGCATAATGTCTTCACCTCCCTGCAAGAAATTGTTTGTGCTTTTGATGGATCTTGAGTGAAATATTTTAATGCATTCTTGTCAAATGTTCCGTTCCCCCCCTCCTCCAGCAGCTATTGACAGATGAAAGCACCAACGCCGGGTTTACGCAGGAATTTAATCGCACCAGCTGTCACGCAGATCCGCAGTACAAATATTTTCCACTGTTAATGGTTTCAGTGTGGGCTTTTTTTTTTATGTGATCAAATGTAATCTTATTTAATGGAGTTTTATTGCCGTGACGCCTTATTCTTTTCACCAGGCTGGACTTTATTTTGAAATGAAGAGAGATGGTTCAGAGGAGAGCCAGAGAAATGATGGAAGGGATTGAATGGGACAGGACACCTGGGATGAACCGAGTGACTATAGATCAGCCAGGGCAGGCGAAAAGTGTAAGAGAAAGGGAGAGAAAGGGTCTAGCGTGGAAGGGGAAGTCAAGAAGAGGCAGAAATTCTGATTTTACATGTGAATGGCTATGGATAAGGGAAATAATTGCCC
This sequence comes from Syrrhaptes paradoxus, assembly GCA_013400615.1. Lineage (NCBI taxonomy): Eukaryota > Metazoa > Chordata > Aves > Pterocliformes > Pteroclidae > Syrrhaptes > Syrrhaptes paradoxus. Next base: position 13,314 of record VZTO01007776.1, read on the forward strand.
AGTGGGGTGTAGGAAGAGTTTGGAGGAAGGGAGGAATTGCAAACGAATGGTGTCCAAGGCAGAAATCATGGGTAGTTGCAGAAACAATCCAGTTCCAATCAACAGTGGAGAAATTCTGCAAGGGACATGCCTTCAGTGACTGTAGGAGAGACCGGCCGTGGCTGCCGTGTTTCCACCTCCAGCTGATGTTTTGTTCTTGCAGAGCTGCCCTCCTGTGCGAGCAGAGCCCTTACAGCTGGTACCTGGCTTCCTGGGCGTGGGTCTGGCTTTGGCACAGATGGGCAGGAGGGGCAGGAGCTGGAGCTGATGCTTTTTGCTGAAATGCTGGAGTGCTGGAGCTGGAGTGTGCAGCCCCTGCCCCTAAATCTCTCCTCTGGGTGCGTACAGCCACCGTAACTGTTGTGTGTTCATCTCCTAGGTCGTCCGCACAGAGAAAAACAGCCTGAACAACCGGTTCCTGCCGTGGGACGAGATCGAGACAGAGGCCATCCTGTCCATCGACGACGATGCTCACCTGCGTCACGACGAGATCATGTTTGGGTTCCGGTGAGTAGCCTGCGTGCACGTAGCCTTTGGACCCAAACTGGTGTTTTGCACAGCCAGGGTCTGCTCCGATGCAGCGTGGCCTCGTAGCTGAAGCCGGGACCAGAATCAGGACTAGCACATCCCTTCCCATGGCTTTCCTGTGCAATTTCTTGGAGGAGTAATATGTGCTAATGATCTGTTTAATGAGTGTTAAGTGGGTGGGCTGATCTCAGGTTATCCAGGCAACCCTGATTCTCACACTTCTTAAGCTCCACAGCTTTTGCTGTGCTGATAATGTTCCCTTCATGGTTTTGGGGCTGTGTGGCTTCCTAGCGTGGAAGGAAACTGGAAAAAAAAATCGAAGAAGCTGTTGCTGCTCCATCCTTCATGTGCTGTTGGCAAGGCTGGGATGTTCACAGCCACCGCAGGACGTGATGCTCGTGGTGGGCTGCTGTCCTCGCTTGGTGTGACACTGGGGTGTGACAGCTACTTCAGCTGTTTCTTGTGCAGAGCATGGAAAGACAGATGTTCCGCAGAAGAGGCTGGTGCTGGTTGCTCTCACTCCCACCTCGCTTCTGCTCCAGCATCTGCATTCTCCCTTGGCTTTGCTGGGGCAAAAAGCTTCCTGATTACGGGGCCAAAGCAGCCACGTGGGCTCGTGCAGCTGAACCTCGCCGACTGCCAGAGAGGTGCCGGGGAGTGAGGATGGCAGGAGGAGATGGTTCTGGGCCAGGACCGGGGGCTGCGGTTGCTAATCCGCGAGCACCCAGCAGCTGGCGGAGGGGCAGGAGACGGGGACCAGCTCTCTGCTCCCAACAAAACGTGTCGGCTCATGGCTGGAAGATCAAAAGGCACAAAACTCCTGGAAACCCGACAAGCACAGTCAGAGAGATGAGAAATGAGGTGTTAAAGTGATGAAAGCAGGGGGGTAGGCGTCAGGACTCCTGGCTTCCCTTCCTTGTCCCGTTTCAGGCTCTTTATCTGAACTTGGCCCTTTTCTCCCCCTCTTTGGTCTCTGTTTTCCTTCGCCCATCCCCAGCGCCTGGCAGAGGCTTTGCCGATTAGCCCTGGAGAGCATCAAATAAAAACCGTACGTGCCGTGTATTGTCCTCGCTCACATCCCTGCGTACAAACACCCTGTTCGCACAAAGCCTCCCTGTGCTCCGGCGTCCAGCCAGGCAAGAGACCGAGCTAACCTCTGCCTGTAACAACTGGCTTTTGCTGAAACTTCACTTCTGGCTGCAGTTCGTGGGGCCAAAATCTTCTTGCTCTGTTTGCTGCTCAGGAGTGAGCTGGAGGTGGGTGACCGAACGCAAACCCTTCTGAGGAGCACACCCAAAGCGATTCTCTGAAGAAATCCGTGTGTTTCTGCCTGAGCTGGGAAGGAGAATGTGTCACGCTCGCAGGAAAGCGCGACGTGGGAGAAGTGAAAGGGAATGAGTCGTTTGGACTCCAGCTTTTCCAAACCGTGATATTGAATTGACAGAAACCCCATGAAACAGGCACTTGCTGGGAGGATGGTGCCAGGAAAGCTGCTGGTGGTGTTAATTACCTGGTTTTCGTTATGTCAGATTGTCATTAGTTTGAGTGGAGGATATAGCGATAAACACATCGAGCTGGGTCAGCTCAAGGCTGTGGGAAGAACCGGGATCTTGCATCCACAAGGAAAAAAGACCAAAAATGCCACCGTGTGCCCTCTGAGCACCGGTGGGGAAGGGAAAACCCTCCGGGGTCCAAAAAGCACCCACCTGGGGCTTGTTTATTGTAGTCCGGAGTCACTGAGTTCGGCAACTTGGACACTGACCCTTAGGGAGGTGGGATCGGCCGATGGGAAGGAGGCCAGCAGCCCTGCCAGGGGAAGCGGGATTGATTTCCCAGGCTTGGCACTAGGCTCTGACGGTTTTCTTAATTATTCCTGCCAGCGCTGCAGCTATCCTGTGGGATTTCTCTCAAGGAGAACAAGCTTCGCAGCAGAATATTAAGCGAGCCGGTGCACTCGCACATCAACCTCATGATTTAATTCCCTCCGGCGCGACTGCCAGCGTGGGTTAGGGGGAAGGATGCACTTATGGCTCCCGTGGCTTTTCCCGCATGGACAGAGCCTGGAAGCTGGTTTGGGATGGGAGGCTGGCAGCCTGGCACTCCAGGGCTTCCCTCTGGAGACACCTGGGTCTTCAGCATCTCAGCAGCTTTCCAAAAGGTGTTATTTTGACGGAGGAGGAAACGGAGCTTCTGGGAAGCTGAAAGTCCCAGGGATTTGGGGGAAGAGGCTGGGAGACACTGGGTTCCTCCCAGGCCAAGCCTCGGCTGCTCCGGGCTTTCCATGGAAGGGGGATGAGAGAGGAGCAGCGCTGGCGTACACGTCGTGCCATGATGCCCCTGGAAAGCTGGTGGCGAATGGAAGAGTTTCTGGTCTCGCTGCCTTTCGCTGCCTCTTCCTCTGCATTTCCATCCGAAGTCTTACGTTTTCCAGTCTCACTGTAATTCAGAAACTAATTTTGGGCCTTTGGGCTTTTTTGTTAGTTTTCTTTTAAACTACAGAACAACGCTGATGAGTTAGAAAATCCTGAATTTATGAGTTAGGAGTCACTTTCCCTGTAAGTAAGCAACTCGAACGTGCCTCTAGGAGAGGACGCAGGTGGGCAGCTCAGCTTGGTCCCGAGCGATGTCGGTGTTTGGGCGAGCTGAGCGATGCTTCAGTTCCCAGCTAGCAGCTTTTCACCTTTAACAAGAGATGGTCAACAAATTCTGCCTGTCTGATAAAGCCAAGATTCCTGGCTTCAGCCCTTTCCTGCACTGCGACAGGAAAGAATCTCAGGGTGAGACCCTGTTCGTGTGTCCCTCAGGCAGCTGAGACGACCGGTCTGTCCCTCCTGCCGACAGCGGAGCTTCGTTGCTGTGGAGGAGAGCAAATCTGTACTCAACAGCCTACGGAAAAAGATACATTTTGCAAGTTGGAATTTTCTGTATTTTTATTGAAAAAAATTAAATGGACTTTAAAGCAAGGTATCTGCACTTTTTAACAATGTTTATCCTTTTTGCCCAAAACGACAGCGTACATTGGCCATTCTTTGGATGAGCAATTGCCAAATTTTTTTGTGTCCAGGCATCCCCATTGCATTGAGGGCGCGCTCCTCTGTGTCCTGGTTCTCAGCTGGGGCCGTGCTGATCTCCAGACAGGCTCCCGGGGTTGTGTCTCACCAAACGCTTTGTGTTTGCAGTGTCTGGAGAGAGGCCAGGGACCGCATCGTTGGCTTCCCGGGGCGCTACCACGCGTGGGACATCCCCCACCAGTCCTGGCTCTACAACTCCAACTACTCCTGCGAGCTCTCGATGGTGCTCACTGGTGCTGCCTTCTTCCACAAGGTGAGTTATCGCGGCCACAGCGTTCGACGGACACGGAGCTGCTGGAGCGGGGCCAGAGGAGCCCCGGAGATGGTCCGAGGCTGGAGCAGCTCCCGTGCGAGGACAGGCTGAGAGAGTTGGGGGTGTGCAGCCTGGAGAAGAGAAGGCTCCGGGGAGACCTTCCAGCACCTTCCAGTGCTGAAAGGGGGCTACAGGAGAGATGGGGGGGCTCTGGATCAGGGGGGGCAGGGACAGGACGAGGGGGAACGACTTCTCCAGTTCTGGAGCAGATGGCACCAGCGATGGTGGGCGCTCGCTGCTCGGGGCCACCTCGAGCAACGTTTGTGCCTTTTTCTCCTTTCCAGTACTACGCCTACCTGTACTCCTACGTGATGCCACAAGCCATCCGTGACATGGTGGATGAATACATCAACTGCGAGGACATCGCCATGAACTTCCTGGTCTCTCACCTGACGAGAAAACCTCCCATAAAGGTAAAGCACGGGGTGGGCGCTGGGACTGGGCTTTGCCTCTCTGGAGATAAGGTGGTTTGGTCGATGTCTTTGAAAGGCAAGAGGTGTGTTAGGAGGCTGCTCTGCTCTGGGAGAACTCCAGCTCCTTTTACCTGGGAAAATCCATCTCCCTTTCCCAGGGGAAATCCACCTCCCTCTCTCCCAGCCCGATGCAGAAGCTGTGCCGTGCAGCACGTGATTCCCCTTACCAAAATCTGGCTTCATGGCACCTCTGAAGCACTCTGCTGCAAGCGTGATGTGCCGGAAGCTGTCAGCGTGTCCCCTCTCCGGCCCCGAGGAGCTGTGGTGTGTGTTCAGAAAGGTGTGAAAGCTCAGGACAGCCCTGGGAAACAGCCAAATCCCCGCTGTGGCGATCGGATGAATTGGGGTTTGACTTACAGCTCGGACCGGAGGGTTTTTCCTGGCTTGGCAAAGGCCCTTCTGAGCAGCTGATCCCAAAAAGACAAATTTCCTTCCTTCCATAGCGTACAGCAGAAACAGGAATTATTTCCTTGCTGATTTGTGAGCCTTCCAGAGACATTTGGGCTCATCTGCGTGCGGGGAGCTGTCAGTCCAAACGCTGCAGCCCAGCTGAAATTTCCCTGCCCCGTGCTCACAAATGCACGTCACGATTCTGAGCGTGAATTTTGGATGCAGATCGTTCTGCTCTTTATCGCTGCTGGCAAACTGTTCTTTGCAGCCCTGCATATGCCTCCCTGTCGCAGGCCAGCTGCCTTGGCTGTAAATACGATCGATGGGCTTTTCCGCGCGGAGTTCTGCCCATCTGGAGCTGCTGCGGAGCCGAGGTTGTAGAGTTTGGTGCAGCTGAGAGGAGAATCAGACCAAAGCCAGCGGGCACTGCCCCAGGATGTCCCGTTCAACACAGTCGAGGAGGTCCTGTGGCCTCAGCACCTCCGGAAAACTGGAGCCTCCTCCAAAGATCTTACTCTGGGTGCCTAAAGCAAGAGGCACAACAAATTGCTGATTCTTCTGTAGCTGGTGAAGGAAAGGAGTTCCTTTCTCAGGGTTTTTGTTTTTTTTCTGAAACAGCTTCTCAAATCTTAAACAAGAATAAAATAAACTAAGGATTAGTAGGTTATCATCCCCTTTGACAGAGCTGGTGCAGACTTGTCCTTCCTCCCCCAGACACCCTCCGAGGGACCCGCAGCAGTCGAGGAGAGCAGCGTGGCAGTGACCCTCTTTGTCCCTCTCTTCGCAGGTGACCTCCCGCTGGACTTTCCGCTGCCCCGGGTGCCCCCAGGCGCTTTCGCACGACGACTCTCACTTCCACGAGCGACACAAGTGCATCAACTTCTTTGTGAAGGTGTACGGGTACATGCCCCTCCTGTACACCCAGTTCCGCGTGGACTCGGTCCTCTTCAAGACCCGCCTGCCCCACGACAAGACAAAATGCTTCAAGTTCATCTAGAATCAGGAGGCAGCCGGTGCCCTCGGCTCTCTGAACTCCGTCCGGAGGTGGGTGAGGGCTGAGGGTGGCTTTTTTTGCCGGGGCTGTGAGGGCAAAACGCCTTTTGCTATTGACTCCGGCCTCCCCCCGCGGAGCAAAAGGGACGTCCTGGCTTTGGACGGGCACATTTCCCCCTCTCTTCCCGCTCTCCCCACAATGACTCGACCAAGCGACGGGGAACAGGATCTCACGGCTCCTGTAAAGACACTCCGTGGGATCGTACACTGAGGAATGGCACATTGGCTAGTGGCTCTGCCCCTTTGCTAGCCAAGGGCAACCTTTCTTTTTAATTGTAATTATTGTTATTTAAAATGAAAGTGTTTTAGATTTGCCGCGTGAGGCTTTTTTTTTTTTTTTTTTTTTTTTTTT
>VZTO01007776.1:19764-99352 GCA_013400615.1 Syrrhaptes paradoxus
CTTCCCTGGCTCCCAGCGCGGTGCTGGCTCCTGTGCCGCAGCCATGGTGGGGTTCAGCTGCTGCCTTCTCGGTTCCTTTCCATGCCGCGGGTGCTGGCAAAGCTCCAAAGACAGGGAGGGTGCTTGGGGCTTGGGAATGATCCACCTGCAGCCCAGCAGGGGCTGGCAGTGCCCCCGGCTCGTGTGTTCCAGCGGCTGCCTTGGCCTGTGGATTTCTGCAGCTGCTGCAGCACCGAAGGAGAGTCTCTGGGTCTGGCCTTTTCACAAGAATTTTGGGGCTTTTCCTCCTGCCCTTCAGGGCGTCACTCACTGGCCACAAAGAGCTGCTCCAGTAGCACCCTGAGGTCGGCTGCGCAAGCCTTTGCGGATGAAATAAACCTCCTTCCCAAAAGCATCCAAGTGCGGCGGCAGTGCTGGGAGCCGGCTCTTCGTGGTGCTGGTCCTTGCTGGGGGAGCGGGCGGTCCTGCAGCTTTTGGAGTCGGGGTGTCGGGTCCTTGAGATCGCTGCGTGTTTTGCAGAGCGGAGGAAGAAGCCGCTGACCCTTCGTCTGTGCGCGGCCAAGCAGAGCCGAAGCAAAGCACGAGCCCAGCCTGTGTGTGCCAGAGCCGGGGCCGCACCGTGGGCAGGAGTTCCCCCTCTGCCTCGTCCCCCCTCCCCGAGCGAAATGTGCCCACGAGCCCCTGGGCCGCAGCGTAACTGCCTTAAACCCCCGTCCTGCCCACCTCGCGCCCCGGCTTGGGCTGCGTTTGAAGGTTCATCCCACCGAGAGCTTTCCTGCGCTTCAACTGGGGGAGACGCTGCTGGGATCACCTTCACGGGGCTGAGCTCGGAGCTGGATTCTCTCCCACCGAAGCGAAATCCTGTTACAGCCGCGTGATCGCCCGACCTCCGTGCTCCATGCGCTGCTCCACTCAGCTTCCATCCCGGCCCATTCCCGGAGGGAAGGACGCAGGTTGCTCGCTCTCGTGTGATGTTCTCCCTCAACGCATCCCGGATGTTGAAGGCGGCCTGGAGAAGCTCTTGCGGGGTAAATGGGAAGGTGAAGCTTGTGTGGTTCTCCTCCATCTCCCCGGGTTTCCTGGCCTGACTTCCCGAGGCAGGTGGCAGCTCAGCACCCTGCAGCAGAAGGATGTCACCCCCCGGTTGTGTCCCTGGTGTGACACAGATCGGGAGCAGGGACGGTCCCTCAGTAGCTGCTGGGCTCACTCGGAAGCTCAGCCCTGTCCATGCTCCTCTCCTGCAGCCTGCACCAGGTTTTTGGGGTGTTCAGCGGCCTTTTTAGCCACATTTCAGCCATTTTTCACAACAGCCGCACAGGTGGGGGTCACCAGCACTCCTTGGGAAGGGACGGGGCAGCCTGTCCCCAGCAGAGCCGACAGCTCGTGCCTTCGCCAGCGCTACCGCAGCGAAACATGGATCAAGGTGTCTTCTTTTCCTCCCCAGATTTTTTTTTCCTTTCTGCTCTCTCTGGTTTAACATTAGATGCTCTGAACAGAGCACGTGAAAGCTCATCTTGAAAAACGCGACTGGAGACCCCTGCGAGGCCCCGAAACACCTGGAAGGATGTTTTCTGCCCCGGCTCGGAGTGGAAACGTGGCACTTGTCAGCACCTGCACCGGCTTCAGCATCCCCAAGGGGCCTGATGCTCCTCTGCCACTGGCTGTAGTTCTCCCCTCGTTACCGGGTGGTTCGTTAGCAGCGATGCCGTTGGTCCCTGGTGTCAGCCCGGGGTGGAGGCAGCTCTGCTGCTCCCAGCCCTCCGCCCACACCGCCGGAGTCAAAGGGGAGTAAACACCGATGCAGGCGTGGATTGCACTTTATATTAACAGAGAGACACGTCTCAGCAACTTATCTTCACAAAACCTTAGGGGAAATTTTATTATTTTGGCGAGGGACTGTAGTACAGGGAGTTTGGAAGAGGGGGGACATGATGTGACGTGTTTGTGTTGCTGTTTGAATCATGGGGGCTCGGGGTTTGCAGACTCCATTGCTCGGCTGCGGTCGGAGCTGGCGGCACACCCGAGGTTGGGGTTTCGTCCTTTCCCTTGGTTCACTCCAAGGCCAGTAGAGATCAGCAGTGGAAATCCAAACTTCCTCCCCCCAGGCTCTCGGCACACCCGTCTCTTGCCCAAAGTGTTGATTTTTCGGAGGATCCCCCAGCGCTGCCGTAAGCAGGGGCCAGGCTTGGAGCGTCGAGGTTGTGCGGGGAGGGGCTGCGGGACGGGATCGCTGCTGGGGTCGTGGGATGGATCCCGCCCTGCCGAGACCCCCTGAAGGGGAAGGATGTGGGGTGAAGGTGTAAAGGGGTGCTGCGGGTCGCTGGTAGCAGCTGCTCGAGGGGATGTGCTGGGCGGCAGCAGTGGTGGGGGGGACAGGGGCCATAGGGAAACTAAACGCCAGCGAGAGCGTCTCCTTCCCCACCCGCAGGGCTGGTGCTGGCCCTCCCCCTCCTCTGCTGAGGCGGCTCTTTCCCAAATCTTCCCAAACAGCCACCAGGACCCCTCTGGAGTACAGGCTCGTGATTCCAACCCCAGCTTTCTGCTCCTCGGACATCCTGGGATCTGAGCTGTCCTTGGGCTTCCCTCCGCCAGCAGGAGGGTGGCATTTCGGTCCAGCCCATGCCACCATCCCAAACACCCTCCCTCGCTCCCCGTCGCTCTCCCGTGATTTCCAGGGGGTTCCGGGGTAACTCCGAAGCTCAGGTCAGGTCGTACGATTCATCCCGGCTCCCGCACAGAGCAGCCCCAGGGAAAGGCCTTTTCCCCCTTTCAGTGTTTCTGCTGCTTCACCCAGGCCCAGGGGGTGGATGCTGGGTGCGGAGTGAGGTCTGTTCTCAATTCGCTGTAAATAGCATCGTCTGCGGTGACACGGTGACACGGACCCCCCCGGACCCCGTTCGTGTCGCCCCGCGCAGCCCCCGCCCTCCCCTGCGCCGTGGTTGTGTTAACTGCTCCGTGAGCACCAGGTTTAAAAAAAAAAAGAAAAAGAAATAACTCCTTCCACACGAGCACAATGTTGAGTTTTTTTGTAAAAGGATCCAATAAATGGAGAGTTTAACTTGAGAGCGTCTCTGTGCCTCCTTCGCCAGGGGCTGAGAGAGGGGTTGGGACCGGGACAGGGCTTGTAGCAGCACCCGCGCTGCTCCGTGGCCCTGGGGCACCCCAAACCCAGGCACCTCCCCAGGGCTGCGTGTCCCAGGAGGCAGGGGGGCTGGTCCGGAGTGGTGGGAACCCCTCAGGGATGGCAGTGTCTGCTGGAATCCCTGGTTGGTTTGGACCCCCTGGAGCTTCAGGGGACATCACATCCAGCTGCCACCGTGACACCGAGCTGCTGGTGACACTGGGGACATCCAGCCGGGACAGCGGGTCTGGGGGAGGATGGAAACCTCTCTCCTTTCTGCTGCTTTTTTTTGCCTTTCCTCCTGAACAGATACTTCCTCCGTGGTCACTTGGTCACCTCTGTGCCACCTGTCCCCGTGGGAAATGTGCCCTTTGCTGTCCCTCCTGCCTTGGGGTAAAGCCTTTATTTTTTTTTTTTCTTTTTCCCCTCTTTTACATGAGGGTTTGTACCTTGGGATGGGGCAACAGACACTGGGGCAAGGAGGAGGGGATAAATCTCCCCCTAAATTGCAGAGCAAATATGAAGCTGGAATAGAGCAGAATCAGAACAGAACAGAACAGAATAGAATAGAAAATAATTTCAGTTGGAAGGGACGTACCAGGACCCTCTCGTCCAACTGCCTGAGCACCTGGGGGCTCACCAAAAGCCACAGGACGGTGTTAAAGGCATTGGGAGCCTGGGCTTGGCTTAAACCCCCTGCGTGACGCCGGGTTTTGCTCAGGGTGCGACCAAACGGCTGCAGGGAGGCAGAGTCGGGAAAGCTGCCACACAGCACCTGCAGCCACCCAGGGAAGGCGTGCGGCGGGCCGACGGCAGCGCGCGGTAATTTAGAGGCTCGAAATAGTAAATATTAAAAGAAGTCAGAGGGAAATGAGCAGTTATTAGCCAGGCGATTAATAACAGACCTGTGCTGCGCTCAGTGTTGTGCCTGCAAGGGAAGGATAATTGTCACCGTTTGTTTTAACCCACTAGAAGTAATTTCATGTCATTAAAAAAAAACAAAACCCAAGCCCAGATCAAGCACCACCATCCTGTGAACGCCTCCCTGGAGCCCAGCTCTGCCCTGGGGACGCAGCAAGTCCTGTGGCAGAAAATGCTGTGAGAGGTTTTCTCACCACGCTCGAGATGGAGCCATCAGCCCTCAGGGACAAGGAGAGGAACGTGTCCTAGGGGACACTCAGGGACAGTTATAGGGCCAAGGGGGAGGAAAGATGGGGAATAATGTAAATCTTTGCATTAATCGAGGCAGGGACCCCTCCCACCAGCCCAGGTTGCCCAAAGCCTCATCCAGCCTGGCCTTGAACCCCTCCAGGGATGGGGCATCCACAATGGGACCATGTGGCATCGGGGCCACCGACTGCCTCTGGGCATGGTGGGGGCAGCATGAACCTGGAATTAAATGACTGGCTCCAGTTGTTTTCATTAAGGCTGACGTTAATATAAAGAAAACACAACATACTCCTCTCCAACCAGGAAGATCTGTTCCGTAAGAGCCAGCCAAGGGCAGAAGGCTGATTTTAACCTTTTCTCCCCGTTACTCCCAGCCCAGCGATGCAGCCCTGGCCGCAGTGCAGAGGCGTAGGGTTGGGACGCGCGCTGAGAATTAATCACTTGCCAGGGGCCAAGGTGCAGCCCTGCAAAAGCGGCTGCTGGAGACGCAGCCCAGCTGCAAACGAGACAATTTGTGTTTCACCGGGGAGCTGCAGAGAGGGGCCGGCAAAGCGCAGCACCCAGGTGACACTCCTGTGTCACACGTGGTCACAGGGACTGGGGGTGGCCAGGGCACAATGGGCATCACGCGGTGGACAAGGGGATTTATTTTTTTTTTTTTTCTCCCTGGAAGGAGAGTGAAACCAAGGAGCTTTGCTGTTGTTTGTCCATTAAGTGCACATCCCTGGTTAAAATGTATTTGCCGTCCGTCGTACCCCACCTCCTGCATCGCAGCTCTCCTGGGCTGCCATGGTTACCTTTGCACGACTCACCCAGCCTGAAGAAATGCTGTTTAGTTTTCTTCCTCTGTGCAGAATGAACAAGCACTTACTTTTCTAGTTTAATCAAGATTTTTCATTAAAGAATCCCCCCCAATAAGTTTATTTTTCCAGCAGGCACAACCTTGCTGTTTAAAGGACACGAATCAGTTTTTAGATGCTGGACTGGAGCAGTAAGAAGTTTTTCTGCCCAAAATGACAAGAAAAAAAATGTAAAAACTTTAAAATGGATTTTGTTTTTCCCCAGGAGGGTGGGAAAACCTTTGGAAAGCCATTAGCTAGCAGATGACCTGATAAAATATCAGTGTGGCTGTTACTGGTGGGGGCTTTACGCCTCAAGGAAGGGTTTTGGTGTGACAGCTCAATTGCATCCATCACCTTTCAGCAGTGAACCAAGCTAAAAACTAACCGTGGAGCTCGCGTACATTTCTAACCCTGTTAATCAGCCCAGCAGCCTGCTCCCAGCTCCCGAATTACCTTCAAACCACTCTGCACTTAACTTCTGCCGCAGCAGCGTTCAGCTCTGGGTCTCAGGGCAGCCTGCAGAGGAGGATTTCTGTTTAGACAGAAGGGGAAAGTGAGGCACTAAGGCAGGAATGTGTCCAGAGGCAGGACTAGGCTGGGTCTTTCCAATTCTGTCAAGTTAGGCAGCACTGCGAGATTTCCACGGGGGTCAGAGCACCGGGGTTTTTTTGGCCCAATTCTCACTCCTGCGGAGCAGCTCCTGTGGCCAATGCAGGCTGTCTGGCTCTTCACATCTCAGTATTTCCCTAATACCATGAGATCGGCGCAGCCTCTCTGTCTAACCTGACTTTCTGCTGTGCTGGAGATTATTCACCCCCGACAGGACTGTGAAACTTCAGCAAAGGCAGCAAATCTCTCTCCTTCCTGCCCTGGCACACCTGCCGAGTCAGAGAAACACACAGCTCCATTCAATCTTTTCTGTCAGTGAATCCACGGCCCTGTTACTGCAGGGCCCCATGTCACAGAGCCACATCAATGTCACAGGAATGTCCCCGTGTGTCTCAGTACCCAGCCCTCGGGTTCTGGCTCAAGGGAATCCCCTTGACTGCAGGCAGCTATGGCTCGGTGCTATCCCAGTGGAGGTCCTGACTCTTTGCAATGCTCCTCACTCCTTGGGTCATAGTATCCCAGGATGGTTTGGGTGGGAAGGGACCTTAGAGATCACCCAGTGCCACCCCCTGCCATGGGCAGGGACACCTCCCACCAGCCCAGGTTGCCCAAAGCCTCATCCAGCCTGGCCTTGAACCCCTCCAGGGATGGGGCATCCACAGCTTCTCTGGGCACCCTGGGCCACTGCCTCACCCCCTGCACAGGGAAACATTTCTTCCCAAGATCTCATCTCCATCTCCCCTCTTGCAGCAGAAAAGGGTCACGGGAACTGAGCACCTGGGGCCTGGCTACCAGCTGTACCCACGTGGCCTCCAGCAGCAGATTGGCGAGGGGGGAAAGTCACAGGCTGGAGCCCACGCTGACCCAAAAGCTTGGTGGAGCAAGTTCATCATGGTTCAGCAGCACAGCATCACACGGCCGCAACAAGGGGACGGCGTTGTGGCTCACAAGCAGCCATGAAGTGATCATTACTGGATTTGCTTCCCCTGTCCCAAAAAGCATCAGAAAAAAACCAGAAGAGGAATTTCAGGTTTGTGTTGTGCTTCCGCTGTGCTGGCAAAGTGATTGTCCCTCGTTCTTTGTCTGAAAACAAGCTCTTCGTGGTGAATTTTTGTACCTTCTGCTCTCTCTCCGCAAGGTCCCTGTGGGTCCTCCACGGCAGCAGGCAGACTGGGATTTCTAACACTCGGCTGCTCGAGCACAACCTTCACCAAGCAGAAAGTTCTACCTGCATGTCCGCCCGCCGGCACGCCGCTGGACTGCCCGCGCTCGGCCAACGTGGATGCGACACGCACCAACGCACAGCCTCGGGTCTGGCTCCTTAAAGAAACGCGTGAGTCCCCTGTAATTATAAATGCAAATTAGTACAGTCACAAAATGAGGCTCTGGAGCACTGGGACCAGTGCTGGAGCTGGTGGAGGGAACAAGGAGAAAGCCGCTCCCAAGGACTCTTCCCTCTCCCTGCTCAGCTCAGCCGTTTATCACGTGGCTTTTGCGCGTTAAGAAAAATCTTTTTGGAGATTTAATTACAAGGTGAAATACGTCCAATTCTTTTATTCTGTTTTCAAGTGGTGATAAAGAAGCTGAGCTGCTGCAAACATTGTAAACTCTGATGAGGATTAATGCTGCTGCGACAAGGTTTTTATCGCATTAATGACGCTATTCCTCTCCCGCCCGTGACATACACACAAAGCGAAGGTACGGATGCAGTCTGTACATCCAATCGAGCAGAGATCCTTAATGTGTACGAAACGTGATGGGGAAACTGCAACAGCAAATAGTTTTTATTACAGAGCTGTTCTCCCACTGCCTTAATCTCCCCAAAGCTATAAACCGGAGGAGTCGTTATATTTTACAAGTGTGTACACACACGCGCAGGCGGATGTGCAGAAGCATGCAGATGCTTTTATAAACCACAGAATGGGCTTCCTCCTCGGCAGTCTTACTGTGCTTTTTATTTTTAACACCAAATAAATACAAAACAATCCAATAAAAAACAAACAGCAGTAAATCTGAGAAGTAGGTTGCTTTGAAAAGCAATACTATTAACTAAAGTTTAGGCCCCAAATATATGATTTTGGGAGTGAAAAACCTCCCCAGGTCTGCAGTACAGATGGCTGTGTATAAACGACGCAGTATTTCAACCAGGATTTGGGATGGTGGGGGGCTGAAAGAACAGATTTTTGGAAGGTAGAAACAAGAGGCACTTAAATCTCAAAGCTTTCTCACGAGCACTAGGAGCTGAACTGCTTCGTGGATTTTTGAAAGCATCTCCCTGAGCTACCTCCTCCACTGATGATGGAGGGACCCAGGAGAAACCTCAGAGAAGAGCCTAGAGCCAGGGGGACAAATCTGGTCGTACCAGCTGAGGGTGCAGCATGAAGAACCGCCCTGCATTGCTAAAGCACGTAACCTTTCCAAAACCCCACTGCTTTTCCAGGGAATGGCCAGGCTCTTGCTGCTTCGAAGCTATTCTTCATGTCCAGCATCGCCCTCTTGTTCGATTTTTATTTTTATAATCTTTGCCTTACCAGCTTCCTCATTCCTCTTCGTGCCGCTGAAACCCTGATGCACAATGGAAGGACAGCCAGGCAATTGGATCTGGTGACCGGGAAGAGGCAGTGGGGAGAAAAATAAATCTCCTAATATCTGAGGCCATTGTTTTAATATTCTTATAAGAGTTTTCTCAGGTAAAGGGCTGGGTCATACACTGCTGAGAGGGTCACACAGAGAAATGTCTGCATCCGCACACAATTCCACCCTGACCTGGTAAATATACACTCTGTTTACTCTGCAGGCTGTATGTCCTGTAAGATTCCAACTCTCAATTTCACAGCACAAGAGTCCTGTCCAAAAAGGATTCAAAAACTCATTAAAAATAAAACTTAAAAAATATATATAGATATTAAAAAATACTTCCTTGCTTCTCTATGAAAAGAAAGGTGGTTTCTGGTCTCTCTGAATCAGGAAATTCTGTCTCCCTGGATGCATCCTCTGGAAGCTCTTAGCTCTGGTGCTCTGAGGAGTCTCCTTGCAGAGCAGCACGATGTCCACGAGCTAAAATTTCTGGAGGAATTTGAGAACCAGGTCACGCAGTTTCACCCTCAGAGGTTCGTCGTTGTCGCAGATGATGTGTGTGGAGTCCTCCTCAATCTGAATGAGGGTTTCTGCCTCCTGGAGGAGGACGATGTGGCCCTTGGCTGTGTCCTCCACCTTCACGTCACTGAAACCGTGCTAGATGTAGCGTTGGGGAGGGAGTAAAAGAGAGAGAGGTTACTACAGATCACAAAGCAGGTGGAGATGAAAGACCAGGGCACAGGGAGGGGGATACAGGAGAAAATACAGAGTGTCATTGCAGCTATCCTAGATCTCTGGATTTGCAGAGGAAACGCCCATAGGGTGAGCTAAATCTGACCCTCATCATACAGATGGATAAAGCACAGAACAGGGAGGTTAAAGGCAATATTTTCCACTGCCCCAGGTCACTGCAGTTGCGAAATGTTGAGAGACAGAGGACAAATGGCTCCTTTAACTACATGACCATCCACTGGCATTACTGCCTCAAAGAAGATGACAGTTGAGAGCTATGAACCCCAGGGGGCAAATTCCTCACAGAAAATCTGTCCTGGTTTGGGCTGGGACAGAGTGAACTCTCTTCCCAGCAGCTGGTGTGAGGCTGTTGGGGTTTGTGCTGAGGAGAAGCTGATCACACACTGATGGGCAGAGCTGCTGCCAGGACAGTCGAGGACTTTCCAGCTTCTCTGCTGTGCCCGTGTCTGCAGGGGCAGGAGGAGCTGGGAGGGAGCACAGCCCCAGTGACCAGCCCAGGATTCGACCTCAGGTTTGGAACTGAGACCAAACTGGCCCATGGTCTGTTCCATCCCATGCACAGCATGGCCAGGAGAGAGATGAGCGTCGGTCTGGAAGTTCTCTCTCTCTCTCTGGTTCAGCTCTCTTACGCTCTCTCAGTTGGCTCTCAGACTCTTGGACTCTCAGGCTCTTATCTCTTTTCTGGGGTTGTGGTTTTGGGACTCTATCTGCTTTTAGATCATTAGCTGGGAATGGGCTGCGCCTTGGTTATTGGGTATTGAGCAGTTGCACCGTGTATCACTGTTTTGTGTATTTGTATATTACTATTACTACTATTATTATAATTATTATTTTCAATTTTATTGTAGTTTAACTATTAAATTGTTATTACAATAACCCACAAGTGTCTTTTCCCTTCACCCCTTTAATTCTCTCCCCCATCCAGGGGGAGGGTGAGTGAGCGGCTGCGTGGTGTTTTGCTGCCAGCCAGGTTTAAAACCACAACACAGTCCACCAAGCCCACTCTCCTGCAGCTCCCCAGAAGGCCCTTTTCCATCAGTGGAGACATTTCCAGGTTCTCTTCTTCACTCAGTCATGTTATTGTCACAAAACTTGCAGGAACTCATACCTTTGAGACCTCCTCCCCACTGTCCAAATTTGTTGGAAATCAGACGATGAGTCCAAAAGTTACATAGGGAAAAGTCACCCACTCATAGTGACCCCAAAAGCTCTGCTTCCACTGGAAACCAGGAGGACATGACTGACATGAAGCCCCTGCCTCAGGACATGCCTCCCCAGGGAACTATTCCCTCCACATTCAGTGCAGGGACACACATTCCCTGAAGTACTTGTCTAGCTCATTAGCCTCTTTCCATTTCAAGCCACACAAAAATTATTTTTCCTCTCTGCTAGCAAAGCAGCACATTTCTGAGATTACTAGAAATCTGCTTGAACCTCACATGCCACCAAAGACATAATACCTTCTCAAGCGTCTGCACAAACTGGTCCACAGGAATGGAGCCACTCAGCAAGGGCTTCAAAGGTTTACACTCTGGCACGTCATCGCTCACTCGCTTTCTCTTCTTGCTGGCGGGAGGCTGTGGAGGCTTTGGAGGGAGCTAATGGATGAGAAGGTGCAGAGTAATGCAGTGAATCACATCAGCTTGTTATAATTTAGTTGGAATAACAAGTACACGAGACAGAAAAGAAATATTGATTTTGTTTTCTGTGACTAAAGGGGAACATTGCAGTGCTGAAGGGGAGAGGAGAAACCCAGCCTCGGGTTCCACCGCAGCTCTGCACACACAAGCCACCATTTATAGAAATAAATTAGCAGTTTTAGTTCAAATTTCCATCATCTTAAAACTTCCGTCAAATTCAGTTCTGTTCAAATTTCTGTCATCTTAAAAGGCCTGGCTGACTCAATTCAAGACTGGAGCTTTCTATTTTAGCATTCAAGTACTCTGCAATATTTTCTAGGAATCATGCCCTGAAGAATTCAATGCCTTGAAAATCACACTCTAAAAGATGCAACAGGTCAAAAAACGGTCAAATTCAGAGCAAGTAACTACTCAGGGAATGAGAAAAATGGATAATTTATTTCTCACTGGCTTCTGAAAAGTGAGCCCTTAGGAAGAACTTGGATACAGACAGGGAGGTGTGAGAGATGCTGCAGTGCCTGAAAAATTACACGAGTGTGATCTGGGTATAATTTTGTGCTGCTTCAGAAAGTTATATCTGCCTGAACTCATCCCCAAGACCCTTCTCTGTTAGCGGGGGGGAGGCAGGGTCAGCACGTGCAGCGGTAGCTAACCTAGCACTGCATGTGTGGGGTTAACTGAGCACTTCGGAAAGACCTTTTCATGGAGACGAAAACCAGGTTCCTATAAAAAGAACAGTGAGGAAATGATTGTGTGAAATAAGTCCATGTGCCCTGTGCCAAGTGAGTTAGGCTGGGGAAGTGTCAGGACTGGTCTTTCCCAGTGAGCTAGCAACTCAGTTCCTGGGAAAAAGGTGCTGGGGAAAATTTCTGCAAAATTTTGGCAAGACTGTTTGCTAGGGATGTGTCTGCATAACACACAGAGAATTCGCCTGAAGCAACCCCAGTGCCTTGGACACTCCAGGTGACAGACTGGGCTCCTCTCAGCCCCGTGTCTTTCCCATCATGTAGCATCATGTCTAACCTTGCTGCTGTGATGTCCCTGTGTTTCCTTCCACAGCCAGGGAAGGGTGGAGAGAAATGTCGCCTGTTCAGGCTCCAGTTCCACAAGCAGGGATACACTTGAGTCGCTTTACAAAACCCATCATCTTCCCTTTAGCTGGCGGGCCTAAGTGCACGTATCGTGTTACCTGTGCATCAATCACTCACAGGGTTCTGTGTTCGTAGGTTGAGCTTTTGGGGCTTGTTTGCACAAAGCTGCTGTAACTCCCAGACGTCCCAGGCTCAGCCAATACGGACAGATGCTACTGTGCTGCCTTACCTCCATCCATTTGTGAGCACTCTGGCATTTTAAGCCCAGGTCTAAGTCTATCTTCTATCATGAATCAGAGTAGAGAGGGAGTAAATGAACACAAAGGAAAAAGCAGCCTCAGACCAACTGCACTTTAATACATCAATTTGTTCTGTGTTGCCTAGCCTATCTAGGGGACTGACTTGGAAAAAGTACGACAGACTGTCTGCTGTGCACCGATATACATCCTCAGCCAATCTTTATGTCCCTGCACTAAAGACACTACCATACTGGGCCCTCTTCCCAAGTGTGGTGGGCCCAGCCCAGCTCACGCATCAAAGGAGAAAGGTGAGCAGGGCATCCACCGCTGGGCTCGTCCACCAGACATCATCTCCCTCTGCAGAGCACTAACGCCAGGAACTGCAGCGTCAGCCTAAAGGAGCTGGGAGGAAAAGAGTGTACACTCTTGTACAAGGATGCACAACCTGCTCCTTGGGGAACAGGGCAACTTAAGGAAGTCCCTTCACACGTCTAATGTTTTAGGTCATCTCTCCCCTCTGGCCCTCAGTTCTAAGGCCATGAGAGGCTGTCTCATGCTGATCCTGGTGTTCGGGTTATGGAAGACAGCAGGATGATTTGTAGCCTCTCTTCATGAATAATCTCAGCTCCCCTTTTATCTTAGCCAGGCACACAGCCCATGAAAAAAGGGTAGAGAGATTTATTTCCATCCCACTCTAAGTGTAATTCCTCACTTGTACATGCCAGGACAAAGCATCTGACAAGGACTCTGCTCCAGCGGGGAGGGAGTTGTTGGAGAGGTTGCCTCATGAGAACAGCTGGGGTCCCAGACGGCAGAAATCCGGTGTAAGGATATTTTTCTCCCTTTCCCATTATACCGTACCTGCAGCACGTGCTTGTTGTCTTTAGTATGCAACACGGCAGAAACTGTTGCTAAGGAAATACCAGGCTTAATCTCCAAGGGCACAAGCGAATCTGCAAGCTAAAGCAAAAGAAGGATTTTGTTCAGCAAATGATAATCTCAAAATTTGTATGAATCCAGCTGTGATTCAAATTGGCAGCGTGGTATTTTTGAACACGGACTAATAAACCGTAAACACAAACCCACTGATACAATGACAGAGCACTCCTCTCACCTGCTTAGCTCTCCTTCCAGCTCTTAAAGCCACTGGCTTTCACACCATCAATTTTATTAGTAAAGCTCATAATCTAATTCAGTGTTATTTATTAGGTTTGTTATGTCAATGGACAATGAAAAATCAAAGCCAGTTTCCTTTCAGTTCCTTAGCGCTGAAGCATTCAGGCTGTAGAACAGCTGGAAGAAAAGGGTTTGTCCT
Organism: Syrrhaptes paradoxus; assembly: GCA_013400615.1. Taxonomy (NCBI): domain Eukaryota; kingdom Metazoa; phylum Chordata; class Aves; order Pterocliformes; family Pteroclidae; genus Syrrhaptes; species Syrrhaptes paradoxus. The sequence continues at coordinate 33,122 of VZTO01007776.1, forward strand.
AAAGATCCAATGGCTCTGTTGACTGGTTTGAAATTTTTCCTTACAACACTGCCTAGAAACCTTTCCAGTGCTGTTCATATCATTCTTGTCTGAAACAAATAACACTTAGTCTTGGCTCCAACTTTGAATTCAATGGCAGTCTCCCAAGACCCTGAGCACTGATGGTGTTGGCAGTGAACGTGGAGCAGGCAGCACTGCACCTGCTGAGATCTGTGGAAGTTGGCCAGCCGGGAAGCACCTTTTCAAGCCATGTTTCCAAAGGAACACTGCAGAAAACAGCGCTCATGAACACAGAATATTATCCCTGTTTTCCTCCAAGGGAGCTCTAGACAGCAGTTCTAGATGCACTGGGTGCCCTCGAGTCCTGCCCAGCCCCGCAGCCAGGATGTGGCCCTACAGAAACAGGAACCTTCACACCGCACGGGCCAGCAGACCAAGCAGGGTCCAAGTAAGGTCACTCCCAGCCAAGCACACTCCTATTATTCACTGTGGACACAATCACAGAATCACAGAATGGTTTGGGATGGAAGGAACCTTAAAGGTCATCTAGTTCCCACCCCCCTGCCATGGGCAGGGACACCTCCCACCAGCCCAAGTTGCCCAAAGCCTCATCCAGCCNGCAGGGGTGTGAGAAGTGTGCTCTGTGTCTGCAGGGAAACCCTGCAGGTGCCTCACAAAACAAAACCAGGTAAGATTGCTCATGTGTTATACCATGGGGTGGGAGGACTTTTCAGTTGTGAAGACAAGGAACACCTAAAGGGACAGAATCTACTCGGCTGTTTCTCCCAACAGTTGTACCATCAACCCACCCAGACCATCTCATGTGGAAAGAGCCTCTACAAGATGATTTTTATTTGAACTCCACTCCCTTTCCCCTTCAAATACATGGCATCCCCAGTTGGAGCCAGATAGCAAGAAGAACATAACCTCCAGGTAAAGGAGTTCTTTTGAAACTTCAGCTTTCTACTGCAGTGCTTCCACGGAGCAGAGCTCTGGGGAAGCAGCTGTCATCATGAGCTCTCTTTAGCTTGCCAGATGCTCCCATGCATGAAAAGCAGAAAGAGAAACTGAACGGATTTTAGAAACACAAGATCTATTCCCATTTTGGAGACAGTGCATCTAAAAGCAAAGGAAGATTCAATTCCTTACCAAAGACCATCTAGTGAATTTTGAACACGGTCCACACCAGGAGAGGGATGCCGCAGAACACGTGAACCCTGCCACTTCTGAAGAAACTTCAGGTACCGATACTTCACTGCCAAATACTCTGCTCTGCTGTAAATTATGGTTACGTGGGTGATCACTGTTTACTGCAAAGCTCTAATCCTTGTGAATACAGAAGCAACTGAACTTGAACTCTAAAAGCACTCACTACCGACCTAATCCTTTTGCCATCCAAGCACTGAGAAGGCTCTTCTGTTGGTTTCAATGGCAGCAGAGTTCAGCTGCTTCTCATAACTTCTGAAAATCTTACCTACTGCTGTTAAAGCTGCAGGAACACTTTGAGAGCACCTCCGTGGAATAAGAGAGTTGGATAGATGTTTGTGTTGCAAAAACACATGTATTTTAAGGCTGCATTCAAATCCCTTAAATTTCACACTTATTCAGACTTGGTGAATCTTATAAATCAAAATTTCATGGAACAATTCAGATTTCTTTCTCCCTGGAACTCTGTTCAAGATCTGTAAAGCAGGCTATGTCAATACAGCCTTTATGGTTTGCTGTTGAAAGCTAAGAGAATGAAAATACAATTATAATCCGTGTTTCAGATTTCCCTTGAGACCTAAAAATAGTAACACTTGCAGCAGTGTGTTATGCTGCACTTTGCTGTGGTCAAAAGCACCTTCCATTCCCACCGCTTTCCAGGGGAGGATCGATACAAAATGGGCTCTAATGAAGAATACATGGCAAAGTGACAACACTGAAAAGAGAAAGATCCTGAAAAACAGAGAGCTGCTTAGAATCACAGTCCTCTTCTGCCACCGAAATACTTTGATATGCACATTTACGCAGGTTTTAACCACACAGTGGGTAAATAGCAACACTTTAATTACTAACAGGCAAAATGACAGTAAGACAAATGTTCATTTTTATTTTCTCTAAGATATTGCTTCATCTCTCAGCCCTCTCCACGTTGCAGCCAATCCTTTTATTACAGAAGTTCACTGACCCAAACCAGAAAGGTCATTTAATCACATCCAGTAATTCACCCACCAAGACCAGACAGCACTGCTACGCTCCTTTCAACTGACCTGCCGCACGCACAAATCACAGCACGCTTCCAAAAGGCTGGATTAGAGCAACCCTTTTCAGAGAGATAGCAAATCTTGTCTCTACTCCAAGCAATGGCAACTCCACCATTTCCTCTCGCCAAGCTGTTCCAAACTTTAATTCTCCTTACAGCTAGGAAACCATGTCTTATTTCAAGGTTGAATTTTTCCAACTTTCAGTTGCTGGATCTTGTTGTGCCTTTGTCTGCAAGATTGAAAAGCCCCCCACTACGCAAGAATAAATGCTTCTTCCTTCCAGTCATTATCACAAGTCTAATGCCACATGCTGGCATCAGGAAAGTCATGAAAGCAGGGAAGCACGGCACTGAGCGCTAACACCGCATTAATCAGTCCCCTGCCTATGGATGAGCACTTGGACTGCCTTAAGACAAGCTCGTCTGTGTGTGTATGTGTACTGTGTTTTTCTTTTTTTTTTTAAATCCCTCCTGTTAAGGAAAGTTTAAAACAGAGACCAAGTGAAAAACAAAAGTCATTGACTGAAACTGCAAGTGTTGGTGTGAACCTTGTAACGGCTGAAGGAGAGAAGAGTCAGCGTGGGAAGTTTTGCTCCCATGAGCAGAGCTGTCCACCTCTGTTCTTACAGAGTAAAGACATTTTTACCAGAAACTGCAGTTGAACCTTTCATGTAGGATTGCATTTTCCACAACAAAATGAGATCTGACACTTACTATGTGAGCCCGAACATCGTTGTTGGCCAAACTACAGTTGTTTATAAAGAAGAAAAACGCACACAGGTTAGGTTAGGTCACTCTGAAGTCTCTCCTAAGGCTTTCATCGGGGACAAAGGCGTGTGCTGTCTTCAGTCACCAGGCAAAAATCCTCTTGTTGGCAATGAAGAGCTGAACAACGGCTGAGGATGGGTTCTGGAACTCCTACTGTAAATATTACTTGAGGCTGAATAATCAGTGAATAAAATCAGAATTTAGCACCCATGGTCTTGGTCCTGTGGAGGATTTTCCCAGGGACAGACATGCACAGACGTACACCAGCCAGTATTTTATCATCCAAGTTGCAGCTGTACCGGCAGCAGTGACGACCAGTGATTTCTTCCTAGATTTTTGGGATACCTCTCCAAACTTTTCCCTTCTCCCTCCTCCCCTCCAAGTTTTACAAGTGCAATAGTTCCTGACTTACACTGGAGAGGGTGCAGGAAGACTGCCCCAGCAGGGAGGTCGGAAGTCTGAATTGAGAGAGGTGAGCTGGATCTTCACCCTCCAGGACAGGAGCAAAGGGGAACTAGCAGGGTATCAGTAATTAACATTTCCTGAACTTTTAAGATCTGAAATTCACTGATGTGTACACTAGATTGTAGCATGTGTATTTAGAAAGGGACACAGCTGGGTTTTTACATCAACGTTAAATGTGTATTTTCCAGATTTGCAAACTGTGCATAAATGTACAATCTCTGCATTAGAGTTAAGAGCCAGAGCTGCAACTCCGGATCAAACCAGAAAAATCAAAGACATGAAACAGAGCTGTGAAATCATGATGGAGGACAGACCCATTATAAACTCAACACATTGCAAGTCCTTAGAAAAAGATAAAGAATGAATAAAGCTGTATGTATTCCTTGGGGCAGGGATCGGTTTTGTTCAGTGCTTGTGCAACACCTAGCGCTCAGAAATCCTACGAAGCCGTTCATTACTGACGCTACTATACTGCAGTGATGTAGTAAACGGAAGGAAAATTTTAAAAAAACATCAAAAGTGGAGCACACGCAACCAACACAACAGCTTTCTCTGATATGAAAACTCCTGAAGGAACTGGGGCAGCCACAGTCTGCGCTTCATGAAGCACCAGCGAGGAACCACATGGGAAATTACAAACTGTGGATTTCTACAGCAGTCCTGAGGTGAGGAAAGTGCTGGCTGAAGCAAAGATATCCCCAGACAACTACTGGGCTGCTGCTGCAATTCCCGAAGTGTCAGTCTTGAGCCCATTCCCATCCAATTTTTATTAATGACCTCAGCACAGAGTGTTCAGAAAGCCCTACTGAAGTTTGTAGAGGCACCGTTAACAGCTAGAAGGACCAGGCTATCACAGAGGAAGAACTAGATGACCTCGAGAACTGCAGTGAGAAAAACAAGATGAAATTCAATAGCATGAAATACAAGGCCAGGGGCTGGGCTAATACCGAGAATTTCTGCTGTGAGCTGGCAGCTGCTGGAAGTGACAGAGGTGAAGGGTCCAGGTTTATTAGTTCACCCCATGAGAACTGAGAGGCACAAATGTGACACAGCCACGAAAAAGCTAAATGCAACTTCAGAAAATACCAGGTAATTCTAGCAGAGATGAGCTACCGCTATTATATCTGGCCAAGCAAAATCTCATCCCAACTACTTGTAAATTGTGGGTAATTTAAGTTCAAGTAAGATATACTGAAGGGTAGATCAGGGTGGGAGAAGCTGTCTTGTAAGAGGAAACTAAATATCTCAGCTTGTTTAGCCTGGAAAAAAGAAAGCCAAAAGGAGGATTTGATTATTCTACACAAACACCGCAGGGAAAATACCAACAAAAGAGAAAATCTATTTATGCTAAAACATTATGTTAAGAACGAGTATGTGCAGACCAGCCGTGCATATGTGTAGGATGGAAATTAGGATGTTTTCAGACATCAGAGACTGTGGGGGTTTGCACAGCATTCTAGTGGGAACAGCAGGGGCAAAAGTCTTCAGAATTTGAAGCTGGTGCCTTACATTTTATGAGGCCCATTATAAACACTATTACTAACTGCAGCTGGGCTCTATGCATGTAACCCATCAGGGCACTTCCATTTCCAAATGGAAATGACTGCTTACAGCCTTGGAGCTTGACAGCTCTGACGAGATTCCCACCCAGATCCTAGCCCCTAAGTGGATACAATTTGTATGTGACAGAAAAATACCCTCTCCCAACTATGAGAGAAGCCCAAAGATTTTAAAATCTGCCTGCCTTCAGAGGGAATATACCAGGTCCTAGTGATCAGTTTCACAGAGGTTTCTACCTCTGGTTTACCTTTATTGCCAACTGTGTCCTGGGGCATCCCCAGCAGCGTGAGCAGCAGGGCGAGGGAGGGGACTGTCCCCCTCTGCTCCGCTCTGATGAGACCACCCCTGGGGTGCTGCCCCCAGCTCTGGGGTCCTCAGCACAGGACAGACACGGAGCTGCTGGAGCGGGGCCAGAGGAGCCCCGGAGATGGTCCGAGGCTGGAGCAGCTCCCGTGCGAGGACAGGCTGAGAGAGTTGGGGGTGTGCAGCCTNGTGAGGCAGTGGCCCAGGGTGCCCAGAGAAGCTGTGGATGCCCCATCCCTGGAGGGGTTCAAGGCCAGGCTGGATGAGGCTTTGGGCAACCTGGGCTGGTGGGAGGTGTCCCCACCTGTGGCAGGGGGTGGAACTAGATGACCTTTAAGGTCCCTTCCCACCCAAACCCTCTGTGATTCTATGATTTCCGATAAGCAGTCCTCAGCAAAATCTGAACTGAGAACAACACGCCTCATCCTCCATCCCTCTACTCACCTTGCTATTCACATATCAAATCCAGTTTCTGGATGCAGAAAAGCATCTTCCTAGTGTACCTTTAATAGGAAAAGAGAGCCTAAATATTCACGTACTTAAAAGCTGTGCAATAGCCCTTTTAGAAGCAAGGATGATCTCTCTAGTCACTTTTGTAAACAGATGAAATAACATGGTCTTCATCCTATCTCTTCTATGTGGATGGTAGATAATTTCCCTCACCTCCTACCTCCCTGCCTCTCTTCTCCCTTCACTATGTCAGTACCNCCTCATCCTCCATCCCTCTACTCACCTTGCTATTCACATATCAAATCCAGTTTCTGGATGCAGAAAAGCATCTTCCTAGTGTACCTTTAATAGGAAAAGAGAGCCTAAATATTCACGTACTTAAAAGCTGTGCAATAGCCCTTTCAGAAGCAAGGATGATCTCTCTAGTCACTTGAAAACAGAAGAAAAAACATGGTCTTCATCCTATCTCTTCTATGTGGATGGTAGATAATTTCCCTCACCTCCTACCTCCCTGCCTCTCTTCTCCCTTCACTATGTCAGTACCAGGGGCTCTGTTGTCAAGTCACTTGAAACCAGACAAAGGAATGCACAAGATCTTACAGTGTGGGCAGAAGTCTCAAACAGATTCAGCCTTGGCTTTTTACCACCTGCTACACCCGGCAGAGCGTGAGTGCAGGAAGTGTGCAAGCATCAGATCCTGCAGAGGAAACGAAGATATGTGGTCAAACACATGCACTGAAGGGGAAAGGTCTGAAGATTTACACGTGGCTGTGGAGTAAGCATTCATAACCAGCAAGCATATCAAACAAGGTACAAGCACGCTGCAGGCCATTCGTGCTGTGGAAATCGGGGAATCTTTCTAAAGAGATGTAAAGGAACAGGGCATCTCCAACAGGGAAGAACAAATATCCTAGAATTAAGTGCATCTATAAAATCATTAGCAGGTGATCTGAGTCATGTCTTGTTGGGGTTTCAGGCTCAGATTTTACAGAATCCAAGTGTTTTAAATGGGATGATTAAGTTGCTAAACTAACCCTAACTTAGTAGATCATTTGGTCTCTGTGGGTCTGCTACCATTTTCTCTGGAGCTCATTTTAAGCCTCATTAACTTTAGTGGATGAAAACCTGTGCCATAAATATCGAAAGTTTTTGATATTATTGCTTGCAACTGCCTCCATCTTAGCTTTGCTCTTCCATAGAGCCAACATGTAGTGGAGAAACAAAACAAGCTGAAGGGGTAACCCTGCAGTTTTGAGCAATGACAAAAACCTCATATTTTCCATGGACGTGTTCCGTGTTCAACTAATGGGCAACAGCTCCAGATCAACATGACGAACCTTGTCCCCAAAGCCTGGAAATCAAACCAGAAAGCTATGTACTGACCAACCAACAGGAAATAATCCTGGGTGGGATTATAAATGGTAGTCTCAGTGCTAAAGCTAACCACTGGCTTTTTGCCAATCCTGTGCCAAGAGACAGTTTTAAGGAGGTATTTAGGAAGTGTAATGAAGTAGATTTACGGGTGTTTAATGAAGCTCTTCCCCAGTATGCTGCATAGCCTGGGAGCAGGCAAGAAACAGTTGTTCGAGGAACTTAAAAAAGGACAGAACCATCAAAAGCAGAAATCAGCCTCAAACTCGAATGAGAAATGACAGGTAGGGGAAGCAAGGACATGAAATATCTTCAAAGTAAAAGCAGGCAGCCTGCAGATGCAAAAGATGAATCATTTGGAAGACATGAAAAGGACATCAATCAAAATATTCAAAATAGAGTAACCAGTTCATGGGTCAGAATGTCAAGTCAGAATGTGATGTTGTTGAAGCTGATTGGGAAAAGAGGAGCGAGTGTCTGGCTAGGAAAATGTTATCTTACCAGACAGACATCAAAAATGAAGGAGAAACAAACCTGGATATTAATGTGGGCAGGGAAACGCCGGCTGGGAGCAGAAAAGCAGATCCAAGTTTCATCAATCTAAAGAGGACAATCTGTGGATGAGACCAACCAGAGGAAAGGTACAGCAAAAAACCCCAAACAAACCCAAAAGCAAAGGAAACGAGGGATGACACGTTCAAAGCCCACAAAAGATGGGAGGAGGGAGGAAAATTCTCTGCAGAAGCAATGGGATGCTGAACGGCCAGGAGAGAAGAGGCACGGGAGTGAGGTGGGGGACAGATTTAAGAAGGAACAGCTGATTGCACTGAACAGCAATGACACAAATCAGGAAGACTGTATGGTAAAGGAGGCTATGGCATCTTTATACAACGGGGAATAGTCAGGGGAAAGGGAATGGAGAGGTCAGGAGACTGGATAATGTGGGGTCACCAAAATAAGTCCAGGGTTAGAAGGACAGACAACAAACTTGTCAGTCCCTGAAAAATGGAAGGAAGTTGGAGAGGTAAGATGAAATCCATGTTTTGCTTTTCTTTCTCTCAAAAAGGAATTAGCAAGAACCTACGCGGAAAGAGAAGTCAAAATAAGAAAAGGGGAGGGTGGAAAGAAATCTACATAATTATAATGGGCTGCCAAGTGGCTGTTCTCCTAATTCTCTGCAGTAGTTCCTTATAATTTCACTTCGCATCGGGCTGTGCATTGCACAGTCACACTCTCCTGGACTGGCCTGTGTCCTGAAAAACTTGCAAACAGACTATTTAAAAAACACCGAGCCCTCACTGAAGTCAGTCTGCTCCTGAAATCAAGCGATCCGCACCATTGTTCACCTGTAATTAAACTGGAGGCACATGATTTGCTCAAACACTACTGTTTAATTTATCTGTTTGCTCCAGAAGGTGTTTTCCATTTTCCCATAGACAATGCCTAACCAATTTCCAGGAAGCAGTCTTTTTTCTTATTATTTTTTAAAGTGAAAGGCAGATGCTGAGAAGAACAAATTAGTTAAAGTGTAAAGGTTTCCACAATACCTCCGAGAGCCATTCCAGCCTGGTGCCTTGGGACAGTTAAAACCTCTCTCCAAACAAAAGCTGCTCTGAGTGTAAATCTCATTAACATACAACAGTCCTGCTTGACCCGACTTTGCTCTTTGCGAAGTGATTGAAATGTAGACAAGCTCCAGCAGTATAAGTAAATTTCCATTAGTCTGACAGGCCAGGATCTGAACCACTGGAACAGTTTTGTAGAGGAGATTTCACACCACCATACTGTCGGTCTGTATTGACTGAAACCACGCTGAGCCAACTGTTTGGTTTTCAAAAGCTTTAAGAACTGAGACAGAAGTTTCAGCACATGTCCGCTTCTGAGAAAGGGCTGTGGATGCTAGGAGAGGGCACTGATCAGGATTTCATTGAAGCAGACATTCTTTTACGAGACTTTAGACCCAACTCCTAGCCCTGGAGCATACCTAGCAATTATTTTTTTTCCAAGAGTGAATTTCATCATTCCATTTTTGGCTAACATGGTTTTGACTTATAACAAGCCTTTGCAAGGTTTGCCAGGAGCCATAAAATATCCCTGAGCCTTCACAGGACCCCAGAGCTGGTGGTAGCCCATGTGAAACAAATGCCCTTTCCTTGCAGTAGAGAAAATCTTATCTATTCAGGCACCATTGAAGAGTCTTTCTGGATGAAACTACTGCACAGGGGACATCAAGAAGCAAATACTCTCCACCAGGGAGCCTCATCTATCACATCTGCAATCCTGTCTTGCACAACCCATCCAGTACAAGGGGTAGTTACAGACATTTTTTGCCACTACTGTGTAAACCCTGCCGAAACCAACAAGCCATTTGCATCCGCCTCTCAAAACCAACATCCTACTGGTCCCTCCGCGTAACAGGACAGACAGACGGGGCTCTTCTGCTGGAAGAGGGAAAGAGGCAAGCCATGCAGATGGCATGCAGAAATTATTAGGGAGGTAAGGAGATAATATCACCATAATATCACGCTTATTTAGGGGGCCAGCATCAAAGGAAGTACAGGCCCCAGGAAAAGACAGTCTCTTCCTCCCTCTCCCATTTATTTGAAAACCAAACAATATCCTTTGGGATTAACTGCTGTGAGTCTCCTACACAGAGGAGGAGAGATTACACAGCTACACTTCTCAGCAGTTATCAGCTACACTGCTCAGACTCAAAGACCAAAGTCAGAGAGGGTGGGAGCCAGCATACCATCCCTCCCATGGCTTATCACCACTCTGCAGGGCAAGCAGCCTCACATGGTGATGTGATGAACACACGCTGAAACAGAGATTGTCCTGAGGAGACAGTCTGTGATCACTACAAATTTGGCACTGCTATTCCTCTAGCAAGTTCCCTTAAAAAGAATGAGCAAAGATCTCTTTTTGAGGATGATTTGCATGTCTCAGTGCTGGGGAATGGCAGCCTACGAACAGCTCTGAACCACAGCCTTGATCTCAGAGGCAAGCACACAACCACTAACGGGTCTAACTCTCAAAGAACCCCCTGAGGCAAGCGAACACGACCTCCCTGACACCAACAGTGAAGGACGACAGCATTCCTGAAAGTCTCAGAGATGATCTGGCCTACCTAACTTTTGTATCATCTTAAAAAGTCTTTTCTAGACCGTCATTGCATACCAAGCAGCTTTTTGCAACACATTGGTAAGTGCAGCTTTGGAACCAGGGAGAATACCTGGATATGGAAAATCATGTGAGATGCTTTTATTCCCTGAGCACTGATAGCTTTGAAATTAGGACTCCTGTGGGATTATAATTTGATGTTATTTGCTAGAGGAAAAAAAGGGCCTTTTCTGTTAGTATTCCTGTCTGTGCAGCTTTCTGCTCAAACTCTCCAAGTTAAAGTGAATGCGATTAGAAACCAGCTCTCATGTTCTACGTGCTTCTTTGACACCCATTCCCAGGCTGGAGAATTCCACATTGTCCACAGTGCATCCTCCCTCCAACATCTCAGCAGTTTGGGGAAGTGCTCTTATTTCTATGCACTGCTTTTACTTAGAGGTACAGGAAGAATCTATTTGTGTCAGTGACAGCCAGCACCTAAGAACCACTGGAGATGTGGGGTTGAGAAACAAAGAGCATTTTCACATCGCTGACAGCCAGTGAGGTTGAATCCACGTGGCCTCTTGAGCCTCAAGTGTCAGGGATGCTGCTAACGAGAAATACTGCCTTGTTTCCAGATGCAGTCTAGCACTGATAAGCTCTGCCAGAGAACTCTAAAGACCTCGGTGCCCTTTTACGGTCTGTTTCCAGTGTGAACTGCTTTTTGTGTTTTAGACTTGTGCTGATCCTACAGGAAACTGAACCTGAGACTCCCACGGAGCAGCCTAGCTATCTTTCAGACAGCCCTGTCCCTTGGCAGGAACTTCAAAATGTATGGGTTTGGTGAATATTCCTCTGTAGCATCAGTGCTAATCTGCACGGTGTTTGCACGGAAAGCTGGTATCCACCTTCTTCACAGGGCTGACACAAGGGGCAGGCTCACATACAAAGGCTCACTTACACCCTCACAGTTTAGGGGAAAACCCAAAGCTTCAGTGGAATATAAATAACAGGTAAGGCGTGTGCTGGCTCACCGCACTCAGAACTAAGGTTTGTTTTGATCACGCTGGTGAATGGAAGCCACGTTCTACTAGTCTTAGGTTTAACAGGATCCAATAAAGATGCAAATTTCCTAAACAATTTAAATATACATACTGGAGTCGCATCCAAGTATATTTTCTAATTTTAAAACCCCTCTTCATCTCTGGCAGTCACTCATGTGAAATGGTAAGAATGGGTGATGAGGACTGGCAGAGGGAACAGTTCTGTACTTCATGTTTGGCTTAACTTAGGGTATTTCCTCCTCTACTCTCCGATTAAAAGTAGACTCACATATTCAACAGTTTCCCAAGGGCAGTAACGCCTGTTTGTAAAAAGTCAATGTCACCTTTGATCCAAGGACACATTTGTGCTGATTGGATTGTCAAAAAAATATTTTAAGATCATGCCTGTTAGCATATGGGTCGCCATTTCTATTATGGGTACATTTATATTTGATTTATGGGGTTAATAAATTATTAATAGATGCTGCAGGCAGAAGCAGTCCACATTATAGATGGCTACAAGCAACCCATTAACCTGTTGGACTTCAGCAGTCTGGAGGAATTAACCATTTACTGTTGTAACGCAAACGAACCATTTCCCTACTATGCCCTTAACATAGGACTGAATACTGCTCCTCAAGGGAAAGGGCATTTCTCACGGCAGGTACAGCTGGGGAAGGAGAAAGACAGCTCCCAGCTACTAACTCCCATATTTTCTGGATCCTTTCCACAGCCCTGGGCCACTAATTCCAGCTGCAGTGCCTCTGCTTATATTTAAACTGGAGGTGACTGGCTTGCCCCACAGGTGGCTAGCAGAGATCACCTTTTGGACTGTATTTTGAGATGTGAAATATCCTCGCAAAGGACAATCAACCTGAACATACATTTTGCTTGCCCACAATGTTTTTTCAACACCTATTAGTTCACAGTGAACATCTTTCTCAGAAATGCTTCTTTCTTAGCCCTCCATTTCATAGAATCATAGAACGGTCTGGGCTGGAGGGGGCTTCCAAACTTTCAGCTTCTCAAATATGATGGATGCAGCTCATCAGGTCCCATGGACTTGTGCACCTTCAGGTTCTTTAGGTGGTCTTGAACATGATCTTCTCCTACAGTGGATTGTTCTTCATTCTCCCAGTCCCTGCCTTTGCCTTCTGCAACTTGGGTGCTGTGGCTCGAGCACTTGCCGGTGAAGACTGAGGCAAAAAAGTCATTGAGTACCTCAGCCTCCTGCATACCCTGGGTAACCAGGTCTCCTGTTTCCGTCCAGTGAGGACCCATATTTTCCCTAGTCTGCCTTTTATCACCAACAGTAAATCACAGCCACAAGGCATCTTTAATCAAAGGGGCTACTTGAATTTGGCTGTATGAGCAAGAAGCCACCATCTTTTTCCCCACTTTTGTTACTCACTTCTGGCATGATTTCAATCTTCTCGTAGCGCCGTTTGTACGGAAGAGTCAGCACCTCTGCTCTGCGGTAGGACATCGGTGGGGGCTGGCAGTCTATCATCAGATCTGTGCGATGAGACTGGGTGGGTGGTGGCTGAGTGTACTGCTCCGGGCAAACTACATGGAGAGGCTGGAAAAGAGAGCGGTGAATTACAAAAATGTTTGGTTGATTCTGTTCACTGCCCTGCAACAGCTATCACTGCCATAAGGAGGTTAGCAGATTGTTGTTGGTAAGCTAATTTATTTGTATGACAACAACATCCAAAAGATGCACTCCAGAAGATCCAGTCAGGATTGGAACAAACTGTTCCAGGCGCAGGCAGCCTTTGCTTTGTATACAACAGTGCCCAGAATAACAAGGCTTAAATTTGTGTCTTTAATCATCACTTCAATACAAACAGTCATGTTAGCTGCCATAAGGAGAGAAAAAAAAAAAAAGAATATTCAATAGCTTCTTCTTCCAAAGCCTTGTCATCTAAATGGGAAGCAAACGCCAGTAGTGGTGGAGAGCATCACCAAACGGCACGGAGAGGTAGATGTATCAATACGCAGGGCTGCAAAACCATCAGCAACTCTCAGTTTTCATGACCTGTCAGCAATACATTAATAAAGAAACAGGCTGGTTGCCACAAGGATCATTGCAGGATTTAAGGAAGTCAAGGGATAATACAGTTTCTGCGAACTGTTTGGAAACTGTTATAATTCAGCAGTAACACGGAAGAAGATGCTTATCAGAAAAAGGGGCAATGGCATTGCTATCAGCCATGGTGACAAGCCAGGTCACAGAACAAGGAGAGAAAATGAGCCAGACATTGTTAAGAGGTTTGGAAGAATATGTATTTTTGTGTCCAACAAGCTGAAGATAGATCAAAGGGGAAAGGTCAGACAGGAAAAAAAATGGGGATTATTTGAATTATGTCATGAGTCAGGAAGCAAATTTCAGTCGAAACAAATTGGATGGGCAAGGAGAGGCCACCGAAGCCAAAAGGAGTCAAGGAGGGAAGGCAGAGAGTACATGAGTGCTCTGGCCTTCTTCCTAGACACAAGTAGTTTGGATTTTGCAAATGGAGTAAGGAAAGCAGTGGATTTGGAAGAAATGTGAGAGCAGAACTCCAGAACAGCAGAGCCAGGACCCAAGCAAGAATCAACTGCAGGATAAAGAGCAGAGGACATGGTAAAAGCGGAGGGAGCTGAGGACACGCAGCACTTGGTGCCCTTTAAACTAAGACTGTATTAGACACATCCAGGCTTATTCATCCAAACAAGGGAAAAAGTTCTTATGACTATATATACCAAAAAAGGAGGAAAGGAATGTTGTACACACCATTTTCTCTGTGTTCTAAGCTTTTAGGGATGTTCCACCCACTCTGTGCAGGGATGGGCAGTGATTCCATATTCATTTTGGAGCAGGATGATAAAGGGGAGCCCAATGCTGTGTGCCCTCTCATGGAAAAAAGGGTGTTGTCTTGACTTTGCTATTGTTTAAGGTAACAGCTGCTCACAATCAACGTATTTATTTCAGGCCCATGAAGAAACATAAGGAAAGGCAACAGAAATTCATTACCTGGACTTCTTTGAGTAACTTGGACACTTGAATAAAATTCAGTCTTGTGTCAATGGGACAGTAAACACATTTCATCGCCAAAGGTTGATAAGGAGCCAGGGCATCCAGATAAGAGAAATCTGGTTCTGAAAAGAGAAATGTTGAAAACACTGAATGCCTCTTAAGAACGAAGATGGCCCAGTTCCTCTCTGATTCCACATTCTAGTCCAGACAAGCTGTTTTCAGCAATGTTAATTCTATTATAGATTTGTCTTCCCTTCTTCCTTCCCCCACCTGTTATTTTCAGCTAATTTGATGAAAATTATGCCCACAATTAGTCTTACTTTAATCAAGCAACAGAGCAATACTATTTCATTTGAACACGTTATCGCATGATTTTTGTAACAAATTTAATCACGACAAAAACATAATCTCTTATTTTTAATCAGATCCTGTAAAAGAAGACAAGATGTATAAATTTTTGGCATGATAAGGTAACCCAAATGTCAGCTTGTTTTTCATGACGACAAACAGGCAGCATAAAGATTGTATCTTGATCAACCTGAACCAACGTCCTCTGCTACAGACACACTGCCTCCAAACTCCCCTTTTTCCTGACAGTATGTAAAGATGTGGGTTTTTTTTAATCTAAGTGCCAGGTTTAGACTTGTGGGTCCAAATTTTAGTATAACCCAAGAGGACCTGCAGGGAGCCCTCCTGTTGAAGGGACAGGCAATGGGGCTTTTTACAGCTACGCCAACAGAGCAGTTCCAGTTCAGGCCAGTATGAACGGAAGGTTTCTTGCAGCAGGGGTTGTCCAGAAGGAGACAGACTGTGATAACTATCAGTTGGTATCTTTATTAGACCTAGAAAGTCTCAACTTCCCTTTATATTCTTTATTATTGACTTTTTAAAGTCAGATTAGAGGTTTGCCAGGGAAAAGTCATGCACTGAATGGACTTTTACTCACACCGACAGTATGAGTAAAATACAACATTTAGAATACTACAGAAAAATACCATTTTTGGTGAATGAAAAATGAAGGTCTCATACGTGACACATGTAGCCACTTGACTATGGGGGCCACCAACTAATAATGCAGAAAAACTTATGCCATCACTAGCTCCCTGACATCATTGTGGATAGATCACATACAGGGAACGCTAGAAAAAGAAAATTCGGTATTAGTTTGGTAAGTACAGAATGAGAAAAAGAGATGGGGATGCATGAAAGACTTAGACAGCCACCTTCTGTGTTCTTACATCACCCTGAGGGCAGCACTCGCTGGATTTCTCCTGTAGACAGCAAGAAAAAATGTCCTTACAACTTTACCACAGAAGTTCAGCACCCAGCATGGCATCCGACGTTCAGCATTGGGCCTCATTCTACTGATAAAGATGAGCTAATTGCTAGCCTAAAAATCTGCTGCTGGCTAAGTATCCATGATCACGATGTGGTTATATTTACCTCGTGAGAACAGAATATAGCAGCAGCCAATGATACATATGTTTGGAATTGTCAAAGGGATAATTTTCCCAAGTTTAAAGCAATTGTCAGAATAACTGCCTGGGAACAGTGAAAAATATTAACAAAAAATGGTAGTTTTACAAGAACATCTTACTAGATGCCCAAAAAGCCATGAATCTACAAATGTGAAATAAAAATTATACTGGGCAGGAAGCCATGCTAGATAAAAGCAGATGTGTTAGTGGCAGTGAAACAAAACCTATAAATAGTGATGTAAAAAAAGAGAGTTAAATTTAATAGCAATGAATAGAAGTTTAAAAATAAGAATACCAAGAAGGTAGCTAGCTGAAGGAAAATCAGGGTCAATTAGGGTTAAATCAGAAGTCATTTTAAAACTGCTTTGGGAAAACCATAAAACTTAAGTCAGGCACAGGTCCTCTGCTAGAGATGTACAATGAAATCATCCCTGGAGGGGTTCAAGGCCAGGCTGGATGAGGCTTTGGGCAACCTGGGCTGGTGCGAGGTGTCCCTGCCCATGGCAGGGGGTGGCACTGGGTGGGCTCTAAGGTCCTTTCCAACCCAAACCATTCCATGAGTCTATGATTCTAAACAGTAAGTTTAAAAAGTAACCAGAAGAGAGCTTTTCCACCCCATCTGGTGCTGCGGATGACACAGATTTGACTGCTTGTACCTGAGAATGCCAGCGGCACCTATTCAGGCTGAGTATTTCTGAGTCAGTAGGCTCAGGCAAGGTACAGACGTGGATTTTTTGATCTAAGAATCCAAAATGGCATCCAGTCTATAGTCTCTCTGAACAACTAATGAGAACGAAAGAGCCTTGGAAAAATGAGAAATTCTATTGAAGGGATTCTAACACAGGACTTTGAAGATTTAGAACATGTGAAAAACATGACTTGAGCTGGTCTCACAGTGAACTCACATGACGTACAGGAAGAGCTGTTTTGAAACTACCAAAAAAACAGAAGTCACCTGTCTTGATGGAAAGTACTTGTCAAGGACACATATTGACTTTTTCTGACAGAATTACAAGTCTTTAGCTTTTCCCCCAAGACATCTGATTTACTGCTGTGTGACACTGAGTTATAAAATCTTCCACCGTACAGCACTAACGTGGCACGCATGAGCTGTTTCTAAGATCTCCTAGGGAGTTTGTTTTTAAAGCATTATTGTTATCGGAGAGAGAGCAAGAAGCAGACTTCTTTCTGCCGTGTTTTCTTCTAGAATTTCTTTGTGGCTTAGTGGGATTCAATATTTTGAATCAATAATCTATTCAATACTGCTTCAGCGGTAACATTTGCAGATGACACAAGCAAGCAGGGCGGCACTGCAGCTTGCTCACAGCTGGTGTCCTGTCTGTTGGCTGCAGCTGATGTTTCAGTCTATGTTCTCTCCTAGTTGTTTTTTCCGTTACAAATTGGAAAGGTGGAGATTACCTGGCTCCTGTGGACTGAACAAGCAGTGTCATCATTAACAATACTGCATTGCCTGTAGTTTAAAGGTCCTAATTACTAGAAACCAGGAGTCTTTCGCAGGAAAAGCTACAACATCATCTGCTATCACATACTGCTTCAATGGACCAAATTTCTGTCATAACCACAGGAGATTTTATCTTAAAACAAGAGAAGCTAGATAATGAAATAATAAAAACCCTGGGCTCCAATGGAGATGCTTCAGATTTCCACTAGAGTTACTAAGAACAGAAGAATTTAAGCTGCTAGGAATTTCTGTAGATGTAGATGTCTTCGTTCCAGCTGAGACAGTCACAAGGAAGCAGGAACATCCTGCCGAGCAGACATGCCTGAAGGCAGAGTCTAAAAGGCAAATTTAGGAAACAAACCACCACAAGCACCTGGAATCACTGTGCACTCCAAGGTCATCACGAACAAAGCAGATGTCAACTGGAGTTTCATTTGAAGGCTAAACTGGGAATGAATACCAAAGATCATGACCTAGTGCATCCCCAGGTTGTTACGACCGCCATTTAGATGCCTTAAAAACTTGCCAGGGCCACGTTCTAATAGAAGTCTGCTCTATTTCCTCATTTCACAGAAGGATTGCACTTTAATACAGAAAGGTCAATTACCTCTCCCTACAAGAAGGCACAGAATAAGAGCTCTTCTCATCAAAGGCCAGTTTCTGACACCCTCGCTGATGGTGAGTAGCACCTTCACATGATTAATGCCACTAATTTCCGAGGGATTCGTGAAATATGCAACCCAGCAGAGGGTGTACACCCTCTGGTTTTAATTGAAGTGCCAACTGGAATAGAATTCATTATTTCCAAGACAATGCATGTCTCTATTGCAATTCTACCAATTACTGTAATTAGGGCATATCTCCTGCAACGACCTCAAAGGGCAGGAGGGACAGGTACTGTAACAGCTATGGTGTTAGTGCTGCGGCACCACTTCCCAGCATAAACACAGTCTAGATTTAAGTGTGCTATCTGCTCAGCAGGAAATCCCTTCTGTCTTCCCTCCCCTTGCAGCAGGGCTAATTCTACTCTTCTTTACATCATTCCAAAGTGGTCTAACAGTATCATGATACTGTGACACTTTTTGGTACCAATATTGTGAAAAGGGTCTTGCCTGTCACTATCCTCAAGTCTACAGTCAAAAAAACCCCTCAAACCCAAGAAATAACCCATCACCAATCCTGCTTGCTTTAGGGGGCTATGTGCATTCCAGCAGTCCTGCTCACCAAACAGAGGAGGAAAACCACCTTACCAGTGGGACTCCATCACACCCTCTCTGTGGGAGTTGGTTTGATAAGTTACTCAGTATTCTCCACCCCATTTCTTTGTCCTAATCTAAAATTCACACTTTTATCTGGCTGATTCATATATAACACATCTCCCAATTATACCAGAGCTCTTTATACATAAAATCTGTAGCAATGGCCTAAAGGATTATTTTATTTCTCAGATCTGAAGAATGCCCACTGTAGGGTTCTGTTTGGATGACACATTGGATATAAAGACAAGGCACCTGGACAGAAGGTCAGTTTGAGGGAAGGCCCTGAAGTATTTTTAAAGGAGATCAAACTCCGGCAGATATCCCCTTTGCTTGACTTCACAAAGGCTTCATGTTCTCTCTGAAATACTTTGTCTTGCTGTTAATGACTGGTATGGTTCCAGGACGCAGCCGCCCTGGGGATCTCAGACCACAGTTCATTCCGAGGTGGATGGAGCTTGATTCATTAAATCCATCAGAAGTAGGGTCAGCACTGGAAGCAGACTTGAAGAAGTGGAGGAATTTAAAAGACCTGTTGTGCCCCTGGCAGCCTGAGTCATTGAGAAAAGAAACAACTCCCCAGGGTATTAGCTAGAGCGGTACCTTCAGCTTCAGATACAAATGTGTCTGTCAGCCAAAAAGTGTCCGGAAAAAAAGCTCAGCCCAAAGGCAGCAATGTCACAGATCAGCACTGCCAGGTCTGTATGGGGTGCACACTTCTGAAACAGCAGAGATGACAGAAACATCTTCAGAAACAGACTTTCTGGCTGCCTGAGGTTTTGATGAAAGGGCAGGAGAAAGGGTGAGGAAAGGTTTGTGATTCCAGTGGAATACAGAGAAGAAGTTTCTCCTTTCTGACCAGCATCAATTAGGTCTTGCCTGGGTTTAACTTGCAGCCAGCTGCTTTTAATCCAAAAATTAATTTCCTTTAGGCATTTTACTGCTGTGCATAACAAAGATCTCGCTTAGAAATGGCAGGAATGGACTCTGCATGGCAAAGGTTGGCTCTGCAGGGCTAAAATGAATTAAATGGTACAATAATTACATTTGTCCCTACAGTCAGTCCTGGGGTCTTAATTTAAATGAGCTCCTACTGGAGTTAGAAACTTCTGCCCCAGAACAAATGAGTAAAACCCCTAGGATGTGGCCACACTTAACCAGAGTGCACAATCTGTTGTTAATTTGATAACTGCATTTTACTTACCTGTGAATATAACAGTGTTCAAGCTAGACTTTCCCCACAACTCCATGAAGTGAACCACGTCCCCAAATCTAAGAGAGGGATGTCCAGTGAACACAACACATGGCTGCTTGAAGTCATTGCTGAAGTCTCCATGGATGCTGGGATAATGTTTCAACTTGTTTGTCTGAATGAGCTGAAATAAAAACAAAAATCCAGACATTACAAACTTTTCATGCCTCTGTGCTCTGTTAGTTCAGTGCATTTATTTACGTGAGATTATAAATATTCTACAGTTTAGTTCTAATACATCATAGACTCCTCTCCTACATATCCCCTAGATTTTCCAAAAGATTTAGTCATGACTGTCCTAAATGTTATGAAAAGGAAGTCAGAATACGGGGCCAGGTGCCTCCAAGTCCTTGCTCTCATTTCTTTGGTACCAGCAGTGTGGTAACTGAGAGAAAACTCTGCAAACACTCCCTGCTTAGAGTTTCCTGGAGCGAACAGAGTGCTCAGCTGCCAAATTTCAAAATAAGCTACTTTTTTTCCTATTTGCCATGTCTACAAAGACCTCTGGGCACTGATGTTTAACCTGGTTTTCTTGCATCACAGTTAATACTGGGCAATTTTGCCTTCAGCAGCATGTTGCCATGAGTTTCATTGGTATAACGGGTTTGCACAGAATCAATTCCTCCGAAAAAAACACATGAAAGAAGAGACTGACTTTCCCTTCCTTAATTATTGCTGAAACTAGTAATAACAATGAAGCAAGAGCAATAAGAAGTACTTGTCACTAGAGCTGGCAAAGGGAGTGCAATCAGCCATGCGTGTGGAACAGATTTCTCTACTAAGATGGGGAAGTTTACTTATCAAGGCACTTTTTGAAGAAGAATTTTGCTTTATTTCTCCTGCCACTGTTTTCTAATCTGCAAAGGAAGGTTCAACTTAAAAAGCAATGCAATAGACTAGTCTACTAAGCACTTTCATGCCATATTTTGCAAGTATTTTTTTGGCAGGTATATGCTTCCATCCTCAGCCTGAAATAACTGTAAATAAAGTTAAAAAGTATGGAATTTAACACAAGGAAATCACACACTGAACAACTAAGAACAGACACAGAGAGCGTGAGAGAAGGGAACGGTACTTCCTTTATCAGCCAGTTTTTCAAGAAGGTGGGACTGTTCATCAAAGATCTCTCAACACGTTGGTGTCTGCTGTCAGGCATTACAACTTTGCTCAAAATGTAGAATTCCCAAGTGCAGGTTTGAGCAGCACGTTTCTGCAGCTGTTGTGCCGTGGAACCCCGGACAATACGACTGATTAGCAAACAGCATGCTCTTCCCTGCATGTCATAACATGATGGGTGCATTGTGCCTTTCCAGAAGAAAACCCCGCCACTCGGGGTGTTCCTCTTCATTGGATTTTCAAGAGAGGAACGAAGAAAGAACATTACGATACGCAGCTCTTCTGGTCTCTGAAAGCTGCAATCGTCTCTCCAGATTCTCTTTTATTTGTTACTTTTTACCAAGGCAGATGTAACTCAAGATAGCGTGCCTACATGGAAATGACCAGAAAGCTGAGGATTCTGATGCGTCCTTAAGCCTCTCAGCAACTTGTGCACAACAAAGCACTTCAGAACTTAAGGTTATTACACAAGTAGGTTCTTAATTGAATTTAGCATCACTGAACAAAAGTATCAACCCGACTCAACTTCTGGTTGCCACCAGATAAAGATACGCTTTGGTGCTAGAACAGACAACGTACAACCTTACCCTCAACATCCTTGCAATAACAGAAAGTTGGCTGCACATAGGTGCCAATATTTACATCTTTCTCCTTTGCTTCCTCGAGTTTGGACTCCTTCAAGTTCCTAACAGCAAATATTTTGCTGCGATTTTGCATTTGTAACTGCTGTGCAATAGCTGGAAGGGAAGGGGATTGGTATCATTCCTTCTGGGGTTTGCCGTAAGATGGAAGCTGTAGGTGGACACAGCCCGTTATTTCCATGAGGATCCTTGGATCACGGAGGAAGTAGCTAGGGGACCACAGTTGCCGCAGCTAACTAGTAATAGAAAATTCCTATTTAATCTTCAAGAAGGAAATTTAAAAAAAAACCAAACAATAACTGCTCTGGCAGTTAATATGCACTGAAGCTTGAAAACATTTCTATAATTAAGCCTGGTAAAGATTTCTGATTAACACATCTGGAGTGCAATATTTAGGATCTAAACTTAGCTTCAGTAACAAAAACTGCAGATTAGCAGTCAATAGGCAAAACAAATTTGATCCCATAAAATACTGGCATTTAAAAGCACGGGTAGGAAATGACCCCATGAAGCTTTTCCCTGTTTTTTTTTGAGGAAAGCCAAAAGCCTCAAAACTGAAGTTACAACAGCAGTTTCAATGGCGTAAACTGGATGAAGTGGACAAATTCTGCTTCAGATATTAAATGGGATACCTGACATTCCAGGGCACAGCTTTGTCAGGGACCAGCAGACAGCTAAGTGAAAGGCATTTCAACAGCTAGCATTTATGTAACACACTTCTGAACATCACCAGCTGCTCTTCCAGCACCCGGTTTCACAGATTCCTTAGGATTATATATATAATTGTATACAGCATTCAAATCTTTGCTGAGATGTGAGAGCAGCACTCCATGTGCAAAAACACTCTCAACAGCCTATTTCACTGCTATACCTATACAAATGCTCATTGTTTATAAACATAAAAGCTGTATTATCTTCCAAGCATTATGGAAGCTTCAAATCCTTTCCTATTTGTAGAGAAACACATAATCTCTAATCCAGTTTTCAGGACCTTGGGTTTTGTCTGTGTCATTCTTTTTATTTTTTTTTTCTCCAGCAACACAACATCTAGTGTAACCCTGGGGTGCACTGCTACTAACTGGGCTACTAACTCAGGAGGGAAAAGGGACACATATTGAACCCTCAGCACCATGTCCTGAGGGGTGATGATTTTTTTTTTTTCATCTTTTCTTTTTTTCTTGGAAGATCTTTTCTGATAAGTCTTCTGAAGCTCCAAACCTTAGCTCACAATGTCTGGTTCTCACAGCTGGATGTAGCAGGGGTGAACGGCTACAAAAACAAGTCTGGAGGCATTCTACTCACTCCAGTGATAAAGCAACTGGTAGATTTTAGTGTCCAGAGCTAAGTCTTTTCTAATATAAAAATATTTTCTAGTCTAAAAATATATGGAGCTGAACTTGCAAAACAGGTCCAACAAAATTTCACAAATCATTCAGGGGACTAAATTTGTCAAGATTTGCATAGGTCTTTTATATCTACAGGTGAGACGGGTTGTACAAGCACAACATGACACACCACTGTGTCACGTTCAGACCTCCAACCTGTACCAAGCCTGGGCCAGAACCAACGGCTGGCATTTAGCCAACCAATGTTGTCAAAATGGGATGGATTTCTGGAAACCAGAAGCAACATTCAGAGCATCTTTCTACAGAAAGAACCATTATTGACTGAAAGCTTAGAAGACAGAGGATGGTAAGGTACTGAACGGAGACTGAGGAGAGCTGTGTTTTTTTAAATCCCAAATGGTTATGCTTCCCTTTAAAGCACTAGAGTTGATTTACAGGGTCAGCAACTGCTGCTATAAACAGGATAAATCTCCAGAGCCTTTGTATGTCAAAATACGCTGCTGTTTACTCTGTGTCTGTTTGTGTGTGTGTTCTGTATCCAGAATTCTGAACAGACGCGGTTCTCATCGATGAGTGAGTGATGTATTTATTACTTCACCTCCCTCACTCCTTCAGAAGAACAACACCATCAGGGCCTAACTCTATATAATGCCATAAGACAAAGCATAATACTATACAATCAGCTGGTTCCACGTATTTACTGCTTTGAACATGTTACACAGGAACTGGTATATGGAGGAAGGAAGCAAAGATGAAGAAGACAAATGCTAGTATTTAAAACCACAGAATCAATTGGACTCCCACCCTGGCTATTTTCACTCAGAAAGAGGCTTTTCCTGACCACATCTCTTAGATGTTGCTAACGGAATCCTTAATAAGAGGACAGCAAATCCAAATTCTTCCTCCACTAGCAAATACTGATCAATATAAATTGCCTCTCAAACTTTTCCATTGTGGACATTTAGAGAAGTCTGGATTCACTCACCTCACAGCCTGAAATAGTCTACGTGAAGATTGAGCAGAAAGGAAAAGGAGCGAAAGCTTCTCATTTTGCCTTGCCAGAGCAATTCAACTATTCATTTAGTTGCCCTCTGCCTCCACCAAAGGGATGGTGGGGAGTGTACAATCCACGGTTCCTGATGAAACGGTTGGGGAGATGGCTAATTCCTCAGCTGTGGCTGTGTCAGGATGGGACAGTCCCATGTGCTCAAGGAATCTGGTAAAATACCACGAGTTGGTTCTGGGATACGAGAGTAACTTCTAAACAAAACAAATGACTGATTTATGCTCCATGGCATTTCAGCTAGGCATTGTGGAGCTTCAATCTAAGCCTATTTAGACAGTTGATGCTAGAATATAACTGACCCAGTGCCTTGGAAGTGAAAGCCACCACCTCCTTCGGCCAGCCTGCTGTGTTCACACCATTTGGCAGCTCCCGTTTCTACCTTTGCAGAAGCTTCCATTGTTAGGCTGGTTAGAGCTCCTTCTCTCTTCCTCATCACAAGAAGTGGTGGTGAAAAATTGAATCGCGACTTTCGTTTAAGCGTCCGTCCCTTCTCTGCGATCCATCCCTTCCCTAACTGTTTCTCCACTTCTTCAGCTTTCTTCCTGAGAAGTCGCTGGCTGGAATGCACAGCAGTCCTGCTCCAGATCGTAACTCCCTCCAACAGTCATAGTAACTCTTACCCCAGCAATCACAGAGAAATGCCTTTAAAAAGAAGCTCTTGTAGCTTGTGCACTGCTAAAAGGCTGCAGATGAGACTTTGAAAGCTTGTGCAAGAATCTGGACACTCATTCATATTAACTCTAGGAGGAATTGATGTCAAAATCCATTCCTACAAGCCCAAAACACTTCAGCTCACATTCCTTGTTCATGACAGAGGAAAAGTACACTACCTGTTCACTCAGACTAGATGTTAGGAAACAAACTGCCACCCCAAGAATTGTATGCAGTGATTGCACAGGAAGAAATATGATGAACACCTACTACTACATTAAAGCAGAAGTAACAAGGAGGGAGTAGAAGTGTTTGGGGTTCTCTGCAGAGTTGAACAGTGTGTCTGGTTTTGTTCAGCAGAGCAGAACAGGGGATGAGTTCAAAACAGGCAACATAAACCATAAACCTGGAAGATTTCCATGAGAAGAGAATGAAAAAGCTTCAAACAACTTAGTACAGAGAGAAGAGCAAGATGAAATAAAAATAGTAATTGCAGAGAAGATAAATATACTTTTATTTATCCTCTTGTAACAATAATAAAGAGATAGTTAAGTGAAATGTAAAATTCAACCATAACGGATTAAAGGAAGTATGTATCAGGTACCACTGGAACTCATTGCTGCAAGAGACTAAGTCCACAATTTGGGGGATTTTTACCTTATTTGTTTTTAAATCTTGCTGTTTATACAACTAACAGGAACATTGAATTTCAGGACCAGACAGCATGCTGGGCTGGACTTGTTCCGTAGATAATTAGAAGCTTGTTTTCTGGCCTGTCCCTTTCTGATGTACCATGCCAGGCATGTTATTAATGCTTGCTAATAACCAAGAGGCATGTCTGAGTAAGCAGCTAAGCACATCTTTTCATGATGGGCAATTTCCGTACAGTTTACATGGCATAAGCCTACCACTTTTTTGAAAAAGTGAGGCAACCCTCCACTAAAAACCTATCCGATAGAAATAATCATTTAATGTCTGTTTCTGGTCCTCATTAAAAATTCCCTTAAGTGCTAGTAAGCAGAGCCCTGATGGTGAGGTTGTGGAGTCACAGATTTAGAAAGACAGTGTTTACCTAAGAAAGAAGGCTGGCTGCTGACAAAGGCTCTGACTTAGTAACTGGAAGCCTTGTGTCCAAGTCCCAGACTGATGGCATGGCCATAGGCAAATCATTCAGGCCAGGTCTGTATTAAGACCATTTTGCTTGGTAAAATTACACCAAAACATCATAGTAGCTAAGCCTACTGTGGCTGCTCTTTGCACAGGCATAACAGGGTTTCTGCCAAGGAATAAATAATACATTTGTTAAAGACTGTACTGAAAAGAGGTTATACAGATTTTTCACATTATATGAGTTATATATACAGTGTCAGCTGCGGGATTTTCATGGAATCGTAGAATCACAGAATGGTTTGGGTTGGAAGGGATCTTCAAGATCATCGAGTTTCAACCCCCTCCCACTAGCCCAGGTTGCCCAAAGCCTCATCCAGCCTGGCCTTGAACCCCTCCAGGGATGGGGCATCCACAGCTTCTCTGGGCAACCTGGGCCACTGCCTCACCCCCCACACAGGAAAACATTTCTTCCTCACATCTCATCTCCATCTCCCCTCTCTCAGCTTAAAACCATTCCCCCTCTTCCTATCACTCCACCCCCTGATAAAGAGTGCTTCCCCATTTTGCCCCCCTTCTGTTTACACTGTTTGTTCCAACTCTCTATTTCACAGAAGAAAAAGAAACCCAGCTCCTCTCCCGTGCCTCAGAAAAAACAAGCATTATGAGAGCATCAAACCATAACCAGCTGTAGGTATCACTAAACCTGGAACACAGCCCAAGGCAGCTGAGAATTACAGGAGTAAAAGGATGACAGTAGCTGTCCCTCAGAGGAGAACAACAAGGAATCAAAGGCACGTGCTGAGCACTGGGTACCTGACACGGACGTCTTGGCGCTGTGTTGATGAGCATGGGTGCCTTATATGTCAGTCATCTATATACATTTCAATATGCTTTGATTGTTTAAAACCAAACCAAACCAACCCAAACAATGCATCTTACAGAACAGAAAGGAGCAATCTGGGCTGGTGTTCTCAAGCACGACTGTCTAAAAGTCAGTGATTTATGACCTAAAGAAAAGCACTAAATGAAATAGCAGCCTCAGTTTTTCTCTGCCTGGGTATTACTTTGTTTTGGTTTGGCTATCACGGCAGGCTTTTGAAAGAGTTGTTGCTATATGCCTAGGGCCACTGCCTCCCACCACACAAGCTGGTTTTGTAGAACAGCCAATATGTATCAGGAATTAGCAATGAAGAGACCCACTCAGTCCGTCACGGGGCGGGGTAGTGCAGGCTACTCCACTTCCCAGTGTTCATACACCAGCTGCAAGCGAACACCCCAACACACAATCCGAGTTGTGTCAGCCAACTTCCCGTGAAACAGGCAGTACTTGGATGGCAGCTGGGTGCTGCCATGCCCAAAGGCTGCAGCCATTTCATAGCCTGGGAGCCGCAGGGATGTGGGGACACACTGTATGGTGTCATTTAGCACATTCAAGGGAACCCTTAGGCAAAATGGGAGAAGCCTCAGAACAGCTTCTTATCGATGATATCCATGAGTCTAGATAAAGCTGGCTGTGCATCTCATGACGAAATGTCCCCAGCTTTGTGGGCCCTAACCCGTACGATTTAGCTCTGCCAACCAAAGCCTGTATCTGTAACGGGCACGTTACTCCCTCTGTGCACTGCATTTTGTCATAAGGAAACTGATCTGTTAGCCACTGCTGTGAGTTCTTTCCTAGATAATTACACATGAAGCACAGAGGAATGGCTCAACAGATAAACAATAATTTGGCAAAATCTCATTATCAACGGGCCTCTGGAGAATATAAAATGTCCTAAAAATTAGAGGATGTGGTTATCACTCTATAAACACAAAGACCCATCATATAAGATGGGTTAATTAATCCAGTCTTTGACAGCTGTATGTTTGGCTTCTCATGTTTTGGAAGGGCTTTCACTTAAACCTGCCAGTTCCAGTGTATGGTGCAAACTAAAATTTTGAAGCAAAGTCTTTGGCAGAATATAGGATGTCAGCGAAACAAAGACACTGTGGATCAACAAGGACACCCTGGGAAGCAGAATGCAGGGGAAATCAGAAAGCATAGCCAGTGGCATGGTTACAGAATCTCCTACTCAGAGATCAGGCTTTGGAATTGATTTACGGGTGTGAATGAGTTTTTTTGGTTTAAAAAAAAAATAAAAGTGGTGAAGAGGTGGCTTGCCCTGCAGTCTGCATTATTCTGGGTAACAGATTATACACAATTCACTGCGCATCCTGCCTGAAATGCATTCAAGCATCTGGAAAGAGTGAGGGCTTCTGGTCAGATCCTACTTCCAACAATGCCTTTGAAGAACCGACAGATTGACAGATAGGATGGGGAATGGCAATTTCCAGAACAAGTCCTTGGATGAGATGTCTCAAAGGAAAAAAAAACCAACCCAAGGCCTGAAAACAGATTTAATCTCTCTCTGGACTCTTAAACCCGCAATGGCCACTCTGCACATCTCATTAGACAGTTTTGACCACAGGAACTAAAAGAGCCAGTTTCCTAGAGACTGCACGCCCCGAATGGCTCACTATCTCACAGGAGGAGGATTTAGCCACATTATTTCTCAGTCCTATTTCTTCCTTTCCCAGCCTGTGTCTCGTTTACTTCAATGGGAAATCTACCTGTTTCCAGTGGAGAAAGTGAGAGACTTCATTTCTTGAATAACTCTGAGAGATAACTCTGAAGGCATGAGTTATGCCGCATTTATCTAACATCTGGTTAGCTGTCCTCTGACATTACTGTTTTGTCCCAGGGATAATACCCTCAACGTACCTTGCAGAGAGCTCCTCCCCAAAGACAGGAACCTGATTCCCCTTTGCTTCACTAAGAAGCTAGCTCAGGTAATTTCAGTTAAAATTGCCAATGATGGCACTCAACTGCTGCAAGCTTTAACTTTTTCGTGTCAAACCTCTTTCAAGGTACAATTTCTCCAGCAGCAGACAACATGGTGCCTGTTTCAGCCAGGGAGGTAGGACGTGGGATGACTAAGCTGTCTCTGATAACAAGCTCTTAGTTTTACAGACTTTGAAATAAACTGCTTGGACAAAGAGAACATTCGTGGCTGCAGCCTGATAAGAACAAACGTCCAACCATGTGTACGCCAGATAGCCTTCTGCGGGGGAAGAAGTAAAGCAGGCAAGCATATGTAAGCTATACGCTGAAATAAACGTCACGATAATTTTTGAGTTGAGGGAACATCATCACTCATTCCTCCCCCACGCTCCCAAATTAATTACAGAAAGCAAAGGAAAAAAAAAAACAACTTTGTACGAATAATGACACAAAACTATTAAATAGCTGTAGAAGCGTTCACCAGAAAAACAAGAGCCACGCAGGACTGTGTTCCAGAAACCCACTCACTCTGTGATCTCAGCAAACAGCAAGACCTCGGTTTACTTACCTCAGCATGGGGAAAAGGAGGTTCTGGAAGATACACCTTTGTTTGTTTGTTATGACACAACCTTTAAAAGAAAAGGAAATAAGCTGGGTTAGAGAGCTGCGGAACATCCTGCAGTGTCTGCTGCCATCTACTGTTAAACTCTTTCTGGAGAAAGCCAGGTCGTATCTGTGGCATCAGGTGCAAAATCACCAATTTGTTTTGTTACTTTCAGTCTTTCTGCCTAGAGAATCAACACCTCCAGGACGCGACAGCTCAGTCATAGCGAGATCACTTAGAGAAGGTGTGAGACAGCTGAAGTAATTCTGTTCACACTATGTCACTCCTTTGCTGTTGAAGACAAATTTGTAACTCAACATCCATGTCATTTCATAGTCCAGACCTCAGCAGGTTTTGCAAAGCCAAATCACCTGTCAACAGCAAAATCCCAATTGCCTCATCTCACTTCTCAGCAATGACTGGGTCCTTTTGTTCGTTATCATCTAATTCCCCTCTGCATTTTCTTCTTGCAGCTGCAATGTTGGTAAACTGCCTCTCACCACAGCATAATGCTCACAGTTTCCTGCTACTTTACATCAATTGTTTATTTTTAAAACATAAATATTGAAAGTTGTAGACTAGCTCTAGCCAGACTCCTGATTCATCCTACTACAGAAGCTAAAAAAAAATGTATTTATCAGAGGCCTGTGTGACATTACAATTATCTGCAGTGACACTGCCCTGGTGGCTTTTTCTGGGAAACAAAACCCGTCTCATACTTTCTTCACTTTATTATAAAGCAATAAGGCTCGGTCAAACTGAATTTCATAAAGACTAAGAGCCACTAAGAGCAGGACATTTCTTTTAGCTGACTAAATAGTACAATTGGAAGGCTTGAATTCCCAAATTTCAATCCCAGTTCTGACCCCAAACCTCTGGCTCAACCTCCGCCTCCACTTGTACCCAAGTAAAACATTCACCTTACACGTAGGCGTTTGGAGACCAGCTACTGTTGGTTTTGACTTTTGATTATAAGCCGCTACAGCAAAGTAGAATTCAAAACCATGGTGTCTGAACGCTTGGGTGTCTGACTTGTGCCAGCTAGACACAACACACAAAATGGCCCAACTGCACAAGTGACATTCCTGCTACTTTGACAGCAGTATCTGACCCCAAGGATCGTTACAACAAGAACTATGCAGCACCACTTCAGCTGCTACTGAAACGAAATCATGAAGCAAACATTGTTTAACCATAAACTATATGAGTCAACAAACCCTGGTGAGTACACTGAAGTTTGGCCAGGACACCAAGGCTTGATTTTCCTACTTTTGCTGAAAGTAACGTGATTAAAATCCATCAGATTTCAGTCCTCTTTACAATTCATCTGAGGGATCAATTCACCTAGGATTTCTAAGACCCCTCTTTTCTTTCCTGAACTCCAGACTTAAAAAATCCAGAAGAAAGGAAGCAAAAGTTAACATACTCTATTTAATAATCCAGAGCATCTCTCCATTTGTAAGAATTTAGGACCAGTTACAGGTGGTTGGGTTCTTCTTTCCATGGCTCAGAATCACAGAATGGTTGAGGTTGGAAGGGATCTCTTGAGATCATCTATTCCAGCCGCCTGCTCAAGCACTGTCCGCTACGGCAGGTTGTCCAGGACTGCGTCCAGTTGGGTTTTGGTGTCTCCGTAGAGACTCCAAAACCTATCTGTACAACCTGTTCCGGTGTTTGACCACCCTCACAGCAAAAAAGTGTTCAGATGAAATATCCTCTCGTTCTGTCAGCGGGCACTACTGAGAAGAGCCTGGTTTCCTCATCCTCATTTCCTCCCATCAGGTAACTCCACACATTGATAAGATCCCCTGGAGCTTTCTGTTCTCCAGGCTGAAGAGTCCCAGCTCTCCCAGCCTCTCCTCATCTGAAGGATCATCTCTGTGGCCCTGTGCTGGCTGCACTCCAGTAAGCCCGTGTCCTTCTTGTACTGGTGAGCCCCAAACTAGACACAACACACTCCATGTAGCCTCCCCAGTGCTGAGCAGAGAAGGGTCCCCTCCCCTGACCTGCTGGCAGTGCTGTGCCTAACACAGCCCAGGATACTGCTGGCCCTTTTTTTGCTATGAAAATCCACTGCTGGCTGCGCAAAATTAAACTTGAAAAATCTATTTTGCTTATACAGGGACACCATGGTATAGTTTTGGGGGTACTGGATAAGAGTTGCAAACAGGTACAGCTAAAATTCACTCAAGTCAGGTATGTAATTTAATCTTAATGCAAGTACTAAAAAGCCCAGATTGAGTTTGTATGTTCTATAGGAAACGATGCTTTCCTAATCAGAGAACACTACTTTACATGCACACACGCTCTTGTGTTTCAAGAAACATGTTCACAATTCTAATCAAGTATATATTAGAATACGTCAAGTAGAGATAACCTGCGTTATCTATTTACCATAGCTAAGAGTGTGACCTGAGACAGCCGAAGCAGCCCTGGAACACCTACCATTCAGCAAAGATCTGGGAAAACTCCAGGGAGCTGTTGGCAACAGGCGAGATGAAATAAAAAGGGACATTGGAGAGGCCGGCAGAGTCGATATACTGATACAGGCACTCCAGCAGATCGTATATTACTCCGGAGGGGTAACAGGGAACCAGCACATTTCCTCCATTCCGGACAGTCATAGCTAAGGGAGAGACAAGAAGAAAATTCAATTAACAAGGTTCATATTTAAACTCTTAAATGAATTCCTTTCATCCAAATATTACATAAGGTATAAAAAGAAGCTATCACATGAATTAGCAGAACACATTATGCACACGAATTGGGAGGAACACTTCTGATCATTAAATACATTTATTTACTGCTTTCTCCAGGCGTAGAGGAGCGAATGATTACACTCCATTAGCTGGGGAGCACAGAACAGACTGAGCACATGCAAAACTCTTGACACGAGAGGGCGGTCTTGCACTGAGGATAGATGAGTGACACAAACCACCCTGCCATCAAAATAACCCCTGCTCCACCTTTTAGCTGTCCACAGAGGGGAAGGACAACAGTTGACAGGTCTCATCTGAAAGAATTACACATGGTAAACTGGGCTGTACCCACTTTTCAGTGCTCTACATGAACAGCTGAAGATGTGGTTATTTCCAAAAGCCCTCAAAGCTAGAAGAGGGTGGGAGAGTGTTTCTCCTTCTTAAAAACTTGAAATATTTCTGTTTGTTCAACATAACAAGAACAATTTAAAACCTTTGTGAATTGCAGACAGCATGGGACTAGAGAAAAATGAGGAAAAGAAAAAAGAAAAATAGGGTTACTCTGTAATTGAGACAGATCTGTGCACAACAGCAAAAGCAAGTACAGAGCAAACATTTTGTTCTTTTGGCAGAATGAATTACAAAAATGCCATACCTTATGGGAAACTGGAAACACTTTGTCCAGCTCCCTCTGCAATTGCTGCCTCACTAGGATTTCATCTGTGGTTGTCGGGTAGAACCATCTACTGATGTTAATTGCAGCACAGCAGCAGTAACGCTATGCATCAAGGCATTACTCAAAAAGCTGTGAAAGAGCCTGAAAACGTGTATATTACATCCCGCCGTAATCACTTCCTTGACTTCAACTTATTGACAAGCTTTGACGGGGTACGGATTTAGCACATTAAGGGCCTTTTTGCCCCACCTACACGCTCAAGGGAAATTTTTATGGCTGAATGGTTTTACAGAGTCCAGGGAAATGCACAGCCCCAGCAGCAGGATTTTTCACATGCATTTAAGTGCTTAACTCCTTTGAGAAGTCAGCGCCTGTTACATGCTGCTTGCAACAACAACTGGTGGTCAAAGACACCTTCAGAGTCACAACACAACTGCAGTGTAGTGGATTTATTGCCTAGGTTTTCTTCAGGTCACATACCAACTACACCATCAAAATATTTATGAATACGAATAGCAATACTTTACATTTGTCTAGAACCTGAGATGTTACAAAACATCCCAGGAGTGTGTTATATTACCTCTCTTACATGGGTAAGTCTAAACTATTGCATCTGTAAACAGGGTGTGATGAGAGGAATGAGGAGACTAAAAATGATAATTTCAAAGCCAGGTGGGGGCTGAAAGTTAAGCCTTTGGCTCCAGAATTTGCACTGCTTCATTATGCACACAAAAATTCTGCAAACAGGAAAGATAAGGGCCCATATCCACAGCAACAAGAATGCTGCACGGGGCAGAGCCAGGGGATGCAGAGTACAGGGCACATTAGTGATCAGTGGAAAATGCTGAGGAAAGGGGCATGTGTGCAGCTCTGTCTCTGCTCTGAACGAAGACGCTGGCTGAAACATGAAGGTATGTGTCTCCATGAAACACCATCCTGCTTCTTTCACTCAGGCACCAGCTAGCTTCATCCTGTTGAGACAAATGGTTCACTCCTCCCTTTGAAGAGGCAGGAGGAAGAGCTTTCATCTAAAGACGGGCCAATTAAAGAATTTGTGCAGGCCATGAAAAATGTAAGTTTCATTCTTAAGCCCTAGCATTTGAATTCACAACTCTCCCTTCCCTGCAGCCATTGGTTCACTATGGGAACCTCAAGCAACTTCTATTGAAAACAACCAGAAATTCAAGATTCCTGGGGCTACAGTGAAAATAACAAAGGGTAAGGTCTTGGAGCAGATGTCAACCTGGGTTTCCGCTCCCAGAAAAACTACAGAGCTGCTTACCAATAATTAATATAAAATCACAGTCCAAGGAGTGGAGCACTCTTCCAGCCAGCTGCCCTACCTACTAGCCCATGGACCCAGGGTTGGTGGCCTTTTGAATCTCATGTCCCTGGTGGCACAGTGACGCACCTTTGAAACCAGCCTGGTGAATACTCCGACTTGCCAGGACAGGAAAGGACAGCACCACAGCTGTCCCACCACCGACAAGCTCTGTGTGACAGCTTTTTGGTTTAGAATACATTACTCAGTTCCTCGGTGCACATTTATTTGTATGTGCTGTGGTCAGCACAGCTGGGTGTTATTTCTTGAGGTTGCTCTAAAGTGGTTCCATAAAAAGCTAAGAATTACCTCCCAGCTTCAGCAAAAGAGGGATGAAAACCTTTCCAAGCATACTGCTTTCCTTGCGAGCTGCAGGTCCGATCTGGCTCTCTCCACCACTATGGCAACTTCCTACAGTTGTTAGTAAGAGGACACGTATATTTGAAAGCTGTTTAAAGCCCAATTTATCTCTGTGACTGATGGATGCGCTCTCTTGATAAAAGTAGTATAATAATCTTGGCATTTCAAATTTAGTCTCCTTCAGCAGCTCCATAACAAGTTGTTCAATTTACAACTCACAATGAGATACTTGCTTTTCGAACAGCTGCCACAAGGTCAAGTTGGCACCTAAAAAGCAAACTGTGCTCTTTTTGGCTTTATATAAACACACACACGCAGAGGCATGACCGCACACACACACACAAAATATCACAAACTGTCCCTACAGACAGTCTGGCAATTTTGCTGATGATGCCCAAGGCAATGTAAAAATACAATTGCTTTTCTCGAGCTGCAGAGTGCTGGTGCTGCAGTGCTGGGCACAGAGAAAAAGGGGTTTGGGCTAAACTGAGAGGAGCTTGGAGACATGACAAAGCATGGTTTCAGTGCTGCACACACAATGTGAGGAGGAAACCATGCATGTGACTTGGTTATAACGGGAATCAGCATCTACGACTCTACATGCTGGGATGGAAACACACGAAAGGTGAAATTTTCACACTTCCGTTTCTGTGCTTCACAACGCTTACTCACAAACATACCGTTACTTCATCATACACATTTTTGGTAAATTTCCAGTGTCTGCTTTAGAGTTTTTTCCTAGTGGGTTCTGAGCTTCTTGTGAAGTCCCCTGAACATTTTGGAAATGGGAAAAATACATGAAAACTATTCTGTTCAGCTTGCCTACTCCATTGCTTTCCCCAGTAACCTATTGCTCTTTGGACTTTTTTACACATTTGAAAGAAAATGGAATCACTGTTTTCTTCTCCTGATGCTGGAGTAGAGGCATAAATACTGCTGGTGTCATGTAAAAGCCAGCCCTATCACTACATTATTCTTAGAGTTATTTTATTTCTTCAGGTCACTGTGTTTTTTGGCGAATACCACTCAAATTCCAGATTCTTGCAATGGCATCATGGTAAGCGTATATCTTCCTTTGGTCTTTAATAATTTTCTAATTTCTCTGAGTTTGTCCCATTCAAGACAGAAGCTGGCTTGAAGACCCTCTGCAAAACCCTCAAAATAGTTCAGAATGTTTCTGTAAACCAGAACAACTTGTGTAGATAAACACCCACCTGCATCTACCTATGTAACACGTTTATTTATACACCACTGGATTTTGCTTTGGCCAAGCTACATCTCTAAGACTTTGTTTAATTTTTAAAAGCATTTTGATTAACAACTGTCTTGCTCTTGTTTTCTGAGCATACAGCTGTTGCAGCTCAAGACGCAAGTGACCACCAGGGTGGTTGCTAGAGCACATTTGCAGCAGAGTTGGCAGCAGGATTACCGTTCCTCGGCCGCTCCAGTACAAAGTCTAACATTTCAGCTCAGGTTTGCTTCCTTGGTGGTTTAAGGTAAGATGATAGCATGTGATCACGCTACCATCTGTAACCCTCATAAAGGTCCAGAAGGGACAGAGAGGGGCAGCACATCTGGATCTAGCACAACAAGGTCACTAAAGCTTATCTGTGACACCTCATGGGGTAATAAAATTAACAATGCTTAAAAACAATGAAAACAGAGACCTCAACACACACACACTTTTATCATTCAGGAAAGGAAGTCACAGGTGTTAAGAATTAACACAGCTTCAAGAGGAGGTTGAACAAGTTCCTGGAAGAGAAATCCACTGAACAGTACTAACTACACAAAAGCCATGTCTGATTCAGGAAATTCCTGAAATAAAAATACTTGAAGGCTATGAGATTATAAGGGGAAAGTATTATACAATCTCACCCTGTTCTTTTGCTCTTCTCAAGGCATCTGCTCATGGCCCCTGTTGGAGCCAGGATGTTGGCAGAGAGGTTCTTTGGTATAACCCATGATTATCATTCTTATAAAATGCCACAACACACTCTATTAACAGTTCTTTGCACCACAAGGAATCATTCTGATCCTTTAACTCGTTTTTTCATATAAACAAAACCCACATTATTTTACCTTGTACATCCCACAACAGGACCTATGACTCCTGTTTGAACTGACACATGTCCCGAATAGGGACATCTGATTTTGATTTAGAGTTGGTGAGTGACGAAGGATCTACCACATCCTTTGTATTATTTGCCTTCCACTACCACGGCAGTTTCATACTGGGATTGTGAGTCACTACAAAGATCACAGAATCATAAAATCACAGAATCGGTTAGGTTGGAAAAGACCATCTGTGAATATGCACAAAGATTTTAAAATGGGAAAAAACCACAAAGTTTTGTGGGTTTTCTTTTTCTTCTCCACGGGTACACTCATATGTAAAAAAGACTAAGAATTTGCAGTTCAGTTCTGTTCTCAACCTTATCTTCAACCTTGGGTAAGACATCTTACTACAGGTCAAATTTCTCCCCGGTGTGTAATGGGGACCAAAACACTTGCTTACAGTGAGGATTCTCTGATTTAGACTTCTAATGTCTTTTGATAACCTTTGTAAGAATCCTCCTATCACGAGGTTTTTAGTCTTCTTTGTAAAAAGTAGTTGGTTTAAAATAAAAGGAAAACCTCTGATAAAAGAACAAACAACGTACAGCAGGACAGACATGAGAAAGTGGTTTGATGACAGAAGGGTGAGAGTACAGAGGAACTGAGGTGGGGGAAGGGGAGAAGAGGAGAGAACAGCACTGGATGTGACATTCCAAACAGGCTGGAAAATGCTGCCATTCACACTGATATCGCAGCTTTGCAATTATCAGCTTTTCCAGCTGTGAAAGCGTCTGATTAGGTTTTATATTTCTGGGGTCTATAAATATATCTTGATTTTTTTTAACAGAGATTGTGCTGTTTGCTTTTGATATATTTAAAAATCAGGTGTAAGAAGGGAAGCAGATGTGCTTGTTTTCAAAACTGAAAGTCATAAAAAAAGCATGTAAAGATTTTACACTGGCTGCTATACAGGAAGGAAATAGTAATATTTCAGCTGGGAACAATACCCAAAACCTAGGCAACACGTAGTCTGTTGGCAGCTAAGTGACATACTTGGGAAACCAAGAGCAGCAGATGATTAAATCTCATTATACCTGTTCCATTCCAAAACATTTTAGGTACAACTTGTGTCTCTCCAAGCACTTACAGTATTAATGACATCAGGAGCACATCATAAAATCTAAACAGCTAGTTTTATGCCAGAAGCTATAGCTGGACAACTTATTCAATTCCAGGAATCTCAGAATCATTTCCCACCCAAAGCAATGAATAAGATGATAAAATAGGCAATAGACTTCTTTCAACGACCTACCCAAGTTGCTGCAGAACTCTCCTACCATGCCATCTGGGTTAGCAGTAGGGATTTGCGTAAGACCCGTCAGGATGAGAACATCGCTATTTTTAAGAGAAGCCTGGTCCATGGGCTGAAAGAGAGCACAGTGAAATAAAACGAGTAACAGGAGAGTTAGAGCACAGCTTTTTCTGCTCTGCACCAAGAGGACTGCAATATGGAATAGATACAGTGACCAAGAAGGAGAACACATGGAACACTTTAAACTTAACATCCCTCCATCTGTGGAAACCTAACTGCAGGGAATAAACACACATACAACTGTTTACCTGCATACTACAGCCCAAAACAAACAGCGGAACTGTAACTGGATCCATCTCAGAGTAATCTCCATAGAACAATGATTTCGTGGCCTTAGGAGCTGACTGAAAAGCCAATAATTTGCTTAGGATGTGGCAGTACAGTCAGCAAGGGTTTAACACTTGCATTCCTACCTCTGGCTGCACCAGTTTCCAACCCTCTTCCCTTTGCACATCAAGGTGTCAGCTTTGATTTCCAGGGCTCACTGCCTACAGGCAGCAGTACCCTTTTCCTCAACCATTTAGTGGATTATCTTCAAAAGAGATGAGATGAGCAACTGGACATTGGGCTTGAAACTCTAATTTTGGACTAAGAATGTGAATGCCACACAAGGCTCTCCTTTGACTGTGAAGCCTGCTCTTCTGCCCACAATACTGCAACCATGACTTTCAAAAACTAATTTCAGATTGTCTGCACAGGCCTTTCTGGAAGTCTGATTTTGTGAAATGGCTACTGCTGGTCGAAAAGAGAAATTGCTTTAGATCCTTAATATCGATAGCTCTCTTTACCTAAGAAATAATCAGTTACATGTATTTTTTTTTTTAAATGTAGCTATAATACCAGGCCAAATAGACAAGTATTTCCTTAAAAGCCAGGAGCTTAAAACAGGTGAAAAGTCATAGCTTCACCTGCNTCCCAATGCAATACGAAAGCTAATATAACAGAGAAAATATAACCTGCCTTACCAGTCTCCCCTAGGGAATCAGATTAGCACTCTGCCCTTCTCCAACACCTTTCTTTGAAGACGGTGCTAGAGGCTAAGTGATGTCAAGGTGAAATAGATGTCATCACAGGGCTATGACCTCTGATCTGCTGGGTCTACAGTGTATTTGTTCTGATGACCTGCAGCCATAGGTACGATCCTAGATTTTGTGGTTAAAGCGCGGAAGGAAGCTATCACAAGCATCTATCCATGCCAAACCTGCTTCCTGGGGGACAGAAGAGTTCACATCTGCACAGTCTGTCCTGCGGCTCACAGATGTAGCAGGGGGGCTGACAAATGGCCCAAGGAAATACTGTGGCAACTTGGCCACTAGCAAGCAGTCTAATGTTAGAGCAAACATTGCTTCTGCCTCAGCTGTGCAGAAAGGCTCACACTTTTTGACACATTTTATACTGGCATTTTATTAACTCAGAATGAAAATGCATACCCACTTCTTTCCCTTAGCAAACATAGAGTAGATAGTCAGAAATTACACTCAAGTGCGACCTGATACTAAATATATTTTCTTCATACTCAAAATTTACCATAATTTAATATTGAAAAGGTAAAATCCACCTCTTTCTCTGCAGATGCAGCACAGCTGTGGTGAAAAGTTAACTTTCAGCTTCGCTCTGGGCTGCAACGCACTTCCCACAGCTACTGTTGAAGCAAAGGTGGGCAGCTGCAGCCAGCTGCGTGGTATTTTATGGTTATTTATTCTCAATAGATCCTCTTCAGTCTCACCAACCAGGAAAGACTTCTACCAGAAGAGACTGATGAGGAGATTTTCTCTACTGAACGTAGAAGATCACTGTACAGCTATTTCCCTTGCTCACAGTCCCTCAGTGCCATTCTCAAGTAGTTGAGAAAGACCTCGCTCTGTTAAACACGCAGGAGAATTTTGTATCAACTCCGATAGAAGTTTCCGCTGTGCACCTCCTTGTAGGATCAGCCACGTTACACGAGATTTATTGCAATCTTTGACTCTCCATAGCGTGTCCGTGAAAACGAAACGCCAATAATGCAATAAAAAATAATATCGAATCTGCCTGTGATAATGTACATAATGATTACGCCATATTAGATACGCATAATTTCAGCTGCTATTGCACTGAGAGGCCTTGCATTGATTTCTGTGGGTTAATGTAAAGAATATGTCTTAAAAGGCTTTTAGTGACATGTCTGAACCTGTGCTGTCAACTCCTGTTCTTCACTTCAGCAGTAACGGTATCAATTCTAGCCTCCGTAGAGGGTGAGGCAAAATTTCCAACAGAAACCATCTGAAGACAGAAGTAAAGGGAACAATTAATGGTGCCAGACCGAACTCTCAAACAAACCCTTCAAAGCTCTTCAGTTATTTTCAGCAGCTATGAACACAGCCTTGCTGAACCCTTTGCTTGCACTTCCTACAGACCCGCTGAGGTTTTCACAAGATATTCCTGCTGCTGCATCCACGATCAACCCAACAGCACTCACTGCACCCAGTTCCAGCTAATCTGCACATCCTGGGCTGTGCCTAAGCCAATCCTTCACTTTCTATCTCCTGTTAATAGACACGGACTGACTATTACAGATGTACCATAACTTTCTGCTGATTATAGATGTAACCTACATGTAGCTTAAAACTTCAAGAAGACTTCAAGCTGTAATTTATACCAAAGAAGCAACTGTACTTTCTTCCCATGACGGCTAATTCCCACCCGTGCTGCCATCTCCACTATGTCAGCACTTAAATCCCAGTGCTGGCGGAAGGGAGGAGGAGGGAAGGATTGGGTGGGGGCCCAGTTTCGGTCAGGTGAGAAGAACCTTATCCTGTTTGCACCTTGAGAGAATGAAATGTCTACCAGGCTATTACTGGGTATATTAGACAAGATGTAGAGGAAGAAGCATTTTTCCATTTGTATGCCCAAATAATCTGTGTTTTATCATGTTAAACAAAGAAAGGGCTGATGAGAGCCTGGTCAACTGACGCCTGTTTTTAATAACTACAGAGGGAGTTCCAGAAGACTGGAAAAGTGTGAAGGTTTTACTATTACTCAAAAAGCTCTGAATACATATTTACACAAACATATGCTGATTAACTGGGTACCATTTTCAAAACAAAATGTAATAACTGTTCTCACACTCTGTTAAAAGACAGGGATTTCATGATGACTGCTCACCATGCTTCTACTAAGAAACAGGTCAGACAAACAACTTTTTATTCCTTGATGAAAAAATGCTGATTTGTTGAAGACAATTTTGACTCTGTGCTATTCAAGATATTGTTATCACTACATATTGTCTGTCAAACATCACATAGATGAAGAGCTGGCTGGCAGCTCACAAAACCCACTAGTCCTTACAGAATCATCGTATTGTAGGAGCTTGTACTGGTGTTCACGGGGATTAACACTGGGACAAAGCTACTCTTTGTCTTCAACAACCATCTGGAAGCAAATATAAGATGAGGATGATATCTGATATGAAAATGATATCTGGTAACATTTGTGATGTGGTAGGTAACACAAGGAAAGGGCAAACTGAACGCAATTTCAACTATCTGGTAAGCTATTCCTTCACACTAAGCATTAGTATAAAACAATGCAAAGTGCAATGGGCTGCACGCTAAAAAATGAGGCTCTGGGAGAGCATGTGGGACACGCAACGCTGTCAGCAGAGTGAACAGTCCAGGTTTCATTTCTTCTTAGCAGAGGAGGTCCTGACGAGTTTCAGGGAGGCTCACAGTACATTTTCCTGCCCTTGTTAAAGCTGAACTGCCCTAACTGCTCCCACTGGTGCAGGTTGCAGTGAGTGCAGATCTGCTGCCCGTGGGCTGTGCTTTTACCAGGCATTTCATTCACACACCGCTCCCTGCCACAGGGAGGTCATTTCCTTATAAAAAGGAGTTTACCAGAAGTTTCCAGAGAAAGATCCACCTTTGGAAAATGCTGAAGCATGGCACCTGATAAACCGAATCACCATTTCACGTAAATGAAAACAATCCCAGTTACCAAACTACTTCTTATAGTGCAAAGTTTCTCCTCACAGAAATATTCTTTTCATATATTGTCAAATACTGCTGCTGCCCCTTCACTGGAAGGTGATGAAAGAGCACAACCCAGGCCAGTATGAGGCTGAGGAGAAAAGGGATTTAGAGACTCTGATATATCCCATGTACAGCCATACTGTTAAGGATGGTTTATCTCTTGTAGCTGTTCAGCTCCTGAGATCAAGCTTTTAAATGAAGGATGCTCAGAAGCAAAGCTCTTTAGAAGCTACTCACCTTGGGGGGGAATTACTTACTGATCAGGAACCTGACACATTTTCTAAATTATTTTTAAATACCTCCTGCTAATATTGCTTTTAACTATTTTGACAACTTCTGAAGCACACAGTACTGCAAACTTCAAGCCATTCTTTGCACTAAGAATTTATGGATCTAGAGAGAATTAATTTACTGGAAATTACATCTACAGCACTATAAAGACTTTGCCCTTAGCAGAGCAGGGTGGAAAAGTTGGCAGCCAGTTAGCTATCATTTCTCCCAAGGAAGGATGTTTCAAAAGTGATATAGAAGCAGCCTGTGAACTGTCTGTAAAGAGTCTTCAGTGAAATATGGATTTTAAAAAAAATCACTAATGCTCTATTGTTTAACTTTGTTGAAAATTTCCTATTTAAGGTGAAGGAGAATTTCATGTCTGGTGAGTAAGCTAACATCAAATCATCAATAACAAAGAATTTCAGTTGTCTTTCCCTAATAACTCTTGATACCTGTCCACTTCTCAGGGTTGTATATCTTCTCAATGCCGCTAAGTCTAGCCAATTGCTAACACCAGTACCTTAGGACAGCTTCTATACTACACCTGATCCCAGCTGGAACAAGCCCTGCTATTTTTTTTGAGCAAAGACACTTCCTCCTATAGCAGACTAACAAAAGTCAGCAGCTGTACCTGAGGGTGTGTTGTAAGCAGAGAAGATCCTGAAACATAAGAAACCTTTTCATAGTGCGACTGGATAATCCAATTGGAACTTCCAAGAGCGTAGCCTGAGCTGAGAGGGGTGACCTGCACAGCACCGAACAGCTCCTGAAACACACAGCAAGAGACATTACCTTGAGTGAGCCCCCGAGAGAAGTCAGAACAGGTCATTTTAGAATTATTTTATCATCAGTGACATTTTTTTTTAAAGGTAGTTCTGCTATTCACAGCTTTTATGAAGCTAGTTTCCCAAGGTTTATGCCTGCTGTTTTTATTTACCCATGTCTAACAAGACACATGCTCTGGAAAAGCTTTTCCTGAGCTAGGACCTTCATAAAGTCTCCCTTCCGTGTGAATTCTACAGCATTTAACTGAGTTCGCACTGAACCATAACTATAAATGGGGGAACCAAGCAGGCTCTTGATCCTCTGCCTGCCTTTGCTGTATTGAATAAGCGTGCAGGAGCTTTACATCTTTGAAGACTCTACACTCCCTTAGTCAAATTTTATTGACACTGGCCAGCAGGAGAGAAAGAAGGACAAGTAGTTCTGTACTGACGTAAAACTCTGAGTTACACATTTTGCTGTGGAAAACGTAAACTTAACTTCAAACTCATTTTCTAACTTTATTTCTTTTTTAAATGATATCTACTGGTGATGCAGAAACAACTCCCTGCAAACTCAATCCAAATTCCAGTTTCAGCTCTGCACATAAGCAGCCCGACAGTCTTCTCCTTTCCAGGTGTCATGAGAGAGCGCATGGCTTTATCTGCACACAGGGATGTGTTACACTTGTTTTCAGAAAGTAAAGGAAGCCTTCATGTATACCTCACTAATGTGATCTACTTTCTGGTTACTGAATAATAGAACAAGCATCTGATTCATGCAATACTAATGATTTTTCTAGCATCTCAATACATACTTGGTTTCCTTGTAAAACAAAACAAGGTCTCCATCCCTCAGAGTGTGCAAACCAAGGCTCTAGATTCTGCTGATACACAGACATGTGAAGTGGACAACAAACCATTCTTGATGCTGTCATGTTTCGGGTTAACTGGCTAATTAGGGTCTGATTACTTTAAAAGTTTGCTTTGGGAAGAGATAAAACATGCTCCAGAAATGTCTCTTTTTTTCCCAGCAACTAT
This sequence comes from Syrrhaptes paradoxus, assembly GCA_013400615.1. Lineage (NCBI taxonomy): Eukaryota > Metazoa > Chordata > Aves > Pterocliformes > Pteroclidae > Syrrhaptes > Syrrhaptes paradoxus. Next base: position 76,816 of record VZTO01007776.1, read on the forward strand.
AAAAGAATGACTGGCTCAGATGGAGAGATCTAAAAATAGGTGAGATACATCCACACTGTGAAGACAGTCAAAAATGAACAGTATTCAGCCATGGATACTGAGGAAGTCCAAATGCCCTGAACCTGCCCAATTGCTAGACAAAGCTCTAGCCGTTGCTTATGCTAGCACCCACGTTTGTGGTGGCTCAGGGTCTTTTTTCACCAGCTGTTTCACCACACAAACCCAAATCCACCTGATCTTGCACACAGCAGCACTGGTTACTCTTTCAAACTGTCTTACTCATTACTCTCCAAACTTTAGTGGCCCATGGCTTAAGAAAAGGAAGTAAACAAAAAGCTTTGGGTACACAACTTACTTTAACCCCTCTTTCTATTTCTTATGGCCCTGAGCAACAATAGTCGGTATCACGGCCACAGACTGCCTACAAGCCATGAGGGAACAGTGTATCAGCAGACTACTGAATTGTTGGTTCCGTTCATTCTAGAAACTACACTGGATTACGGTCAACGGCATTACAGACAACAAATGTTAGCTGGGAACCCTGGGAAAGGAGTTTTTGAAGTTTAAGGAGAACCATTAGGTTTTGTTTACAATCCCTAATTTGCAGTATAAAAGAAAGTGGAGCCTAAAGCACTCAAAAGATTCCCAGAAGTGAGATCCGGTAACTCAGAAGGGGATGTGGCTTACAGACAGAGAGGATACATTCATTTGGTACATCCTCCCAGCTCTCAGCGGGCCAGCCATCAACTCCAAATTCCCAGGCACACGGCCTCAAAATTGGCCTCCCTGAGGAAGAGGAGAAACAAATGGATACTCCCTGATTTCACCAAACAAGAACCCTTCCTGGGACAGAGACTGAGGGACATTCAGTATAATCTTGTCCTGCTTTCCTAGGCTAGGGTAACTAGATCTTACACAGGATCTAGAGGGAAAACAGAAAAGGAAGGGCATTTCCAGAGAAAAGCTGGGAAACAACAAGCTGTTACTGTTGACCTGAGGACAGCTTTACAGGTACTCACAATTTTCTGAGAATACCCCACCAGCTGGATCTTGCTGAGTGCAGCGTTCACTTCTGGCATGGTGTAGCACTTCCTCCACATTGACACCTCCACCGCGTCCTTCAGAGGGGCGGGCAGCAACCTGCAAAGATCAACGGGGTGTGGGCATTTTCAGAACTTCCTGATGGACCACCGGCTTTTCTTCCCATTTATATTTTCCAGATCTCAGATTTGCTCTCTTTTTTTCTTTTTATTTTAAATACACCTGGTGCTTCAAAGTGAGCAGCAAGACTTTCTGCCTCTTGAGGAGCTGAACCACACTGTCCATATTGCCTCACCCCAAAGACTGCTCCCCTTCAGCTCTCTTTGTTTTTGTTCCTATTCAGCCCTTTCATCAAAGAAGTAGCTGTGATGAAGGTGTTACAGCAATTCTTGTGGTATTTTCACCACAGATGAAAGATGTTGGCTGATCTGACATGTCAACATGAAATGCACCACTAAAATTTACAAAGATGACTGGGATCTTGGATCAGTGTCTATTTTGCATATCCTAAGGATTTGAAAACAAAAGCCACAATCTTGTGATTAAAATACAGGCACCAGAACAAAGGCTGGCTCTGCTCTCATTTTTGTCACCAGTGTCTTGCAAGAGCACATGCTCCTGCACCTCAGCTTCTTTGCCTTCGACTCGGATACCCCACTTGCCTTCCAAGTGTACTGGCAAGGACACACTAGCTGACACTGCAGAGCTCTTTGAAATCCCCTACACGGAAGTATTTAAGATGTTTTACACCAAAGTAAAATCCATCCATTCTGCTCTTCACAGACATTGCAAGTTAGCTGGACAGCGTTGTCAAGGGAAGAAGTGAACTGTAATGTCACAGCCTGTAAGAGAGATGGCTAACTTCTGGGAAATAAATCTTCCTTAGCAACGTGAACCGAGGCAGGAAGCAGCACAGCTGCCAAATGCATAAGAAGAATAGGATTTTTTTTTTGTATATTAAACCAATGCTAAATCAAAGGCTAATTCAAACCAATTTCCAAAGATTTATGGAAATTGGTCAAGTTTCTTTGATCAATTTGTTTAAAGGAATTTAATTTATTGTTATATCTACTAGGTCAGTGAACTCCTCCATAATTTAAGACACTGAAGAAAGGATTAAGGCCAGCTATTGCCAAGACTGCTGTACAGGTCTAGTGTGATAGCTGTAATTCCAGCACATGCTGGCTGAAAGCATACTGCGCTTAAGGAAACAAACAAAGCGTTCAAGGTCTTTTTTGGGAAGTCATAACAACAAAAGGCCAAACAATGTGGATAGTTGTCCACCATTGCACTGAAGCAAATTGCCTGTAAAAGCCTTTAACCTACCATAAGAAGCATTTAGTGCTGGATGCTTTCAGGAGCTTCTCTTCTGGGAAGAGGAGAATATATCTCCAGGTAATGGAGAAAAGTGGGGAATTGTCCTTGGTGATTGAGGTAAGTTTCTTTTAGCCTTGACTCTGTGGCTACACTGTAAATATTCTCTGATCCCCAACAGAGACCAGTGGCACCAGTCTCCAGTGGTTTCATTCTTAGCACCACAGCACACCAAGATAACGAGGACTGCTGGTTCCTCAGATGTGGAGTGAACCTACTTTATACTACGGCAACATCCCATTATGGATCACCTAATAATAACCAGACATATATGGGCAGATGCAGGGACAGCCAACTTAAAGCCACAAACAGGAAGGTATCATGAAGCATACTAAATTTCGGCTTAAGAAACTCAGAGGCTTGTATTCTTACTGAGAATCTGCACAGACAGTCCCTCCTGTTCAATGCAAAGGATAACATCTAGTATATGACATAATATCTTCTTGTTTCAAGGGAGAAGAGGACGGCAGCACCAAACTAGATCAAAATGCTGGCCTCTCTTGTCCACTACAGGAAACAGGCTGTTTCAGACACTTTATAGAAAGATATAAGAAACCATCAAACACGTAGTCGACAAAGTGTTTTTCATAAGGCAAATTTCCTCTTTTGTGTCTTGAATCCTAATCAGTGTGAAAGATATCCTGGTTGAGCAAGTACAGAGCTTCCGTGAGATTGCTCACTTAACATGAAAACCAATGGTAATAAAACTTGCTAAGTAATTAGTTCAGACTGAATCTGATAATGGAAAAACGTAAGCCACTATAGTGAGCTTATTATATTTTATACAGTATTTGCATTTCAAATGCTTCAATGCTTTATCTAATGAAGATTATAATACTTTGTGTTTTATACTAACTATTCAGAGTAGAACTAGCTGAACTGTAAAGCAGTAATGGTGATGGATCAGCCTGAAAAATTGAAGTTAGACTCGGAAGTAATAAGTATTCTGTTCTAGCAACAGTCAAGTATTTAAAAAAAATTCACCAAGAATCACATTTTCTTAAATAACGGATGTCAGTCCTACCCTGCATGTGCTATCAGCCAGGTGTTAATTTGTGGATCAGTAGATGTTTGCTCACATGCTATAATAATCAGTTCCATTCACGCTTGCGTGACACTTGTCACCAGGAATCTCAAAACACTTTGCAAACATTAATTAAGTCCCTGTATACCCTCCATGGTGAACAGGAGCTCCATTTTACAGAAGCACAAGGAGCTGAAGGAGGAAACTCACAACACAGGCAGGGCACAGTTGGACAGATTTGTGCCCCTGTTCCAGCTCGCAGAAGACACTGGTTTGTACCAGCCTCAAGCAGAGTTTATGATACACAGACATACGTTACTAAATAGCTGCAGGGCTACTACTTACGTTTTGCTATCCCCTCTAGCGCAGCATTGCTCTGCTCTGCCTCTATCTCATATTTGGGCAAGGTGTGCATTTTACTTCTGAAAGTCGAGGGATTTGCCATCTGATCAAGGTTTTCAACAACATACGATACTGTGGCAGTGCTCTGGGCTCCACAGAGGTCTTGTGAGACAGAAGGGTTGGTCCTGTCTATCCCCAGCGGAGGGCTCTTACACCTCCCTCCTGCCTCCATCGGTAACCCCTTACAACAACCACTTGATGTACCACGGAGGAACGGCCAATGTTAGGGCACTTCCCAAGCAACATAAAAATGTATTTTAAACACGGCTCCAACAAAAGACTCCAGCCTTCTGTAGCAGTTGAATCAGAACAAAGATCACCTCTCTGTGTTCGCCTCTGGAATAGTCAACAGCACATAAAGTGCTAGACAGCACTTCTTCTAAAATACGACCACCAGGAAAGTGACATTAAATGAGCTCTAAGATATATGAGCCTCCTTTAAACCATGCATACAAAACACATGCAGTAGTGTGACGAGAATAATGGCTCCAGTCGTCTCTCTGAACATCACTGTGAGCTTCAGGAGCAGTTCTGGTCAGGCCAGCTGACTCCAAACTTAAAAAATCTACAATTCTGATCAGAGTCTACATCAACTAACACAAAATCCGGATCAACTTTATTGTCTTTAGTTTTGTTTTAAATCCGTGTTTTACTTGCCTTCCTCAGAAGAGTGACAGTCATAGTGCTGAGATACAGCTGCTTCTAAGCTCAGCAGTAAAATACAATATATAGCTAAACATGTTAATTTGGATTTTTAATTTCTTTGCTTTGTGATACTGGAAAATATCAAGGCTACTTCTATAATATATGAAATAATTCATTTTTTGTAAACTTTTAAATCAAGCCACATTAAGAATTAGGAATAGAAAATGGGAGATCAATTAAAAATGCACAAAGCAGCTTTTAAAAATAACTTTCTAATCAGCCAGCCCCATCTTTAAAATGTGCTAAAAATGAAACTGTCTCCTCCACAGAACACGTTGTGTGCCTAAAGTTGTTTTTATTTCCAAGGAAAGCATTATCTGCAATTAGTAAACTGTAGGGATAATTTTTAGATTACATAGGCTTTCAAAATTTTAGATGTAGAAGACCTTGACTTTGAGCACCTTGTTTGTTTTTACATATAGATGGAATAATGGACATAGAGTTTCTAACTAATCTTTTTTATTCATATTTCAATTTGCTTCTAAGCTTTGAAAAGCCAAGAAACCCACCTCTGCTGTTCAAGCATGAGAGGCTGTTGTGTTTTGACTTTCTTAGCATTTCAGCAAACATGAATGTAAATATTTTAAATTAAAATTATTCCAATATGATATAGCTAAGTTTAAATAGCTTGCCGATTTCAACAAGTTACAAAGCTAATACAAAAATCTGCTGGCTTTATCTGCTATTATGGAGCTAAACTATGCGAGGGGAGATCAGGGGAGATTTTAGTGTTACCAAATCTCCCTCCAGGAATCAAACCTGTGTGGTTGTTTGGAAGACCAACAATGTGCAAATCATTAAAGAAGAAACCAACACAAGGAGTCAGAGCTGCAAACCTCTTAGGCTTTTTTTTTTGTCTTGATGGTAGTAGCAAATTCAACCTCAAATAATGGCAGCTGACCCAACATTACAGTGAATTCTAAACTTTGGTTAGTATTTTAGGACATTCACCCTTTCCAGGTGGCTTGTTCCTTACCTCTGTACCTCCTTGTTCTTCCACATGGAGGCAGACTGAGCCTTTGGCACACGTTCAATGGAATTCACCAGTTCTTCCATGAGAAGCCTGAAAAGACACCATAACCAAATTAGTATTGCAGACTTTCACACAGGAAAGGACTTTCTCACAAATGTTTCCAAAATGTCACACAAATTGTAACACTATCAAGCAGTTCTAAAAAGGGGGTCTTCCTGCAGAGGCATTGCAGGAACTACCCTTCACTGACACTACCCCCTTTTCTCCACTGAGGGTTTCAAGCTCAAGCCAGTCCAATTCTGTCTGCCTGTGTGACAGCAGAGGATCTGGCCCACTGGGTTATGGGTTATTTGGAAAGTGACAGGAGAAGAGGAACTGCCAAATCTCTCCTGCTGTGCAAGATGATTTCTTCATTACAGACTGCTTGTCATATGGAATGAGACAAAATATATGAAGAAAACATGCTGGCTGATGCCTGTTTATCACTTAGAGAAGCCAGCATGTTGTCAGAGTGAACTCTCCTCATCTACAAACGCACAATACAGCATTTGAGACAGAAAAATATGTCAGGCATCAAAAACTGGCACTACAGATTTCACTGTCCAAAACTAAACAGCATTTGTAATTGTACACGTGCTTCCCCTTAAAGGTAGGAAGCGACAGATTCAGCTGTAGAATGGCATCTGGAATGACTTAGGGTGGGGAGAACCACGCCAGTATACTCTCCAACAAGTCTATGCTTGTTATCTTCAGCTATGGGCCAGCAATACCCCAGAGGTCTAGTACTAGCTCATATTTATACAATTCCTTTCTCCTACAAGGGCCTTCAGTTTCTGTTTGCTTTTACACAAAGGGAGAATTATTCTGGGGTGGAAAGTTTGTATAGGACCTTTAACAGCCAAAGATTCCTACCCTAAAGTGCTTACAGAGTGGTTCAGATACCATGGCCTAATCTTCTTCTGCACGAGAGATGCACGCAGCACAAGTCCAGTCAGACTTCACCGAGGGCCAAAGCTGCAGCCTTTGGTACCGACCTATCCAATCAACAGACAACTTTGGAAGAAAAGACTGCCAAATTTGATGACCAAGTGGTAAGTTCTTAACTGCACTGTCAGGTCTTACATTTTCTACTTCAGTTTCATATTCTGCTGGTTTTCTTAGTGCTTAGTCTTTGGAGTTCAGACCTTATGCATCTGAACTGCCATTTAAGATGGAGCTAGCTTAAATTCCCTTCCATGGTGTGGAGGAGAGTGTGATTATATGAATTTCAAATGCTGAAAAACTACAATCTTAAAGTCATTTATTGTTGAAAAGATTGGTGATTCCTCTTTTTTTTAAGGGGAGCAGAGAGGAGCAGGAGAGATCTTCGATTCATGGTTTTTGAAGGTTTGAAGTTGGCTATATAGTAACTACTACTCAAGGTGTCTCAGTCCACTCAAGATCTACTGTCCCACACCTACCGCCTGGACTCAGTACAAAGCACCTGCTGTAAATGTTGAAGATGGATGGTTCCAGAGGTTGGGAAACATTGAGTTAACACATTTGCAGCACTAAGGACTTGGCTGGCATTCAGCTACTGCCTAAGAGCCTCTTCGGAACATTAGACACCACTCCTCTACTCATATTGTCCTTTACACCTTCTCCTTAGCAGTGATGAAAGAGGAGTAGAGAATATTAAGGGGCTTTTTACCTGCCAATTTGAACCGTGGGCTCAGTAGCATACACTGTGCCAGTGAATCCTGTGTACTCTGTGATATAGGGCAACGCCATCATGCAGTGATAGTTTGAGATCAAGATTACATCCACCGTGGAGAGGTCAAGCAGCTCAGTCTGAAAACAGAGGAAAGAGATAAGCGACATGTAACCCTTTCCTGCAGTTTACACAATGGTAGAAAAACTTCTTGTTCTTTTTATTTAAAGTTTATATTGCAGCAACGTAACCAGATTATAAAAAAAAAAAAAGTGGGGAGGGCATGTCTCAGGTGTGGCAAAGATTAACAAGATTCATTTAAAAATTATTCCCTTCTCAGATCTGAAAAAGAAACCACGTCCCGGGTTTGTCTGTCTTTCATGTAATGAAATGGCTGCCGCTAAGAGAAGCATCTTTGATCAAAGAACTGATGTGTGCGCTTCTTCAGGGAGAAACATTCTGCCCAGACACTAAACTTCTGCAGTAGCGATTTAGCAGGGTGTCTCTCATTTTTCACGGTACTGTACCCCAGGAGAGTGAGAGAGATGAATACAGATTGTATTTATTCATATATTTAAAATATTTCTCCTATTTTCCCCAACTAAATGCTTGGTATCTTCATCATTCACATTTTCTACAGCAAGAGATCAAGCTCATTCATAGGACACAACAAAACACATGGGTGGGTCCAATTCGTTTTGATGTGACAGTTAAGACAGCAGTTCAGAGAGTGAAAGAAGATTTCACACATTGTTAAAGGAATTTTAATTAGAAATATTTACTGGTAATGCTACAACACAAATGGTGTCAAGTCAGAAATTTACAAGATATATGACCTCTAACTCAGTTATTATAGAGCAGCTAATGGAATTCAACACTCATCAAGCACATATTATCTGATTACAAGGCTTGGTCCAGCAATTTGAATAAAAAAGGCAAGAAAGTAGGTCACTCGGCTTTTCAGAGGGCTGACACAGTGCTCTGGTGACAAGCTGCTTAACTCCCAGCTAAGCGCTCATGGTTTCAATCCATGATCACAGCTGATGTTGGCGGCATGATCTCCAAGCTGAGTACAGGAGGTGAAACCCCAGCCTCAGACTCATGACAGGGAACCCTTTTATCTTCCTAAGCTTGCCAGGCAGAAATACAAGCACTACATGGTATCAAGGAGTTTTCCGATGCCTGCTCCTACCAAGCTGGCCTTTCACGGCTTGATTTTCAGCCATGTCCAGACCATACAGAATAAAATAGGGAGTTACTCAGCCCTGAGGTGAATCCCAGCCCAGCCAGTTGTCAGGAGGATGCAGACTACCACTTTCCAAGCTTAAGCATCCCACCTCTCAGCATCCTAGAAGCATTTACTAATAGGATGAAAAGGGTTTCAAAACCAAAACAAAGTAAAATCTTCCCTGGGACCTGCGGCAATCTCACTAAAAGTGCACATGAACAGAAGAGGTTTAAAAATGTTTCCTGAATGTGAAGTGAGAAAGATCAGAAGGTTGCCAAGCAAAGAGAGGGCTGCACTCTGCACTCTGACATGTGGAAGAGTACTCTGCTGCTGAGACAGCCCTTATCACCTTGTGGCTTCTGGATTACGTTCAAACTTGGCTTTCTTTGGCAATAGTGTTCCTGGAAGTGATACTGTGATTCTCAAACTAACTACTTTTGCAGACAAGTTTCTTCAAAAGAAGTGGTGTGGAAGGAGACAAAGAAGAAGACAAAGCCTCTTTCACACAAGTTTCTTCTTATGCTGCCAAACACCAGCAACACTTCTACTCTGCTGATGCATTCAGCTGGCCACGACATCTGAGCCCGTGAAGCCAGAGATGGGAGCTGTGTACCACTAGCAGGTCTGCTCCTCCTGCTTGCAGAGAAGACCTGGCATCTGTTGGGAACTTTGGGAACAGAAGCATTTGAGAGGCCATTTGTAAAGTCCCTGCAATGGTGACCTTTGCAGCTGGTTGTTGTCTTCTAGTTGTTACACAGACTGCTGGGACACAGAGTTACATTCAGTGATGATATTGGTATAATGAAGGAGCAACTCCCTGTCAGTCATATTTATTGCTACACATGTGGGTATTTTCCAGCCCAATAAAGTAACCAGAAAGCCTGCCTGAAGCACCCTAAACTCCAGATCATTATTTCTGTGCATGGCCTCAATTCAAAAGGGAATCAAGAAACTAAACTCCGTCCTTCCCAAGATCTGGGACATAATGGCACTTTCTAGGCACACCGATGCTTCCTATGTCCCTCCCTTCCACAGGCCAGTAACCAGGAAGGTCATAAGAGCCCAGAATTATTAGTTGGGCATTTTTTTGTGTGTGTGATTTGATTATATCCATTCCTGTTAGGGAAAACGAGCAATTGCACACAGGTCTGTTGATATCACTTGCCAAAACTAGTACCAGAGCTGCCAACTAGATTTGAAGAATCGAGATGACAGAGAGTCAGAAGCTGAACAGGTGAGTTTCACAGAGTCAACAGACAGAAATGCTACTCCCAGAACCCCAGCAAGCTGCCAACAACCTTCCAGGAGTGTTTTGTACTTTCTGTCAACAAGGTCAGGCAGAAAGGAAAAAAAATTGCTTCCCAAAAGCAATCTTCTCTGTCTTTGAAAGACAGAGAAAACATCCCAACATGAAATGAAAGAACTGATGTTATCACAGTCTGGACACAGCTGAGGAAAGAGGATATGATTCCCAGACTATTCCCCATTATTCACCCCCGCCACTCTCTGCTCAGCTTTTTATTCCTTCAGCAGTCCTACATACACCATTAACCTGATCAGTCAGGAAATCCCAACTAATTCAAACATTTTCAACAGTCTTATATTCTTTTTTTTTAAAAAAACCCAGGTATTCTTGAAAAAAACAGCTTGAGAAACAGCTACTTGCAGTGGATACGAAGATACAGTTCTTCCCTCAAAGAGGCAGTGATGAATAGCTAAGAAGGCAGCAAAACTTTTTAACCTAAATTTGCTGCCGGCAGAACAGCACGTCTGACTGCAGCTCAGCAGAATCACACAGAGGCTTAACCACACGGTCAGCTCCCCAGGGGAGAAACACCAGGCAGGTCATGCATCTGTGGTTAGAGACAAGCAGCCTTCCTTGTCTTCATTCACTGCCCTTATCTAGATCACCACATGTATCCTGTCATAATTGAGTCCAGCTCAGTCATATTGTCTTTGGAAAGCCCAGAAAAAGGGACAGTTAAGTCTTATTTTTCTGTGAGAAATTGATCTGCTCAAGGAGACATTCCAGATCTCCCAAAACCCCTGCTGAAAAGGGCTGTTTCCATCCTTTTTCCAGTGCCACAGATGCTAGATGCACCTTAACAACACAGAGGTTTTAGTAGTATTATTTACTGAGTAGTAATAAATTAGCACGAATCTGATAATAACTACTTAGCAAATTTCTCCCACATGATTGAACAGCGTCAGATTTTTCCGCAAGGCTTTGAATAAACTCACCTCTGGTAAACAGAACTCAGGCACAGAGTCTACAAACACATGTCCAGAGCACTCCTTTAGTTCCTGTGAGAAAAGCACATCAACAGAGAAGACACAAAAATACAATGCGATATTACTCTAATACAGCAGATTTTGCATTTTCAAAACCTTTTCTTTATCACAGGTAATTTCCAGCCCATTACTACATGATGTTTATCCCCCTTCTAGATACAATTTGCTCTAAGCAGATCTGCTGAAATTGCTTTCATGCGAGATGAGGATGCTTAGTACTTCAAGGAACCAGATCCTCGTTTGGAGGAAGAGGAACAGCACTCTGGTAGGTAAGGAAAGACTGCAGTAACCACTGGCTGGTTTTTCTGGGGCCGTGAAGAAGGTGCTGTCCTATGAGTCTGACTCTTCTCTGCTCTTATAGCTGAAAAGTGGGCATGAAGACCACTCTTCTTGGAACTGCTGCTCTCCTGACCTGGAAGGTGTGCACAGCACCTTTAGAGTGCCCTGGCTATCTTACAAGTTTGGAATTTAGTTTTGGTTCCCAATAACATCAAATCTTTTCTGTCTTACTAGGAGCAGCATACAATTTTTAGTCCCTATTTCAGAGCATTTGATGAAACATCTTTCAGGGATCTAAGCTCCACATGGCACTTCTTGTTAGACTTATCTCTACTGGATCTTTACCCCTCTATTTTCCTTCTCTTTTTTCAAGGCTGACATCAGAAAGCTTTGTCGTATGAAAAGTCAAATTCTTCAAGATTACGTACGTAACGAAAATATTCCCAACTCTAGTCCTAACACACCTCACAGGCTACCTATCACCCACCCTGCCTTCTCTCATGGATGCTTCTCTTGCTTGTCCCAAAGCGAGTGGTCTCAGACAGCTTCAGACTGACAGAATTAAAGATTGAATCCAATTCTTAATAATTACAGTGTACCTGCCAACTAATAACGAATGAGCAATTACATCTAGTGGCAGAAGTCTCCTAACCTCATCTCAAGGGAGTTCAAAATTATTAAAACCAGATCACAGCAAATTTCAATGCCTCTCCAGGACTTAAGTTTTATAACTGTCATCCAGAGAGTGCTATAACAGGAATGTCCACCTGACATGATAAAACATCCCCCTTTGACTCCTTCCCTTGCCTTTTTCCAGCATGGGTCAAAGAATTTACCATTCCAAGTAGTTACAATGGTCAAGGTGAAGGTAAGAGATGCTGCCTTTGAATTTTTAACATGATTTCCATTGATGCTGTGCAAGTTTGAAGATTTTTGCAGAGCACACACTGCAGCAGCAGCACCATAGAAATGTAAATACATCACATATAAAAATATACTGGCAGCCTAACCATTCTTTGGACAGAATGGAGCTCAAAGCTCTAAGACCAAGGCTGGGGTTAAGGAGAAACAAATTCCAGGGAATTCAAACTGGGCAACTCCATTCCTGTCACTGAGCCTCTGTAGCTCTGTGATTCCCAGTTAGCATGTGCTCTGAATAGAGCTGTTACTATTTTACTAACAGAAATGCTGCCTATACAGTTTCTTTTGTCTCCAATGAGAAGAAATCTCTGGTCTTTAATCTATGATCTTCAGCTCCCTTGCCTGTGAAAAATCAGATCAATCCATTTTGTCCACCTCAAAGTCCCTACAAAAGCAACTATTATTACTGTTTTCCTTTAATCTTCACACAGTCAGAGAACAGTCTATTAAAACAGTATATTCTCTACCGATACCTATTGCTTCACACATTTGAAATGTATCTGCCTATTTTACTAACATCTGACATATTTTTGTGCTCATTGTTCCCCTATGACAGATCAAGCTGGATGCTGCAGTGTCTAGTTTTGGTTGAAGCCCCAGATAAATTCTGCCTATAAAACTAATGGAATGAAAAGGGGAAAAAAAGAAAAATTCTGTGTCTTTCATGAAGCTGAGTAAGTCCTGTGTCTTAGAATTAGGAGGCTGGTGATAATATCCTCCCTGATATGTCCAGCAGTAAGAACACATTGATTTCAGAGGCCAAAGCCATGCTTTTCCTCTGTAAGAGACCTCTGATGGGCAAACCATTCACTTTCTCATAGTTCTGCCTAAAAAAGGGTATGGTGCTAACCTAATTTACAAGGATGCTATGAAGCTTTAGCATCAGAAAAGCGAGACTGTTGAAAAGGCACTCGAAGAAGGCAAAGTACGATTATTTATGGAGCTCCATAAAATAAAAAAATATTAATATTGATGATTTCTGCATTTTAAGAGGATTTCTTAAAAAGCTAGGCTACCTCTGAAGACTGAAAGCCTCAGAGTTGCTATTAGCATTTTGTTTCAAAATGTGCTGCTCTACAAGGACATCAGGGCTGGTAAGGGTACACACAGAAACCTTTGCGATGAGTCAGCATGGAAAATTGTTCTTGCAGTGCAAGCTCCTAACCTGTCAGGTAGCTTTTTCCACAGCAAGAAAATCGTAACCCACAGTATATAGTACCTTGTCCAGAAATGCGCTTCCATCTTTCAAAACCCAACCAGGAAGTTTGGACAGCCTGGGGCTGCAGAAAGAGAGAAAAAAAAATATTGCAGTATTAATTATATCATTATCAGTCACTCAGCATAGTCCTTTCACTTGGTGTCATACAGGAAGAGAACATCATTTCTGTCTCAGGGAACTAACAATCTCAATAAAACAGAGACAGTTTCACCACGTTTAAGTGTTCACTGAAATTACTTTTACAAATCATGATTATGACACTTACAAGTAAAAAGAATAAGAGGATGATGCATGCAGGGAGTTTGATTTTAGTCATTTACAGTGAGAATTTCAAAAAGGCTCAGTGCTGCTTATGTTGCCCTGTGGCTTTAAAAACAGAAGAAGGGTTAGGGCAGCAACAAACTCTGTGCCTGAAACAATGCAAAAACACCGTAAAGCTGCTCCGGGACAGAAGACGACAGACAGATATTCCCTTTAGCAATGGCAGAGAAAGACCAACACTCTGGACTAGGTCATTTATAGACACAGAGGCTGCAGTTTTATATCCACATAAATCATGGGTTCATGCTCAGGTCTCACCCTGAAGCCCTACCCCAACAGCTGTACAGTGCGCTTACCTGTTTTGGAAGGAGAAAGGGGCAAGGAGGTTTTACTATGAATTTTTTCAAATGCTAATAAAGAAACTTCAAGGTAGACATTGTAATCCTGAGTTTTCAGTAGTAACTGCTGCGGCATTTCTTGATCCCATAACTGAGAGATTTAGCCATACTTCACAGTGACATTTCATTTTTGTGTGAGCTTACAACTTAACCCTAAACCCACTGTCTACCCAGATTCAAGCATATCTTGAATCCAAAAAAGAAAAAGTTGTAGAAACAAGAGAATTGAACCTGCCTGGAACCAAGCCCTGCAACAACCTCAGACTGAGACAGAACTCGAGAACCTGGTTGCAATTAAATCTGCAAGTGTTGTCCACTGAGCTCTGTAGACAGGCATGCTTACATGCTAGAAGAGCTTTCAAACTTCAGATCTCGAAAATAGGAAGTGATTCAAGGGCTCAGAGGAATGTTATGTTCAGACTAACATCAGTACAGAAGAAGAAATCTTAATAGGCACTCCAGAAAGTCACAATGAAGGAAAAGGGGGAAATCTAAGACTCAAGGAGTGAAGACAGAAGGTAAAAGGTGAGAGCAGAAGGATATGTCATTGAGAAGTTATGCCAGAGAAGTGCAACCCCCTTTTGAGGATAACGAGTAAGTCTGAAGAAGTCTGGCGATAGAAAAGATGAGGTGGCTAGATGTACTCCCCACAGACACATTCAAAAGCACCATTTAAGAGCAGTATTTCGGAGACTGAGGGGGCTGCAGAGAGACTAAAAGAGCTACAGGAAAAGCATGGAAGAAGCAAGAACAAACCACTCTGATATGCAAAAACATTGACAGATAAGGGAGAAGAGGACAGAAACCTTGGTTGGAAGGGATGTCTGGAGGTCTATATACTTCAGTGTCTTAAAGCCAGGACTAGACCAGGCCAGCCACGGCTTTGTCCAGCTGAGTCTTGCAAATCCCTGGAGCATGAGATTCTAGAGTCTCTCTGGGGACAGGTGAAAGTGCGAAGAAAAACATAATCACTGGGAGTCTAATGTCCAACCCAAGCCTCTCAAAACACAATTTGTGGCCACTAGCCCCTTATACTGCCTGCCACCATCAGGAAGGGTTTGGCTCTGCTGCCTCTGTAACCTCCTTTCAAGCAGATGGCTGTTAGCTCCCTGACTAGCCTCCTCTCCGCCAGACTGAACAAGCTCAGCTCCCTCAGCCTCTCCATGTAGTCATGGGCTCTGGCCCCTGACCATCTTGGCACCTCCTGAAACGCCCTCTCCAGTTTGTCAGCATCTCTCTTCAATTGGGAATCCAAACCTGGATCCATTTGTGGTTTCACCAGCATGAGGCAGAGTGGAATAAACTTCCCTTGATATGCTAGCCCTGCTCCCCCTGATGTAGCCTACTACACTGTTTGCCTCATTCATGATGAAAGAGCACTATCAACTTGTGCTAAACCTGGCATCCACGGAAGAGCATTCTGTCTTGTCAAGAGAAGCAAAATTAACAGATAGGTCTTGCGTCCGGGTGAAAGTGGAAATAAGCAACACAGGACAGAAAGGACTCTTTACCTTGAAGCCAAGAAGCAACACAGCTCCTGCCGACATAGTTTTGACATTGTAATAGAGTGATTGATTAATCCAAAATAGCTAGAACTGTCCCATAAATAATGTGAGCAAGTGTGTCATGGCTAGACAGGAAAGGTTAAGAGCTTCCCATATGTTCATTTTACCGTTTTGCATTTGACTTTGGTACAGGGGAGAAAATTCCAGTTGACAAACCTCCTTTAAAGTACATGAACTGGCATAAAGTGTTTGGCAACTGCAGGTACTTTGCACATGCTCCATGGGCTGGTGAGAACAAGGACTGCTATTTCCAGGACAAGGTGGAATCTAAATACCTTTTGACCGGCTTCTTTTGAAGAGCAAAGAACTCTGAAAAATTTCCAGTCCCTTTAACGACATAACACTACAGCACTTTCCTCTCATAGATTAAAGCATAGGCTTTCAAAATATTTGCTCAAGGAGGGTCCCATGCCAGGTACAACACAGGATTTACCTGCATAGCAAAGATCCTCTGTAATATCATACCTTTATGCTCCACAGAGGTAAAACTTAGGGCACCTCGGCAGACCACTTACGGAGACTTGCAGAACCCAAGTGGTTCATGGATCATGATTTGGGGAGCTCTGGTTTAAAAATGGCAGAGCATAGCTCCTCTCTGGTTAGGATTTCACACAGATCTCAGCCTAGCTGCAATAAGCAGCACATCTGGTTGTAAGAGGACATACACCTGGTAATAATCTAAGATCTGACAGACTTCGTTCAAATTCTTGCGCTGCTACATGCTTCACGCAAGACCTCAGGCAGTCAGTCCTTCTTGTAGCCTCTCACCTGGAAACTGATGATAATGTCAGTTCCCTGTCACCTGGCCATGTTATGTTGATAATAGACATTTGAATTTCAGAGGCATTTAGACATCATGGTAATGGAGATGAGGACTTTTTAGGGGCAGCCACATTCCTCTTGAAGTTTCTAACTCATTTCCACAACTCCCTGCAGGAGATCTGTTTTGTAGAGTACTGAAGAGATCAATTACTTGCCCAAAGTCCATGTGCTTAGGACAATCCTTGCTGTAAGGGGTGTTCAATCACCTTACCGACAAGATTGATTGGATTTAAATCCAACTGTTTGCTCCAATTCCACTGGGCCATCAGGGGTCAAATCTGACATCCTTTCTTATTGAGTTTGAGTCATTTTAGTGCAGACATTCTGGAGGTACTTGGGGAATTCCAGGTTGTGACCTGCAATTTGGCCATTCATTCCCAGGGTCTGCTATCAGCAGACAAAGCTGGCATATCCCCAGGGAGTGTTGATGCCTGCAGTTCTAAAGAACCTCTTAAGCTTTTTTTCAAACACCTAATTTTGCTACTTGTTCCTTTCTCCATTTCCTTTTTCTTTGGGGGGTGGCAGAAAATGAATGCAAGGTGATTCTGTCTGTACCTGGATTTCCCAAATTTTCTGGATCCCTTCAAAATCTACTACTGCCACTAAAAGGTGTAGTTAATGATTACATCATGGAATGGGACAAAAATTGACTATCACACAGATCCATCTTAAGGCATCTGTTGCCTCCTCTACAGCAGATCTTGAACTCCACATTCTTGTTCTTGCAGAACAATGCATACATTGTCTATTCTTTTCCTCTCCAAAAAATGACAAATCATAGGAAGTGCTGGACAAACTGCTTTCACCTCATTATGTCACTTAGGAAACTCCCTTTCCCAATCATATTCTCCCCCTCTCAATCAAGCCTCCCCTGAACTCAGAACGCTCCTCACTTGTTTCTTCATGCATCAAAGTCACTAACTGGTTTTTGGGAAAACTCCTACTGCTTCTCATCACCAAGAGTCACTCATTCCCACCCTTCCAACCCCTCATTTTTGTAATTTATCCAATTTATGCAAGACATAAGTCACTCTAACTGAATATCCAAATTAATCCAAAAACCCGGGAAAACACAACTTTGTAGTTAGGGCACAGAAGGGGGAGTCAATCCCAGGATTCTCTTCTAGACTCTACTTTTGTTTCGCTGCCATTCCATTCCTGTGCCCAGCTGCACTGCTCTTTTATTTATTTAATTTTTTAAAAGGAACAATTATGCCATCAAGTCAACTAACGATGTGCTATTTTTCTTTGCATTAGACTGTGCTCTGAAGAAAAGCCTGAGAAGACGGTGGTTAAACAGTACTTGCTGGGCTCCACACACTCCATCTCAGTTACCCATTTATCTCATCTTGCATGAAGAAGCCAGAAAGATGACAGATATGTGACCTCACTTGTGCTGAGCAGTTGCAGCAATACTTTACTGAAGCTTAGAATAAATTATCTAGAAAAACCAATCAATAAATCCATAAAATGTCTTCCGTCTACTAAGCCAAAGGACGTTATTTTGATAAAGAGAATTTTTAAGTGAACAAAGTCTATTTATGATATCAGATGATGCTGTTCATTTGTACTCATCCCCTCCCTCCTTCCAATACACCATTTCACGCAGAGCACTCCAAATGCAACCCAAGAAGACACAGACTAAGTGCTTACAGGCTGCAGAACATACCTCTGAACCAGTGGCAAGGGGAGGAAATTGAGGGTGGACGTCATATCCAGTCCGCAGTCCAACATGATGGTGGTGGATTTGAACTTGAGTACATTGCATGGCAAGGTTGGATGTCCCGACAGGCAGTACTGAAAGAGGAATATGAGCATGAGTTACTCATGACCTTTACCAACAGAGCTAATCCCCCTGAAAATTACCTTTTTCCCCTTATTTTTAAGGACTCTGGAACAAAACCTGATTTCCTATGAATCTGCATCTCATAGCTGTGTGTGTTCTTTGAAATTTCCCCATGTCAGGGTAGTAAGGGGCAGATTTTCTTCAGACAAGGTTTTCTGATCACAAAGGTTGAGAGGATGGCATAGCTCCTCTCTCCAACTTACGACACGTGTAGAATCTCTTTTTTTCTCACAACCACCTATTTTCACAAAAATCCAAAAAAATCAGTATATTTAAAACTCAACTGGCAAAACTTGGCTGAAATTGGCTGGCAAATTTGTAACTTAGCTGTGGTGGAAAGGGAAGGAGAGAATCCTTGCAGGAACACAAATTTTATCTCCTTAAGAAACCAGCCTAAACAACCAAACAAGGTGCATCCCACACCTTCAGTGGCTGCTTGGCACAGAGCAGCAGAGGAAACTGTACATGTGCGGAGCAGCAGCTCTGGGGCATGCTCTCACCTGTTTTTTGTCTTGCTAAAGGCAAACAGGAAACACCAGGGAAGGAACAACCATACCTGAATGGAAGGGTTTGTGTACAGAGAAATCCCAAATGCTTTGCAAGCTTAATGAGCCAGTAAGCAGGTTATGTACAGGGGCCCTTCAGCATCATTGAGATGCAGTCACCTCTTGTACAGAGAGTGGCAAACATTTAACAAGGCATGGGAGCAGCTGAAGCTTTGAATAAGAAGAGAAGTGAATTAAAATGCCAGCTTTAAAATGTGTGATTAGAATAGTAAATTCCACCTCTGCATGAGGGTTTCTCCTCTCCAACAAGGGATTCCGTGGTCCTTCAGGGACTGCAAGATTAGGAGATTTTGCATCTCGAATACAAGTTTTTGCAACTCCAAAGTCTGGGCATCTGGCAGCACAGCAACACTCAGGTGATCAAACTTCAGCTGTTAAATACAGGTTTTGGTCAATTAAGATGAAAAAATATCAATTGGTTGGCCATGCACCACACTAAACCCAGACTCGGTCATTTCCTAAGTAATTTCTGCCTTACGCTGACTTTCTGTACTTCACTCTACGAAGTGGAAAGAAGGCAGACTGATTATTTCATTTTCTGCCTCTGCTGACAATGTGCTAACACGGGCCTGCAGCAGTCTGGATTAATAACTCCCAAGGAATCTATTTACATACATTGATCACAAACCTGTTTTAAATTATATTTAGATATTAAAAAGCTACTAAGCCCCAAATATTAAATTAAAAATATCACAGACTTTTGTTTTAAATTCACCAAGCCTTAATTATTAAGGAGAAACATTACATTTTGCCTGCTGTTAGTAAAGTTTAAAAAAAAATGTGAAAAGTTGTTTTATTTGAAAATGTAAACTGCACATGTGAAATTATGTTTTCACCAGAGCAGAACTGACAACTGAAGCTATAAATCCAAGAAAATAGAAAGGAATGAAGGAAAAAATAAGATCTAAACTATTTTTCATAGCTTTTAAACTATCTGCAATTTAAAAAAGACGATGAAATATCACCGCTTTTATCAGCAAAACACTTTCTTGCTTTTTTAAAAATCATGAATAGGATCATGACCCTGACATCTACAAGCTAACTGGAAAAATCTTCCTTTTTTCTTCTTTAAAAGCATCTCAAATAATCTATATCTGTGGCTGTCACACTGTGGTAAATGGATTCCTGAGAGTCAATGGACTCTTTCTACCAGATTCAAATAAAGTGACCAAAAAAAAAAAATTCCTACATGCTGTACAGAAAGTGACTAAAAAATAATAATTCCTACATGCTGTACAGCTATTTATTTGCACAGGTGACACTTCTGGGCCTGTACCTCAGTTACAATTTCAGATTAGGAATCCAGGAATCTGAGTGTTTGCACTATATACGTTTCTATGCACACTACAAATGTGGTTATTTCCACCCAGTTTATACTTGTTTCTGTTTAAAACAGAACCAGAGATCCTGCTCACTAATATTCAGGACTAAAATGCAAGACCTTTTTGCTCCAAGATCTGTTTTGTTGTTGTTTGTCTTTATTCCCTGACAGTTAGAGGCCAGTGCAGCTAACCACTATGTGCCTCACCTCCCAATTAAAAAGTCATGTAAAAAAGTCACAAAACATGCAAAAGACATAAATATGCCCACCTCCGCTCACAACTTTCCTGGCAGGCTTTGTAAATGGGATGAAAGTTTGACAGAGCGAGGCACAGCGATCACGGCTGGGGCTAATTCCAGATGCTAAGGCCCCCACAGAGGCAGGTTCTCAGCAGACACCTGGGTGACGCTGAGCACTTGCCAGCTCCGAGCGTCTCTGGTGATCTCATGGATGGCAACATGACAGAGAAACGAGATGATGTCTCATGCAGGCAGTTCCAAAACATTCTCAGTTTTTCAGGTTAAAGCCAGTGCTTTGAATTCCAGCTGAAGCCAACAAATACTGTGGTGCATTCTGCCAGTATTAATATCACACGCTAGGTTAGAATCTAAGGGGAAATTAGCAACTGGACTGGCCTAGAGCACAGAACCTTTGACTCTGTGGGAGCCTGACACTTTCACTGGATTCTGAATCAGGTCTGGAGTCTGTCACCTCTACCTTGTTCTTCCAAACTCAACTCAAATATATGAGAAAAGAGGATGAAACAGCATCCAACTCCTAACCCCACAACCCTAAAACTCAAACACATCTCCAGACAAATACAAGATGAAGAATCTGGTCTTACAATCCCCGGTCCCCAAATTTATACACAGGTCTAAAAATACTACAATGCAGATTTCCGACAGCTTGTATCCCACCTCCTTCCCTTTCTCTATCCCTATACAAGACTAGACATAACAAAAACTTCTGCATTTCCAGTATGGCCTTCATTTAAAGTTTTCTAAGCTTGTGTTTTTTGTGTTTTGTTTTTTTTTTTTTTTTCTCCTGCATTATATCAGCTTCTACAATCACACCCAGAAGTGCTTAGCTTTGCACAGTTTGTCCCACTGGTAGTATTCATCCACACACACATAAGATTACGCAGGATCAAGCTCCTCAGCCACATGCCTACAGAATTAATTTTACAAAGTTACACCAGACAGTGATTTATTGGAAGTCTCTAAACAAGCCCAGAATCCAAGTTCACTTCTATGAAGCTTCCTCAAGACAAACTGCTCGGTCTCCAAACGGAGAGACAATCTTACATTTGATTTCAGGTTAAACAAACCAAATGGTATGCTCAGGAAACTGTGAAAGCTGCTTTGGTTTTCATCTCCAAAGAACTGCAGCACATTATGTGAAACTGGGAAATTCTTCCTGGAAATACAGCAGTGGCTGAATCCAAGGTCTCTGGGAAACTTAAGCAGTTGAAAAGGGAGATCTAGAGAGGAAACCATAATATGGGTAATGGATTTTCGGACAACCTTTCCTTTAGAAGATTTTAACCTCAGAACCAAAACACCTGTCAGAAGCCCAGTGCACCCTTGACAAAGCTCTTCCAGGCTTATTTTCTTTTTAGTAGTCATGTGTATTAACATCACACCGCCGATGGAAAACGATTTTATTATGAACCTCGAGGATGTATTAACATTTCTAGAGCGACCCAGTAGAAAAGTCACACGTGCAGTGGGCCAGCTCCAGCACTGCTCCACGGCCAGACTGGGGTTTAAGGGTGGGAAGAGAGGAAAAACCACTTCCTCTACCTCCTCCTCCTCCTGAATCCCGCCGATGCATCATCCGATCCAAAGCCCCAAGCCCGGGGGCCTGAGGAGAGCCGTCTGCCCAGGCCTGAGCCCCTCACCCCCACCCTCCCTCAGCTCCGTCCCCTCAACCGCCAGCTCCCGCCGACCGGGCCGCTGAGGGGAGCCGCGCGCTCCCAGCTCAACCGCCCCCCCTCAGTGCCTCAGTTTCCCCTCACGCCCGGCGGGGCTGAGGCTGCCGGGGCCCAGAGACGATCCCACGACCCCCCAGTGCCGAGAACAGGCTGTGGTCGCCCCACAGCACCCCCAGTCCCACACACTCACCAGCTTCATGCTTCACCCGGCGCTATTTACCGGGACAATCCTGTCCCCACCTTCCTGCCCGGCTCCCGCCCCTGTCAGCGCCTCAGGGCGTCATGGGACTTGTAGTCCCGCCGCGCCTCCCCGCCCAGGATGAAGTAATGGCCGAGCCCTTCCCTCCCTCCCGTGGCATGCCGGGAGGTGTAGTCCGCCCCGCGCTTCGCCCCGCGCTCCATTGGCGTGCCGTGCCGCCCGAGGCATGCTGGGAGTTGTAGTCTCCTCTCGGCGATTCTTCCCGTCACCCTAGGGAGGGGGGAACTACAAGTCCCAGGGTCTCACAGCGGCAGCAGGTGGGAGCTCGGATGTTGATATCAACATGGCGCTTGTCAGACAGACAAAGACAGTCAGTCTGGTGTGATTGAGCCAAAAAAAAAAAAAAAAAAAAGAGGGAGCGAGGAGGAGGGAGCGGCAGGAGGAGAGTCAGGCGGGGAGGGGGGCCCTGCTCCTCGGG